>MU089593.1:0-148717 GCA_014858505.1 Corymbia citriodora subsp. variegata | reverse complement strand
TCAACCGTTTCAACAAATCTAAATTGCCATATGGCAATATCTTGCTCGTTAATCATCATAGCCCTTTATTATAAATACAAGTACTATTTATCTGAGAATTTTTAGGAGAGACTTTGCCATTGAGAGCTCGGACATTGAATACACATATTTTTTTTCAATGTTCAGGCATTTCGGCTGTCACGGGCTATTGCCAAAAACTCAGGGTCTAGATTCCAAGTTAAAAAATTTTGGGTCATATTACTAAGTACTTTATCCATTCGGACGTGTTTCTTCATCGCACTTCTTCCTAATTACACCAATTATCATGCAATATGTTATGCCATTTATCTTGTGCCTCTTGAAACGCATCAATGATGTGAAGAAATCTGCCTTCCAACATTCCATCAAATAATCCACAAATATGTCAAACAGAAAACAACACATATAGAAAAACACACCCTTTTATCCTCTAATTTAAGTACTCATAATAGAATTTTAAATATTCAAGCACTTCAACCATATTTTGGATTTTAATATTAGGTCATCTCCGCAATATTCACAATCTGAATATCCAAAGGCCATTTTCTTCCCAAAAAGGCTCGACACTTCTATCGATGAATAACAGCAAATCATTACACTCTCTAACCACTGAGTCATGCTACTAGTATAATATTTGGATTTCTCACACTTCAATCGACTATCTTTTCGAATATTTTATATTCATTAGCATCAGACAAACATGTGCATTTAGATTGTAATCTTTGCTCAAATTCTTCATCTTGCTAGAACTATCGCCACATTTGTTGAGTTTTAGGACATCTCAATTACATTATGTTTGTTGAAGGGCAATCTCTTCAATGTTCAAAATGCAAGCCCAATAGGAAAAGAAGTTTAGGAATCCCTCACTCAACGCAAACAAATGGAGACCTTTTTCATCTATTTTGTAGGGTATGATACATTTTGGCATCATGGCCGAGCAATAAGGCAGAGGACTACAAATCCTTTTTTCCCCAATTCACTGTGGAACAAGCTACTATAGTGAAAATAGGTGAATACAACCACCTATTATTAAGAATTTCATTTTTGGACCAAAAACAAGGGGGAAATACCACAAAGAGAAAGTGTACCTACTAAAAAAACAGTTTTTGGAATTGGTACATGTGTATATGGCAATGCCCTCTAATGACCGCCACACCAATGAGTTATTAGTCCAAATGTTTCTCATCAAGCATATCAATGAGTATCAAAGTGTTCAATAATTATCAAACTGTTCAGAACCTAGATCAAGCAGTCGTTCCCAACTTTCATGATCTTAATACTCCCATAACGCACTTGAAAAAACTAAAACTTAAAAAGTTGTTGATCATGCCATGGGAGAATATTTTCATCAAATTTGGACATTTATATATGCTTGAGTAGTTAGCCCATGGGCTACGGGCATGTCAGTTTTGGGATATAGTTTATGACTATTTCTCCACCCATTCCAAAGCACTTGTTGGAATGTTTGCCATAAAAGAATGGCTTCAACGATCAGAGTACTACTCCAGCCTTGGCTTCCTACATAGATCGAACAACCTCTTATCTCGTTGATATTATGGTTGCTAAAGTTCGATATGCTTCAAATTTCCCTTGTGGCGTAAAAGTTCGAAATTTCAGAATGTACAGCAGCAATTGCTTGATCCACACCAGCTCCATTTTATATTTCTAGCACCTGCAGATTTCATATTTAAAATGATTAAGAATTCAATAATTAATAGATTCATGGTAACCAATAGAAAATCGTAAGGAGTTCAAAAGTGAGCTGCTTTTGATAAAGTTCTTCAGACACCTGAAAAGGAAAGCAAAATGTTAGAGATGTCAACAACATGAAGGTGGCCATTTCATGTGTAATAGCCTACAAAACCAAATCTCACCATCCATTGTTGTGTCATTGTTTATTTGTCTATATTGATAATCAAATATGCATCCATGATGCAGTATTTTTTACAATCGAATTCGAGCTTTCCACAAATTTAGTTGTGTGAAGCTCAACCAATCTTGCTCTAATATCGAGCCTTGCATACTTAAATCGAGTTGGCATATCGATTATTAAACTGCACAAAACCAACTGATGTAATTACTTTGCTATGATTAGTCACTTAGGGTCCGCATGGCAACATTTCTGTTCCCGGGAACAGTTTCTGCTCAGAAATGTTTTTTCTTGTTTCTGTTCCCGGGAAGTGTTTCTAAGCATTTGAGAGTGTTCGATAACGGTTCAAAATTTTTACTCTGGGAATAGAAACATGTTTGGTAAAAATTCTCAATCTTTTGATTTTTTTAATTTTCTTTTTTTTGCTCCCTTCTTTTTGTTGGCTGCTGCCTCCCTTCTTTTTGTTGGCTGCTGCCGGCGAGGCTCCGGAGCCTTGCAGGGCCACCAGCGAGGCTCGACCTCGCAGATCTGGGCGAGGCCGAGCCTCGCGCCGGCCGCCACCAACGAGGCTCGGCCTCGCCCAGATCTGTGAGGCTCGCCTCCCCAGATCTGGGTGAGGCAAGGCTCGCCCGACCTCGCGCGGCTTGGGCGAGGCCGAGCCTCGCCGGTGGCCGAGCGAGGCTCGCCCGGCCTCGCGCAGCCTCGCGCAGCCTGGGCGAGGCTCAACCTTGCCTAGATCTGCGAGGCCGAGCCTCGCCGGTGGCCGGGCGAGGCTCCGACGAGCTTGCCGGACCTCACCCTGGCCTGGCGAGGCGCCGGCGAGCTCGTTGGACCTCGCCCGACAGCGGCGATGGGGCGGCTGAGGGGTGGGAGGAGGAAGAGGAAGAGGAAGAAGAAAAGGAAAGAGAAAGAAAAGAAAAGGAAAGGAAAAAAAAAGTGTTTCTTAAAATTGTTCCCGGGAACAAGAAACAACTTTTTCTTGTTTCTGATTTCTACTCCAAACCTGTTCCGGGGAGTAAATTTGTTCCCGGGAACAAAAGAACAGAAACAAGTGTTCCCGGGAGCGTTACCATGCAGGGCCTTATTTGTCATCCGATTTAATGATTAGTTGAAATAAATTGATGTTGAAGGAGAGGAAGAGAGGTTGGTAACACAGATGATAGCTTAGTTTGGATATACGGACGAAAGGGAAAGGCAAAGAACGTTTTAAATTTCCCTGGTACTCTTTCCAATTTTACTTCATTATATCTAAAAATTAAAGTTGTTAGAAAATGACGCCCCACCTTCCCTTCCCCTCTTTTCCAAGAAAAGCATAGCTGTTAGTGACCACAAATGTAATTCATACTCCAATATATAGAGCAAACAAGTGATGCTGAGAGATAACAATCAATCCAAAGTTAACATGTATAGTGTAATCAGAGCACCTCTTATCATATGTGTGGTTCTCTATTCAAAGTGCCAATGAGCATAGACTTGACAATAATGCAATCCTCCAAATTGCCTCTCTCTTTTTTCTAATCACCTCTCTTTTTCACGTTTTATTTTTCTTTTATGGACTACTGGAAAAAAAAAAAACTCGTCACATTATTTTCATGACAAACCCGACCAGTATGATGGGTAACAATATTCTGGTTGAAGATAATAAAAACACACCAAAAAACACACCAACAATAAGAGCAAATAATCTAATAGTGAGACCAATTCGACTAATGATAGATCAAGAGGGGACTGGTGGGGCCGCCGTTCCCCCAATTACATGATGCTTGGTGTCAAGCTTAATAAAATATATGAAATTCATTGTCCGAAGAGTTACGCGTGATTTTTCTTTTCCATGTAATTCATGAATTATTTAGATCTCCCTATTACCATAAGGTTGATGGAGAAAATAATCAATAGATATCCTTTGAGAAGTGGCGGCATCTAATAAGTACACTTGAGTTTTGATTCCTTTTCTTTTCTAAATTTTTGATAACACTAATCACCACTGATGGAGGAGGAAAGATTGTATACTTTGTTTATGTACCTTTTTCTTGCTGTAGGAGTTTTGCCTACTGTTTTTCACACATGTTCTCGCTCTCAACAGTCATCTTATTGTATTTTTATTTCTTATAACTGGGGTTTTCGTTCATTTTGAATTCCTAGGTTTTTTTTTTGGTAAAAACTTTCATTCATTACTAAACGGAGGTTTGGTTACGTTATGAGCAAAACTCATAGCATAAAATGGATATGAGAGGAGGTGGGGGATGGGTTACCCAGTTGGGCAGAAGGGATCCGACTAGGTGGGCCTTGGCTACCCAATCAGTGGCCCGATTTGTAGATCTCAGTTCGTAGATTAAGTGGACGTCTTCAAGTTGGGTCATTAAGCATTTGCAGTCTGCTGTCCGAAGCTAAACGGTTCTTATCAGCCGCCATATTATTGGACTTCTATTGGGCGAGCATTTAAGGTTGAAACTGGTAGTGAAATTTCCGTATTCAAGACTGAACATTTAAAGCAGGCAATCTTTTTTGTGGCCCATGTTGCCCGACCCCAAAAAAGGAATGGGCCGGGACCATGGGCTTGACCCGGCCATGCCGAAACATGCCAAGGCCCAGGAAAGGCCCAATTCGGTAATGGGCCCATTTACAACACCCGGGACAGAGGTTGGAATTTGGTGCTGTGGCGCACCCACGCTTTTTTCTTTGATTTTTTTTCAAAATATTTCCATATTTTCAGAAATTTTATTTTATTTTATTTATTTATTTATTTTTCCAATAAGCAAATATAAAGCATGTTCTTTTTTATAAGTTTTGCTCTCTTTTATTTTTCTCCTCCTCCTTTTCTTTTTATTTCATGTAAAAAAATCATTAAAAATCAGTGTAGGCCCATGGGCCGCTAGGCTTGAAATGAAGTTTATTTTTTTCGCAATTTTTGCTCTTCTCTTCAATTTGTTATTAGTTTTCTGTTTATTTCTATTACATATAAAGTACAAAAGAATCATAAAAATTAACGTAGGCCAAATGGTGCCGCAGATATATGAATAAATATACTTGTTTGTTCACTTTTGGTCTTTTTTCTTCAATTTTGTATTAGTGATTTATGTTTGTTACTATATAGAAAGTATATATATCATAAAAAATAAATGCAGGCCAAGAAAGCCGCTGCGCATATGTGGCGTATGATCAAGTTTAGTTTTTCTCCACTTTTAACCCTTTTTTTAAATTCGTTATTAGTGTTCTCTGTATTTTTACTGCATAAAAAAATAAGAAAAATTATATAAAAAAATTAAGTAGGCCTAAAGGACCGCCAAACATAAATAATCAAGTTTACTTTTACTCCATTTTTGGTCTTTTTCTCTTTGATTGTTTATCGTGTTCTGTATATTTTTATTTTCTAAAAAGTAAAAAAAAAAAAAAATCACGCTATTTCACACCTCAAAGTCTAAACACACCCCAATTCATTGAGAACTTATTAATGGTTGATGAAAGAGGAAAGATATATATTTAACATAAATCATTCAATCCAATGGTTTTAACCAACCTTTCCTAAACTAATATATCTTCTTTTATTTCAAATCGGAGAAGTTCATTTTTTCAAGGGTCATCTAAAATTCAAGTATTTTAATAAATCTAATAATCGAGATCCTAATTTAGATGAATATTAATAAACTACATTTATTTTCAAACCCATCCTTTCTAGAAATTAGCTCGAGCAAATTATTAAGTAGAAGAAAGGAAATAAAGTACATACAAAAACGAACTGAGAAAAACAAAAGATAGTTGCATAAAATATCATCGCTTTGATTAATACAGACGGTTATATATTTTTATGATGATGCGTATTTTTTTTTCCTTTTTCAATAAATTTCATCTTTCACATCTTCCGTTTATGATTTTGATTAATTAGTTCTGTTGAAGTTATTTTTGCCAACTCGGAATAGTCTTTGCCAAAAACCACTGCACTCTAGGCTTGGACAACCCCAACATAAGACCATCCAATATCATGATCAGCCACGATCAAAAGAGGGTGAAAAACAGGAGACGAGTAAATCCGCGAGCATGGAATTCGCACGGCAGCGTACATGATCTCCGAGAGGATCGACACCAATCTCTTTCATAGCGTCTATGATAACAACAACAGTGACATTAGGAGCCTAGGCATTTGTGTTCCTGACCGGTCGACCCACGAGTCGCGACTTGATGAACTCGGTGCACACAATGTGCAGCAGAGTCACAGCGCCGGATTCCGTCGCTTGCTGATTGCAGAAAGGTCGGGCCGCTAGATATACGCGATTGCACTGCTACCAGAGCATCTATTTGTGCTGAGAAACGAACCGGATCATGAATCGAATCTTCTTCAGCACTAAATTTCACAGGCCGTGTGACCTAAGTCGCCTCTAAAGTATCGAGGCTCGTTAATACATAGTCGTGCTTTGTGGATAGTTGTATTTTGGAGAAAAAAAAGAAAACGCGAACGGCTCTTTAATGAAATATTAATGGGCCACTCATTTTAAAAGCCGAAATTACATGGAACTTTCGTCAAGACGCCTAGGGAGCAGACCCTAAAATTCCATGTCGGCCACGGACCAAATGAATACGATTCGTTTTTTTTTGTTTCCTTTTTTTTTCTGGCAGTGTCCCAATTTGCCTTGTTGGAAAATAGATTCATTAAGGAAGCACACCATAGGATGGGAAAAGTCCTCGATTTGTTGAATGTAATTAAAGAGCATGGTCCCTTGTTGAACTGGGAAACTTCCACGGTTATAATATAATATATCATATGAGTGAATTTTGCACCCTAAACACGTTAAACTTTAATGAAGGCATTTGAATTTAATGAAAGTCTTTTTCTTCTGAATAAAACTTCAAGAAATATATATAAGAGAGCAACAGAATGGCCTCTTAGGCAGCGTTTAGCAACTTGCCAGTTTTCCTATTCTTTTGTTACTTTATCTTCTAAAATAGAAAAAAAAAACAAAGATCCATTTGATAACACCCATTAATGTTTCTGTTTCTCGAGATAGAAAGTTGTCTAGTTTGAAATAGAATTGAAAAGTTAAAAAACTTGATTTTTTTTTTTTGGAATAATTTCTAGAAACTTATTTCTTGAGTTATTATTCATGACTGATCGCCCTTCATCAACCTCCACCCGCCACTGCCACCAACCGCTGACCCTCACCCTTTGCCACCACCAATCATTAACCCTCATCGGCCACCAATTGCCACCAACCATCGACCGCCAATCGCTACCAACTGCCGCCCTTCGCTAGACGACCAACAACTCAACATCCAGCGTCCAGCATTTGCCCAATGGCAATCGACAGCCAATGCTAGGTCGTCAATCACCAACCGCAAGCCCTCTAGTCTCGACCGCTATCAAGGAAAAAAAAAATCTAAATTTTTTGTCGGTACCAAATACATTTCTATTCTTTTATATTCAGAGAATCATAAATTTTTGTAATTATCAAACATTTTATTTTTTCAAAGATTATTTTAGAAAGTAAAAATATAAAAGAATTATTTCTCAAAAAAAGTTATTATACATCATTAATAATTTGGCTCTAGTTTACGTAAATATTTACGCGAAAAGCAAACATCTTGCAAATTTTTTAAGCATTGCCCTTAAGTTTACTCTCTATAATGACAATCGAGGAAATTTGATAACCCGACTTAACCGATACATCGAATCATAGCGGCCACAAATTCGAACGAAGGGGACACCAAATTTCGTCATTACGCTTTTCTGTCTCGTTCTCAAAATCATTCTAAAATGACCTGCGGTGGAGAAACTTTCATATGCGGAAGAAAACGTATCTAACTCATTCAATGTGGAATACAATCGTTAAGTAACCATCTGCTATAATCATATGCTAGACATTACTACTTCAGGGTATCGGAATGAATATATGTGCAGATAAGTAGGCGCACCTACGGGCACTGGTCATCTTTCAAGAGAACGGAGAATCCCCACTGCTATGGTAAATGTGGACTTTCCTCCTTGTTCAAAATTATATCGCTTGCAAGAATGACAAACCAAGGAAAGAAACTGCCACAACAGCAAAGCCCCCTTTGACTTAACAGTTTCATACACGCCAGTTATATTGGTGCTTATTATGATACTGATCACACACTTAGCTTGACGAGTATTCGGGGGTACTTCCCCTGTACGGTCGCTTCAAACAACAGAAAAAGCCAGACTCAAGTTGTTCATAGAGCAGAAGGAAAGGCCAACATCGCATTAAAGTTGCACAGCTTTCAAGTGAATTATAGGATTCATATTGAATGCTGAAGACTCATAAAAAAAGACGTTCTAACAGAATAATGACAACCTACAAAATGTTTCATGTCCCATCTGACTCGTGGTTGGGCCAGAACTTGACATGAACGCAAACAATGGAATGTCAAGTAATAAGCACCGAGAGGAGACTATCATTATCTACTGCTCTCACTGATGATAATTGTCCACGAGCAGAGAGAACACTGACATTAATGAAAAAGTTGTACCTCAAAATCAGTCTTCACTACAGTACAAAAGGAAAACAAATCAACCTTTCAGAGACCCAATGGTCCACCAGACATTACGTTCCAGATACTATAACAACCTCAGTTAAGGAAACCACTGAAGAGAAATCGGCATGAGACTGGGAGCATTCCATCTTTCCCAATATTCAGAATGTTTATAGATGTAGCCAAAGACTAGGAATATCATAGGACTATAACACTAGAAAAATTCCAACTTTGAGGTAAGGTGTAAAGGACTCAAGATACAACAAGGTGACAGAATCAATGAAAGTGTATTAATCAGCTAATAACTCATCATTTACACAGCTCCATGTTTACGTACCTCAAAGTCGCGATGCAGCAACATATGCTGGAAATAAAAACACATCTGCTTCAGAGGTACATCATTTGGTGCAACATATGCTGTAATTCAACACCAGCAGTTCATCCTGGAATAGTAGAGATAGACTACTACCACCTATCCCAGCGTAAAAATTTCAGAAGCAGGGTAAAAGTATTAGCAGATGGACAATCCCTAAAGCATTGAATAATGTAGCTGCAGTTTCCACCAAAAGACACACTTCATCTTAGGTGAGGGCAGCCGCAACAGCTACAGCTACAGGTACGAAGTCTATGGAGGGTAAAATGCATTTTGGAAATCAACTGAGCATGTAGGAGATTTTTCTGCCTCTGATGCTATGGAAATGACTTGTTGCCCTTGTAGGAGATTTTGCTTTCAAATTCTTGGAAATTTTGAATATAGAGTGTGCTGCAGCAGAAAAATCGATAGGAAAAACCATATTGCCTGTTCATGAAAGTGACCATTCCATAAGACAAGAGTACCAGTACCAGCCAAAAAGATGAAAGCCCAGATTTATCTCCCCAGCTCATTAAAGAGTAAGAAATTATGTGACCATTATGTCCATTACTGCATGCCAGTGCCATTAATACCATTCTTGGAGTTCTTGAGAGACCCATATCAGAATTGGTATTAGGGGTCTCGGTTAAATTCCACAACAATATTACGCAATAAATCCACAGCGGTGCCACAAAACGAGTGTGCCTGACATTGGCATAACAACGTATAAAAAGAGACCTATAGTAAGTGAAGATGTTAATAAAAGATTATGTGCTCATTGCTAGCTATAGAGCATTTATTGCCACAACATTCTTTCTGCAGCATTTTTCACAATGTCTAGCCTGATTCATGGAGAGTATAACGCCTAAATCAATAATAAAAGCTATTCCTTCCGCCATTATTTTCCTAACGTCTTCATGTGATCCATGGATACTGTGGTGCCAATCTAGACGACAAAAGCCATCCCCACGTGAACACTGCAGTAAGTAGATATTGTACCCTTGATCTGATCAGACCATTTAAAATAGCTATTCCATTTAAACAAGACATTGGACAGAAACATTCAAACTAAAACAGAATGGATATCATGCTGAAGTAAATAAATAAATAAAATGTAGATAATAAGTAGAAAAGATAAACAGCAAACAAATCCATTCGAATAGCAAAAAATCACAATATCACTATTCTCTGAACTTCCAAGCTGTGAACACATGCATGCATGGCACTGATCAGTGTCAGGATAATTCAATCTACAGAGAACATCACTATATTAAATGAAGATAAACAACCTTTAAGTTCTAATGCCAACTAACAATGCTAGTTTTTTTTTCTCTTTTTGGTCAGAAACAATGCTAGTTGAGCACGTAAAAACAAATCTAAAGCGCAACAAAAACGAACTTTTCCACCAACTCATGACGACTAAGCTAATTCAGAAAAACATAGCAGTAATTTCCTTACAAAAGCACATTCCAACAACAAGAATAGACTTCTGTAAATCATCCAACAGTCATATTCAATCCCCAATCAATTATTTCAGTCCTCTCCGGTCTTGCTTGATTAATGTGCATCACAAAACTTTGGAAAGTTGACACATAACTAATAAACAGAATGAACAGCAAGACATTCCCAATGCATTGGGAGAAAAGTTCACTAGAGAAAAATTCAACAAACAAGCCGAATACCTTTAACAACTTTCATTAATGTCCTATCGAATTCAGCCAAAGAAATGCTCCATTATAAGTTCAGAGAATGCAGATAAAATTTGGTTACAAAATGGTACAAAAAGGCAAATGAAGATATACTTCCATTAGGCAAAACCATCATATCTAAAACAAGAAAACAAACGGATAACAAGTAAAAACCTTATTAAAAGCTAAACCCTTTACAATCAGTTGTCATCGCCACAAAATTGATTTTCACGAGTGCTTGAAGGTCCCTGAACCTGTGGAGATGCACGCATAGGCCAGCCAAGTGGTGGAGGTGAAGCAGGGGGGGTTGCATCTTGACTAGGAGAGAAGAGACTTAGCTCTACGAAAGTTGCCGTTGATGGGCCATCCTTTCCATAAGTCCGAAAAGAAATGGATCCACGTTTTGTCGAAGAGTCAGAATTTCTGCAAGGGCTCATTCTACCACTTTCCTCAAGATGGCTCAGATTAGCAATGAGTGAAACAGTCTCATTCTGATCATCAATAACTCTTCTTCTCACCTCCAAGTCATGGAGCTTCCCCAACGCTAAAGAATCCGCCACTGGGCAGTACACCAACAAGAAAATACACACCCCAGCACAACAGAAAAGGGAAAGAAATGCCAAGAACACAAGAGCTTCAAAAAGAACATGTTCTGGCTTAGACAAAACCGATAAACCAAGTAATAGGATCCTTAATGGAAGGAAACCCAAAACTGAGAATATCAGCGCGTATACTCTTCTCTGCAGACCCTTATTAATGACTAGCTTTAGGATCCGCCTTCCAAGCCAAAATAAGTAGGCAGTTAGGAGAAAAGCAAGAACCCCAATAATAATGGTACTCATTAAAGGGTAAGTGCAAAGCGCAACGCCCTCAGTTCTCTTCATAGCACTTGTGAAATAATGCGGCAATGTCCGTCCAGTACTTTTAAACTTGCTTAACTGTGGTCCAACTAGAATGATGATGAGCTGAAGAACAAAAACCGGGAAGCAGTAGAGAAGAATATACCCAATTGTTTTTCCATTCCAGTTTCTGCTTAAGATTCCTGACTCCATCCTCTGCAAAGGTGCCCGAAGGAGAAAGACAAGAGTAAGGAACAAGCAAGGTTCTGCAAACCCAAGATTTGAGACGACGTAACCTTTGCAAAAAGTTTCTTGCCATTTGTAACTGACGTTATTCAACACTTTCCCTTTCTGTCTGAGCAAGCTTAAACGAACAATTTCACCAAATCCCCACACGATCGTGAACAGGATGAATGTGATCCGGATGACCCAAGGACCCGTAAAGTAACTGAGTTGAATGAAGTCCTGGCTACGAGTGCGAGACCTGAAGTAAAACGAGTAGATAGTGCATAGCAAACCCAGAAGAACCAAGAGAGCAACCAGAAAAATGGTCACCACACCGAATGCTTCGGCAACAAATCTTGTCAGGGGCATCACCCGAAGCAAAGATTCCACGCATGCTCTCTGCCAGCATGGATGCACGAGACTTCTCTGATCGGACTACACTTCCTTCCACAATTAAATGACAAAAGAAGCAGTCCCCGGAACAATGCCGGACAATACCACAGACACCGCTTTCAACAAGTACAATCTGTCGAAATGACCGTACAAGAACACGGCCTGAATCACGTCATTAATCCGTTCAAACCATGGTCAATCGCACAAATATTATCCTAAGAGGAATGGCGTTCATGTTCGGATCCCAGATCTGCACGCAGTAAAATTCATCAGCCCCAATTCATCATCATTCTTTGCCAGTCACAACACGATTGGGAAGCACCCCAGCAAAGCAAACACAACAATAACAGCCACGGACTTCTAACGACAATGTCTGGTGATACAAGCTCGTATTTGCGCAACATCAGTAAATCACAAAACCTTATACGAAATCAATATCCAGACGCACACGGCATAAATCATAAAACCTTCAGCTCCATTACATTTCCGTCCGTAATCAAGCCACCAAACGACGAAGGAACGCCACAACAACCGAACAAAAGCCCAAAAAAGTCAAGAAATTTTTTTAAAAAAATAAAGACAACAAAAAAATGAGCGTGACTTGACCGAGACATTCATGTAGAACGCGCACACACAAACCACCGCATACAACGAAGGAACGAACGAACGCCACGAAAGACGACGAGATTTCATCTACCGACTCCGGACAAAGGGCGACGGGAACCCGAGGTTCTCATCGCCCTTCATGCCGTAACGAAGAAAGGCGCAACGGAAAGCGGAAAAAGTCGAATCGATCGGGAGCTCACAATGCAGAGGGCCTCGATCTGGCGTCTCCGGCCGGCGAGGCTCCGAATCGCGCGAGCAGCGGAGCTGCAAAACGCTAATCGCCTTCACAGGGGAAGAGATGGAGAGGGAGAGAGAGAGAGAGAGAGAGGAGAGCGAAGGCGATGGAAGAGAAGCGAAGAGAGAAGAGGAGAGAGTAACAGAGGAAAGAGAGAGAAGTTAGGGGGGAGGAATAGGTGAGTGGGACTTTGTTGGAGACAGGCTGTCTCCAGCTGTGTCGACCCGAGCCTGGAGGTTCGGGAGCGTCGAGAGCCCCCGGCTCGGGTGTGGGGCCTAGGCACGATCCTACGTGGCGCTGCTGTGGCGGCGTTTGCGTTGAGGAGAGGAGTGGAGACACGAGAGCGAGGAGGGGAGGCGAGGCGGATGATCTGGGGCGATCGAGTCATCGCATCCTCATTGACAGGCTTGCTTGAGCCACCATCCTTTTTCTTCTGCCAGTATTTATTACCAAAAAATGCGTATTTATCATTTATGGACAATTAATGGCCCCGATATATATAACCACTTCATTAAAAAAATATGCATAACCACTTCATTAATTTGCAAGCATATATAATATATATTTTTTATTCTTTTTAGTTTTGTGAATTTGGATTGTAGATATGAGCTCTAGTATGGAAACGGTGCAAAAACAATAAATATAAGTGATGTAATGACGTGGATATGACAAAAAAAAGTTCTGCCCAGATCAAAGAGAATAAGTTCCTTAGCTCGCGCTTTTAGCTGAAATGTCTATTTTGCATTTTTTTCAATAGCCAGTGAGCTAATAATACAATATGTGATGTTAAAAAAAGATTGGATTTATTTGATATATATATATAGTTTTGTAGAAAAATATTATGCTTTATGGAGGCCTAAACTTCACAAGTGGCGGAAAATGTTGGCCCCAATTCAATTTTGATAATTACAAGGTTCTCTCAAATATGTTATTGATTATTTGGAAATTTAATAGTTGCATTTAAGTTTTTTTTTTTTTTTTAGGATTTTGAAAGGCTGAAAGTACTGTCCAAACGCCCGGGCAAGTATATGTTGGACACCCGGAATTCCTCTAACTAACAGTGTCTAATGGTTAGTTCAGCTTGTCTTTCTATATATAAGGTTGTCCGTTGCCTTCGGAAGGTTGAGAGCAGTAGACATGTTAAAAACTCTTGTACATCTTACAGTCTAAACTCTAATAGATTAAACTTCCATAATAAGCATATTGTAAAAGAGTGCGGCCTTAAAAAAAAAAAAAGTTGTCTCGATTGTAAACCAACTTTACAAGGCTTCAATTTCAATGGATAAGACATAACTCCCGAGCGAGTAAGGAAAGTGGAGTAGACATCGATTTGGGTCAAACCACTATCAATCGACTAATTTTATTTATTTATATGCATATCACATGTTTATAACCACTATCAATCGCCAAAAATAGTTGGCACAGCATCCAAACATCATCGCCAGCTGTCATATGTGGTATGGCAATTAATTTAACTCCATTCAAAATAATGTCATTTAAGGTAGTTCTATAATTTCTTTTGTTATATTTTTATTTTCTTCTTTTTCCGCACTGATCATCTTCCGGGTCACCAGGACCCTGTTCATGGTCAGGAACCCTTGTTGGCGACCCCTACTAGTCACAAGCAAGAGCTTGCACACCTACAATTTAACAGCCTAACCTCGATGTTGCCCTTCTTGATGAGCTCTTTGGTGGCAGTCTCCGCCTCATTCTCACCATTCTCATCCTACAAATTTAATTCATCTAATTTTTAAAAAAATTGCAAAAAAAAAAAAACCTATTTTTTTCTATTTACCATAATAAATATATATTTTAACTTATTCTATAACTAATTTGATTCAAGCTTATTAAATAAAGTGAGTTTTTTTCATGTAGTGAAATAATACATACTACAAATTGTAAACAGTAATGTTTAAACTAACTGTACTTTTTAATTAAGTCACAGTTATTATGTACTAAGTTAGGCTATACTCGAAATCCTACATGTAATAAATGAGGGCACGACAGTGTAACCTTAATGGAGTCCCTTGAATCCCCAGTTTTATATCGTTTCAAAACATTATCAAGGGCATTTTCTATTACTTTATTTTTCTAGATTAAACTTAAATAAATTAATTGTTGAAAAAAGAAGAAGACAAAAGTCGGATTACAAAAATTAAAACTCAGGAACTTTGTCCTTATCCATATTTGTGAGATATTAAAAAAAATTGAATTTCTTTAGCACCATAATTTTCTTTGGAGGTACTCAATCTAATCGTTCGGAAAAAGAAATTATAAATCAAATTAACAATACTTATTTAACAAGAACGTATCTCCACATCTTGTTCTAATCTTCTTTAGATTTCCATTTAGATGTTTACTGTCGTAATATCTTCTAAAGGAAATTATATCATTAATGAATAGATTAAATATTGTTCTCTCTTTATATATTTTTTTCAAATCTAAACTAACTATTTGAATCGTAGAAAAGAAAGACAAAAAATTTCCATCACAAGAGTTTTTTTACTTGGTTGTTTCGTGTCAAAAATTATAGCTCACGGATGAAATAAAATCCTGATATATTTTCATTTTATCCATTTTTCTAAAATTCAAACATATAAAGAGACAAGAAATCATTAAGTTAAAAGCTTATTGAAAGAACGTGATGCATGTTGTAAAGCCATGACATGTGTCTTGCCATGTGGAAATTAAAGTGAATACCTTGTCATTTCTAACCATAAAATGACATTGGAATTTAGCCTTGTAGATTTTAATGGACCGGAAGTCTAGGACTACCCCGCAAAGGGTTTCTATAAACCTTTAGGTATTAATTTTTTCAAGGACTACAATCAAAAAGTCAATTTATAGTGGTTTAGCTCTCTTGTCCCGTGTTTACTTTTTTGTTTTTATTTACTTGGTTATTCAGTGCTTATAAGACCCATCTTAAAGCCCATGGGCCTCAAATGCTTATTTAAAGAATGCGATAGTTTAATAACTCAAACGAAATGAGTCTCAATAATTCACTACTCACGTGACACTAACCAAGTTACAAATTAGATTGCAAAAACCCATTGTAGAGAAAGTCTGCCATTGAATTGGCTATCTAAGTCCCCCAACCCTTGTGGGATTTGTTGTGTTATGAATCTTGTTTTCCTTATTTTTCTAAACCAATAACATGAATTGTTGAAGTAAAAAAGTTCCGTGTGTACTATTCTCTTCAAGTGGTACCGAGGTTGCGGATGACGTCCATGGGAAAGACTAGGGGCACAAGTTTGAGCCAAGCTTTTGAGTGCTCTTCTGTTCATCGGCACGCTCCCGGGGTTCATCATGCCTTTTAAGTACACATTGCAATAAAATCTGCGTAATTGAAGCTCGGATGTCACGCCCCGAGAGCATCCACTGAACTTCGACGTTAACCTCGAGCCGTAAAACGTCTCTATTCAAGCTCCATCGTCAACTTCGAAAAGCAGATTTTGCTCTTCCTACGCCTTTTTCGATTTAAGAAATTCCCGGGACCTTTTTCCATCGTCGATTTACATCTCTCGCCCCATCGTCACGGGCTTTGCAACTATCTATAGACATTACTATTTGGCAAGGGGCATGCAACGAACGGGCTTCTTCAGTTAGTAAAATGATTTATGGCCCCGGTCGAAAATGAGCATCCGACACTAGCCTCGATGCATGCACTACGGACGTGCGTGATTATTCTTGTGGGGTTGATATTTAAGATTGCTATTTGGTCTTGTTGACACAGCGAAGCAAGCAAAGAGATTGGAACTAGGTTATGGAGGGAGATGAACATGGAAGTGGAAGAGCAGATGTTGAGAAAAGGGGAGGTGAGTGTAGAGCCATCAAACAGTTGAGTTGGACCAGGCCAGGCCGGATTGGATTGAAAATGATTAAACCCAAATTAGCCCATTCGTGTGTTATACAAATTTAATGACTCATAAATGACACAAGCTAATCCGACTCATTTTAATCCAATTTATGAAAATTTGAATCTACCAAGTTAACCCACTTCAAACTCTTCGCTATTTAGAATATAAGATGCTAGAAAATTGACTTTCGACATTGTATAGAATTTTCTATCTTTTTGTACAATGAAGAATAAGAGAGAGTTAGTATTTTGTAGTGAATTTATAATATTACACTCAAAAAACGTGGAAGAAATAATATTTCAATTGAATTGAGTGTAAGATAGTGAAGAAGGTGATATATGCTGACCCTGAATTACATTGACAAGAATTAAGATTGGAATATTACGGAAAAATAATAATGTCAAATGCAACGAAGGAAATATGTACTCAATAACTAAGGACAAAACTTACAAGATTATCAAAATAAAAAATAATGGAGAAAAAAATAATATCATATATCATTTATACATGGAAATGCTAAAATAATAAAATAAATTCACGCATTTATCCATAAATATAATATTTATAAAATAAGTGAAATGAGGATATTTGAGAAAAAATGTCCTATAAAAATAGATAATATCTTTTGTTTTCTATAACAATATAGATTACATAGATCAAATATATTATATGGTCCGGTGAAAAGTAAATAAGGAATTTAATCTGAAAAGAAGTGAATTGAAATCCACTTGCATCATTACATGAAATAGTTCAATAATTCGTTGACTATTTTATGTGAGGTTCGACCAAAGCAAAAAAAAAAATCTCGCACTCTATATGTCCAACAATATAACTACACTTACTTCCCTTAAATGGTGTGGTTTAAATTAATTTTTTTTTATTTTTAAATCATAAAACCGTTTAACTTGTTTTTAATTTATTGAAGGTTTCCCAATTCAAAACCGGTGTTTGCTTATTCCAAATGGTAAGGTTTATTTAACATCATTGTCATTAATACATAATGGTCGTCATGTCTAAGTGCTAATTAATTTTTTTTTTGTATTTATTGCTTAATGATTCAGCATTAAGTTATATAGCCAGAACATATATCACCTTACAACTAACCAAAGTAGCACAATTTAAAAACAATAGGGGTTATTTTTTATTTGGTGTAGGTAATTTTAGGGGATGCAAGAACATTGGGGTGAAGAAGTTTACCTCTTCGAAATAAACCAACTAAAACATGACCTCGCTAAAGAAGTAACCTACTTGCAAGTACCGTGAAGTTTTATCATAATTTCAACTCCAGTAATCCAATTAACTAATGCTGCAGCAATTTTTGCACTGTGATAGACAATAATGCCCAGACGTACCGAGACCGGCCTACTAAAATTAAACGATTTATGAAGTGCCTCATAACTTAACAACTCAATTTCATAAACGAGTTTTAATCTTTCTAACTTTGCTTCTTCTTTTTTAACTTAATACTATGATTTACTTTATTTGATGCGTGAAGTGTGATCGATTATAAGCGTGTTTATGAAAACTTAATTTCTCCACAATGTGGCGAATCTATGAAGATTCAACCATGATGAACCCTAGTTCTCGTCTTGTTAATTTTTTTTATTCAAAATCATGTGATTAACAAAATAATTTAAGATCGTCGATACTCACTAGCATAATTGATATTCAAAATGTAATTGGGTACTTATAAATAGAAGTCACAAACTTATTAACACAGGACGAGGTGGCAGGATATAATTATTATGATATGATGTCAATATAGATAATCCTAGTGCTATTTCCCCTACATATCTATATTGAGGGAAACTCGTTGAAGATGCTTGTAGAGATAGACAATTGTTGAAATTTCGACAAAATAAATTGTTAGAAACCTAGAGTAAAGGACGTATGATGGAAGAGGCAAGGAAACATCGATGAAATAGAGGATGAAATTCAAGACTTGCCATCACGTGTTTCGATTGAAGTGTCTTGGATACTCGGGGATCTAGTTGAGATTGTATGTTGCTTTGGTAGATGTTCTCGAATTTGCCATCTTGTGTTATGAGCATTCTAACAATTCTGATGGTTGGCCCGGTAACGTAGAATTTTTTCTCCTTTTTTAAACTAGCTGGTAATGTAGAGAGATTTCTCCGATCATAATTCAAAAATCCCTAAGGGATTTTGGATAAGGATGCTACTCAACCTTAGGGATTAGCCGTGGATGGTTTGCAACGTAAGTTCGATTGTGCCATTACATGAGATAACTCCGGCTTGACTCTCACTAGGGCATTTTCACGGGGAGAATTTCGCTTCGAAGTGACCTGCGTTGAGCATGGATTACTCCCACCCCGTACCATCCTTAAGTTATGAAACATTCTATTGTTGGTGTGGAACTCTTAGAATTACGCAGGAGAGGTCACAGATAGGTTGACCGTTCTCATTGTTTTACAAAAAAAAAAAAAGTTAAGATGAGTGCATGGTCCACTACTCCAAAATCTTATAATTTTAGTAGGAGTATTCGCATTTCGCAAATTAAGGACATAAATATATAGGTTGAAGTTAGGTGGAACATATAAGGCAATCTTTATTTACTTATAGAATTAAAAGAAAAAAAACCGCAGTGCTTGTAAGGATTATGATATTTAGTTATTATCATTCAGTTGAATGCATTTCCCATTTCATTGCATTTAGTTTCCACATCCTCAACAGGTGCTTCAGGTTGGGATATAGCTTGATACTTCATTTCTAAGACTACTCCTAATTCTCAACATGATATATAAAAAAACACATTTAATTGTTATGACATTGACGTATGTCACAAATGATACCACACCTTTTCATTCTAATAGCATCATCGAAGTCCGATTCCCAAGCTAGACTCAATTGTTCGCGTGACCGTTGACGAGCCTATCCTGACCCGATTGGAGTCACAAGGGACTAAAGACACTATGAGGTGGTTTCGAGCAATGGCATTTGGTCGAAAAGGCGAGTCCTTATTCACAAATGTGTAGGCATTAGGATGAAGGAGCTCAACTGCGGAATTAAGTGTGATTGTAATATTTGACTAGAGCCCACCCAATTATTCACAAATTTTTAGTGTTGTCCATTTTATTGGTGCGTTCCCTTTTCCCATGAGGGGTACGAAAAGATGGTACCTTCTCCTCTGCGTGTGCGCACCCGAGCAAGCAATGCCAATAATACATTAACAGATAGAGATGCGCATTCTCGAGCAGCAACACCAATACTTCATTAACAGAGAGAGAGAGAGTCATCATAGCTACTTGGCTCTTTCCCTTGAAAAGAAGAAAGAGGAGAAAATATTGGGTGCGTGCGACGTGCCAACGTGTCAAACGAGAAGGGGGCTTGCTGATCGACACGTGTCCACGTGTCAGTCCACATCGATCTAGGGTTTTAAAAAATTGAAACCCCCACGTGCAAAAGTCTTTTGCCCATTTTCTCCTTTTCTTTTCTCGAAGCGCGTCCTCTCCTGCCAAATTTCTCTCTCTTCTGCCCATATTCTCTCTCTTCTTTTCTTAAAGCCTCTCCTTGCCCATTTCTCTCTCCGCCGCGCACCACCTGACTCTCGTTCCCTCTACTGCACCGCGCTTGACGACCACCGCTCGACATGATCGATGACCACTGCTGCGCCCAACTCTCTCCCTTGCCCATTTCTGTCTTCACCACGCAGCGCCCGACGACCACTGCCATGCCGTGCTGCACAACGATTGCCATTGTGCCGTGTTTGACTCTCTCCCCTGCCCATTTCTCTCCGCTGCATAGCACCCAACGACCACCGCCGCGCTCGACTCTCTCCCTTGCCCATTTTTGTCTCCGTAACGCTCAATGACCACTGCCACGTCGTGCCACAGTACCCAATAGCCACCACTGCACCACACCCAACGACCACTGCCACGCCTGAATCTCTCCCCTGCCCATTTTTCTCTCACTGCACAAAGCCCGACAACTACTCCCTCCGTCGCGCCTCGATCGACGACTACCCCTCAGGTATGTCACTTCTGACCTTCCTCTCAGTTCAAGCTGTTGTAGCAGTAAAACACGCTTGGGCATGGAAATGATATGATGATGTTATGAATGAACCTAAAGGATTAATGATTTTGGAAAGAAACATTGAGACCCTCGATAGTGTGAAGAAAATGATGATTTCATAGCTCTTTTTGCACTGGTAATTTGTGGATGTAATATGTCTCAATTCACGGTTTATTAATGAAATTTTCTAATGAAAATTGACCAGTCGAATAAGTTTTGTCTTCAAGTGACAATAATAGAGTGACATCTGGATAAATAGGAATGATTATCACATGTAGAAAGAGAGACATTAAAACAAATAAAACTTTTGGTTTGCAGTTATATAATGTACTGGTGTGTTCTGGATGTCAATTTGCTTATGTATTTAATTGCATTAATATGATGCTTTTTTTTTACTCTGGTGATGTCTCCTTAGTTGCTTGGGGGGTTGAGAAGCTTGGCGTCTTTCCCTTTGCTAGTGCACTAAATATTAATGTTTAAGGTTGTTGTTTTGTGTTAGTTATTTATTATGATTCATCTAGTATGGGACATTTCTTTGGCATACAATTAGGATTAAACTGTTAAACACTTGTTAAGATTGAAAAAAATCTTTTGTGAAATGGTTTAATGTTGAACTTGGCGTCTTTCCCTTTGTTGGTGTACTAAAGCTTAGCATCTTTTGTGAAATGGTTTAATGTTGAGTTCGAATATAGCCTTTACAATGTTTTGAGGTCATGGATTATGATGGAAGTTGTCATAGTTCCTTGTCTTGAGGTTTTAGATGAGATGGAGTAGCTTTAAAATATATATTATGTTTGTATTAGGGACACATCCTGTGGTCCTAAAGTAAAGTTGTGTCTTTTTTTTATAATTCAAGGAATCTGCATGTTGCTCATTTGAGATAATAAGTCAGTAAATATAGATACACTTACCTTTCCATGTTATAATTGATCAAATAGTCCCAACTCACTTAGTTGATAGGAACACAAAGGCTTTAGTCGTCGGTGTTTCTGAGAGGACCTTAAGACACTTAAGGTTTGTTGTGCTTATGGTTTTTGAGAAAAATTATCTCTTAGATTATTGAAATAATGCTTTAAATAACTTCTGTTTCAAACTTATAATTTGTTGTGCTGTCACTTTTTCCCTTCCAGATTGATTTTAGTAATTCATAAAGAGATTAGGCTACTCGTCATCAATGATGTCGGCCCCTCCAATCAACAACAATACGTTCATGTTTTACTATTGTGACCTCAAATGTCATCTACGAACATCAAGGATGAAAGACAATCTAGGAAGAAAATAATATGGTTGTCCAAGGTACGACCACTACAATAGGAGAGAAAGTTGTAGTTTTTTTTATTTAGGTTGATGAGGAAATCAGTCGCTCGGCAATGAGTGTATCCAAAAGTTTTTGCTAGAGCAATGTTGAGTAAAAACTAATGTCAACCAATAATGAGAATGAGGGATGTTCGACGAGTGTTGAAGTTAAAGACAATGCTTTTGTGGCCAAATTAGAACAAGATTTGGCAAATGTAAACAAAAAATTTTTTAGATTGAAGATGTTAGTTGTGTTGTTGTTTATGATAATTTTAGTGTTCAAATTTGACATGTTTTGAGATTTGACAAATTTGGAGATGTTGGCTGGATTGTTCATAACTTTAACATATTTTGTATATGTTTAGTGATCGCCATCAGGCGAGATACATTAGTAGCGCAGCATGTTGCATTTGCATTGTGATAGTTGCGATGGGGCTAGCCTTTGCTTATAGTATGTATATTGACCAGAACCATCGGGATTTGAATCATTCCTTATGTTATTCTTGGATGTCTCGTGATTATGTACATTATGGGTTGTCACCTTGACCCCAACACTATTTTCTATTGGCAACTTGTAATTTCTAGAAGATGTGTCCAAGGCTTGTTTTTTGATTGGGGGATATTATAGGAAACTGCTAAATAAGTTGGGCCAGTTGTATAGTCTCATGACCATGTGCATGGGAATTTTCTTCTTTGCTTTGTCAATTATCAAATTCAAAACCTCTTAGTGCCAACCCGTTGGATTAAGCTTCAGCAAAGTTGGCCGTACTCAAGATGACTGTAGGAAGGAGTTCTACTTTTTGTGTATGTGAATGATGTGCGAGTTAGATTGCATCACAATAAAAAATGTTTATTGACAATCGCTAGGTTGCTATGAAAGTGTTGGAGTTTGGGGTATTTTAATTAAAAAAATGATCTCCATAGCATTAATGAGTTTTGTTGTTTCTACTTGTTGATTGCCATCACTTTAATTTTCATGAATTACTTCAACGTTCTTCAACATTGGTAGATGTTTGAAAAGTTTATGATGTAAATTCGTAGCGTTAAATTTATTCGTAATTTACTTTCAAATTTCACATATAGACAAGGTAGAGATCAATAAATAACCAACATCATGATGAATTTACTGATGTTAGATTGATTAGTAAGTTAACTATTTATAAGTTTTACAAATGAATCGGATAAGAGGTGAGCAAATTACTGATATGGTAGGGAATACACCAATGTCAAATGAATTAGTAACTTAATAACGCCTTACGAGTTATACAAGTTGATACAGTTAAAAAGTTAGTAAGTTAGCAATATTGTAATGCAATTCCCACCACCAAATTTTGTTTTGAGTTTTACAAGAAGGCATGGATAGCGATTAATACATCGCATGAGGTTTGTTGAAGAATGCAATGTTTACTATCGTCTATTTGAAGTTGCTATTGAATTATGATTTGGCTTCGACTTCCATGCATCACTCTTTAATGGCATAGTTGTGCAAAACTGCAGGAAGTGTCATGATAGTTTCAGCAACTAATGAGAGCAAGAGTATATTGCATTATGTTCTTTCACCTATGCTATTCCATCTATTTTTTTCATGTAAATACAATTCTCCTTATGTTATCGATTTATCAAAGTCAAATTCTTCATAAGCAAATGAAAATCATAAACCACTGCCAAATGTAATCACATTCCATATCATGGATATACACCTCCTAAGCCATTAAGATTGCAAAGGAAAAACTCGGTAAAGATAATACTTCCATAATCCTCAGTCAATATGGTTAATCTTTATATTTAAGACTTAGAAAATGTTTCCGTCTGTTCTTTGTTGTATTCCTTGGTTGACCTTACAAGGTCCAAAAAAAAAAAAATAGTTAATTTGATATTACTAGAGATTTTATCCTAATCTAGCACACTTTGCCATTGCTTAATAGTGACCATCAAAATCACCCGACAATTTACCTAGCTTCTTGTGGCTAAAGGCATTGATAACTGCATCTCAAGGTACTACTGCTAAGGCACTTTGAAAACTTTTGATTGATTTGTCATCAAGATTTTGAAGGTTTTTGGATGAGAGAAAAAAAAACTAACAAACGATAATTCAATGACAAACTACTATATCTTAATCATGTGTCTAAGTAACACAACACTTATCTTCTATACAGACAAAATAGTATTAAAAGTTCCATCTGGATAGTATTTAAACTAGGATGTTTCCTTTGGTATCAACACAATGTCTTGCTCAAACTAGAGGGAAATCAAAAGAGTTAGCATCATAAAACTGTAAAAGACAAGTCTAAAATTAACAAAATATATAAAACTAACCATAATAAGGACTAGGTTCTGCAAGCTAGCAAATATTTCCCTGAAGGTTGAGTTTCTATCATCCATGAGTTCATTATTTAATTTTTGGAGAAATTTACAACCATTTAGATAGTTAGCAAGGTCCTACGGAAACAAAAGGCAATTCACACTATAAAGAACATTTAGACATTTTGAGACAGTAGCAAGTGAAATGATATTATGAATTGAGAAAAATCACTAGCAAATCAAACACATGAAGCTAGAAACAGGGAATCATGGAACATATGCACAGCCCTATGTCATACGAACTGTATGTGAGCCAAACTTATTTTTGGATGGTTATTAAAAATAAAAAAAACCTCATTGGACATACAAAATTAGGACCATCAACAAGATATTAAAAAAAATATATACATACTATCTAAACATTCTCTATTACCACATAATCATACTTATAGTTGGAATCTTCACATAATTAGAGGGTGTCAAGTGCTCCTGTGATTGCATGAAGATTTCCAAATAAAATAAGAAGAGGTAGTTAGTCATTGATTTGGTGCAATATTTCCCCAGTAGATATGTAAAGAAGCTAGTTGTTAATGATAGAAAAAATAGTCTGGATAACACTTGAAGCAACATCATCCTCAGGTATCATAATAGTAAAAGGGCACTGTGAATCAAAAAATGACTAGTAAAACCCAGCCAAACCTGGACATATTCAAAGTAGGTACTTAATAGCTTGGTCAAATAGTCCATAAGAACATAGAAGATACCTCATTGTAAAAGAAGGCCAAAAAGATCAACCGCTGTAATATAATTAAACTTCAACTCCCTTGTAACCTCAACCAAGAGGCCATTCAAGCATGTATGCCAATCAATCTAAAATTATACCAGAAACACAAGTTAGAGCTTTTCGTAAGAGAAACATCCTCCATCCTAAACTGGGAGTAATATTTGCAAATAAATATATGAAATACTTGACAAAACAATTTTTCTTTACCCTTGTCGTGTACAATTCTACTGGAGAGAACTATTCTCAAATAACCAAACAAAATTAGGTTACATTTTGTTCATTAAGCGTCTCCTCCATATTACTCAGTGCAGGAATGGATCCACCTTCCATTATGCCAATCAAATCCTTCATCCGTACACGCATTTGAAAGAGTTGAGCAACAAGTTGACTCACCTAATGTTGATTAATTTTTTTTAATAAACATGAGGATTCCTCTTATCCAAGAATTGTGTTATTTCAAAAAAATTGTTTGTGTTCCATTGGAATCATTAAAATCAAGTATCCCGGGATGGTGAAACGAGTTTGATAATCCTTATACAAAGAAATAACTAATTTAATTACATTTTACTAAATAAATACCAAGAAGAATTCCTCACATAATCCAATAAGAGAAAAATGCAATTTGTACCTTACTCAAAATGATTTCGTGGGATCTATTATGGTATTCCAACATCTATTAATAAGAAATCATAAACGAGAGTTTACCACAGTAGTAACAATAAGATGAAACAACGCTGCAATCTAATATGATTTCATAATAAGCATCTGACAAGTGAATGAAGAAATTTCATTCGTAATTCCTAACAGCATGATGCAATCACTATGCATCATGTCGTCAGAAATTACGAATAAAATTTCTCCATTCACTAGTCAGGTGCTTATTATGAAATTATATTAACATATACATATAACAAATGACCCCATTAGCAAAACACACCTAAATTAATATATAAAGATAATAAATACCTGACTAGGGAATAGGCAAAATCCACTCATAAGTCCCAGTGACATCATGTATGGTGGTTGCTGCATTTCTATAAAAAATCGATCAAATTAGCAATATATAAATACATATGAAAGATTAAGAGTTACCTAATTAGTAGGATAATATGCACCATAAAACTGATTAAAATTACTCGAATAATTTGGGAAATGAGTTTTATCATGAGTTGCTTGGACAACTAACTTAACAAAAAAATAAATATGTCAATTGGCATTGAATAACACACGTAAAATTTAACTAATCATATTAATTAGAATAATATGTCACTCACCTCGATTTTCTATTGACGTTGGTGGGATTCATTTCTTTGATTTTTTCTTCTTTTTCTCACGTAAGCTTTTAAGCTTTTCATAACTCACTCATTTTCCTTTCTTTCCAATGGGGTCTAATATATAAATCTTGCATGAAAAATCCTTATTATCATCACTACTCGCATCATCATTTACAATCGTACTTAATTTGTATAGTGAAATTTTAGTCTTTGCTTTATCCATATTCTTTCTCACTATTTTCATAGTATTTTTATCCTCAACTCCCAAACTCATCAATTCAAAAGATTGTTGCATCAATGTGAAAAATCGATTAAATTTAGATGAATCCGTTGACATATGATCAAATTCATTATTCACAATCCCCCGTTTTGCATCATGAGTCCATCTTTTCAAAACATATGCGGATGTAATGCTCTTTATCGATAGATTCTTACTTAACACTTTTAAGGCATAGTGACACAACCACCCTTTTGCTTCAAATAATTTGCATTAAAAGGAAACTGAATTGTTTGCAGGATCAAATTTGACAATATGTTTACCTTCAATCTCCTTACTCTTGAGAGTAAATAAATCAATTAATCCATCAAATGCACTATTTGAAATATTTTCTGAGAGGCTTTGGATGAATTCATTATTGAACCTTTTAAAAATAGCACGGGTATACACTAAATCAACATGCTTCAAGATGTCATGCCGAACCACCAATCTAGGCATCCCATGACAACTATAGTCATCCTCACTTTCAGTTTCTCTCATGTGCTTCACTTGTTCTTCATAATAATGGACAAATGCTACAAGAGTCGATATCTTCCTCGCTATATTTTGAAAGACATTATTGGTGCTTTCGCTCTTCTGACTTGATACTATAGCACATGTAAAAATATCACAACCAAAGACTAAACTCTATTTATGTCTAAGGTCGTATAATCTCCAAAGCCAATTGTTATTCTCCGTACCCTACTCTTTTTCCATTTCTCTCCAAGTATATTCAAATTCATCATCCGATCTGCATTTATACATAAGTTTTGAAAAATACTTCTTCTTAAAATCGAGTTTATTGTAAAGATATGGAATATTTTGAGTGGCATTTTTCCCAATATACCAAGTGCATAAATGATATTGTGTATTTGGAAATACCGTTCAAATGACTTTTGCCATGGCTTGGTCTTGATCAATGAATATGGTTTTTGGAGTCTTATTTCCCATAGACTTTAAAAATGTATCAAATAACTAGGTAAATGACTCTGCAGTCTTATCTAACATAAGTGCATAGCCAAATAGAACATTATTCCAATGATGATTAACTCTAACAAAATGTGCACATATCATATTATATTTGTTAGTACAATACATGGTATCAAACACTAGCACATCATCAAAGCAGTCATAATCAAATTTGGACAAATTATCTCTTCAAAATAAATTTGTCAACCTATCATCTTGATCAACCTATACAACATAAGAAAACATTAGATTTTACTGTTCCATATTATGAAAATGATTTAAAAGATTTTGACAATCTCCCCCAGTTATAACTACAGTTCATTTCGTCTGCAAATAATTTCGACAATCACGTAGGTTGAAATCTAAGTTTTTGCTTCCTCCAGCTTCATTTGCTAAAAACTTATATGCCGAAGTCCCCCCAATGCTAGCTTTAACCATGTCAACCAAAACACTCTTGCAAGTCTTTGACATTATTCTTCCACATTTAATCAAATGCATTTGATTTTCAGGAATAAATGCATGATTATGGTCAGAAACATATTTTATGATTTCATGAACATCATTATCAACCTTAAACTTGATGTGAGCGAGACAGCCATATCTAACTTCAAATCTCTCAAATTTCTTTTATTCATTAGTTGAGCTGGTAGAATAACCCTCACAATTACACACAAAAGTTCAGCGGGTTATTTCTCCTTTAGTATTTCTAGTCAAGTTACCCTTTCTCATTCCAAATCATTTACAAATTGTATAGGCTACATACTTCTTATATGCTTCGAGTTTATTTGAAAAATTCATCTTTAATGCAAATTTAAAGTCTTTTTCCAAATCACGCATTACATGTGTAAGAGATGTAATTTCATGCTACAATAAAATAAGAACATATAATTATCTTATTTGTTACATAAAAAAGCAAAACATGTTTTACATAATAAAAATGAAGAATTACCTCCGATTCAACTATCTGATAAATTTACATATGCAAATTTCCCAAACTATGATTCAAATGACACCCAAACAGATGAGATTTAAGAGAATCCAAGGGACACTCTACAGGATTCCATTGATTAAAGTTCATTAATCTATAAGAAAGCTCGAATTTTGAGGAAAAGAGAGAGGGAAGCACAAACATGTGGAAATAGCCAAACAAATTGTTATATTTCATACTGCTAATCTAATTGAACCAAGTCCAAATATTGCAATAGTTGATCCCGCCTCCACGTTTGGGTTGTCTAAGCAGCCCTAACCCTTAAGCAAAAGTTAGTGTTCAGCAACATGAACTTTAGCATGACCATTTTTATTTTGATTCATATTATGACTTGAGTCAAGTGCATCATGTACAGCTTGTTGATTGGACATATTATCAGTATTATTAACAAACCATTTCATCATATTATCAGTCTTATTTGCTGTTTGGAACTCTAAATGGCAGGACATAACATAAGTAGAAGTTGTTCAACACCTGGTCTGTGACCCAACCAACTGAACCAGCAGGCTCGAACTAGTTGCTGAAACCTCGTATATCACTATTTAGTTCTTCACTAAAAACTCTCTCAAGCAAATACTGACTAGATAACAGCAGTTGTGCATTGAACTTCAAGCTTTCCTCCAACTCTAACTCTCATAAATAGCAACATCTAAACTTCAGGCGAAAGCCCCATGAATATAGTATGTGCAATAATCAACATTTCTCTTCAAGTTAGGGTCGAATTAGGAGTTCAAGTTTTATCAATCATCATATAAGCCTCTTAAAATGATAGGAAGTGATAGCAGTAGACATCTAAATACACCATTTGACCAACTAAAGTAACTGCTAATGCATGTGAGTTTCGGAGAAGTTGATAACTATGAGTTACTGTCTTAAATAGTTCAAATCTACTTGCACTCAGATAAATGGCAATTTAGGAGTCCTTGACACCATGCTTAGATCAGCAAAAGCAACCTAACGTACCCGAAAGAAAATGTAGAGATATCAGAGAAGTCGATAACTGCCATTTGAATTATGTGCAATGCTTTCAATTAATAGAGATATAAGAAAAGTTGATAAATGTGAGTTGCTATATGAAGGATCAACTTTTCTTCCACAAGCATAAGTCGCGTCCACAGTCATCTGTCACAAAATGGACATTTTCTTCACGCTATTAAAGGTCTCAAAGTTTCTTTCCAAAAGCATTACTCCCTTAGGTTCATTCATAACACCATCATATAATTTGTGCCCAAGAGTGTTTTACTGCTACAACAGCCTGAATTGAGAGGACAGTCGAAAGTGACATACCCGAGGGGTGGTCGTCGATCGAGGCGCGGCGAAGGGAGCGATTGTCGAGCACTGTGTGGCGGAGAGAAAAATGGGCAAAGGAGAGAGTCGAGCGCGGCGGTGGTCGTCGAGCGCTATGCGGTGGAGAGAGAAATGGGCAGGGGAGGTCGTCGAGTGCGGTGGTGGTTGTTGGGCGCTGTGCGGCAGTGGTCGTCGGGGGTGGAGACAGAAATGGGCAGGGGAGAGAGTCGGGTGCAGTGGTGGTCGTTGGGCGTGGCACGATGGCGGTCACTATGCGCTCAACGTGGCGATGGTCGTCGGGTGTTGCGCGGCGGAGACAAAGATGGGCAGGGGAGAGAGTCGGGCGTAGCGGTGGTCGTCGATCATGCCAAGCAATGGTCGTTGGGTGCGACGCAGCGCGGCGGAGGGAGTGAGAGTCAGGTGATGCGTGGCGGAGAGAGAAATGGGCAGGGAGAGGCTTTGAGAAAAGAAGAGAGAGAAAATTGGCAAGAGAGGACACGCTTCGAGAAAAGAAAAGAAGAAAAGGGGCAGAGGAGAGAGAAAATGGGCAAAAGACTTTTGCATGCGGGGTTTTTTAGACAACTCACATGATGATTCACCATAGTGCATTAAATGAGAAACTTCTAGAGAATTCTCAATTTTTTCCATTTCTTCAAGAATGAGGTAAACACAAGAAACCAATTGTTTGAGTTGGTTTTGGGGCCGAAGGAGGGATCATAAAGTACACCCCAAATAATTGATTTCATTAAGTTTGAGGTCCAAGCCATCGTGCCCTTTGTGCATCCAAATTGTCCTCTTGGGTGGTCGGTCAATTTGGAGGGTCGTCACCAGGGTCAGCACATTGGTCGGCCTCGAGATCAGCATGGTCAGGTTGCACAGGTTTAGGATTGGCCCTCGGGCTAATTGCTGGCCTATAGTAGGGCTTGCTTGCAACCAATTCTCCTTCATGGTTCATGGTCTATTGATTGGTTCAGAAATTAATTCAATGATGGATTCAAGGTTGTCCATGGCCTAGCAATAAGCTAAGGCATAAATGAATCCCTAATCAAACATTGGAATCGTCAAATCAATCCTCGGGATTCATTCAGTTGGTCCCCAATCCATTGCATGAGCCCATGGTTGGTCCACGATCAATCCATAATCAAACACATTCATTTTGTGATTTGCTTCTAGTCATCAAGAATTATATGAGAAATAATACATTTTTGATCGGGATATTATCACATCAGGTCGAATTGGATCATCCACATATTGGGGCATGGCCAAGCGGAATTACTCACAATCGAGCCTGACTGATCAAAATCCATCTATGACCATCTATCGATTTGTGATGATATATGATTATTTCTCAATCAATTCTCATGATTGAATAGCCATCTTATGAACAATTGATTTGATCCCACTTGTATGGTTAGTGGGTTGATGACGACCAATCCCTCGATCAGTTCATGGTCGATTCAATAATCAAATGTTGACCAATCCTTGATTGCTTAACGATTAGGCCAATCGATCCCGTGACCAATCCTTAGAAGTTGTTCGTGGTCGATCCATTCCAGACCCTATGACCGTTCTAGAGAGTCGTAGTCGAGGATGTTACAATTAGCCTAGGTGAAGATGTACCAAACGGAGGTGAGCAATGGGCTTGAAGGAACACAACACGAATGGTCACCTTGGTAAAGCAAGAAAGGGAGGGATGGAAAGAGCCGAGCTAGAAGGTGGGAACTAGGATTTTTGCTCGCTTGTCTATGTATGTGAGAACTCTAAGGGAAAAATTGACTTATAAAGAAGAAAAAACACTTCTAATTACAACCATTGATTTCTATGTGATCTAACGGTAGTGTCCATCCTTATCTAATTGATCCAACAATAGAGACCCACTTGATCCAATTATGATAGATCATTGCTTTAATTTAATAGAGGAGATTGGGTATATCTAACTGTTTGTGAAGCCTATGTTTCTGTATATGTAGCAAGGTAATATGACTTTCCACCTTGAATTTGAAAGTTACGCTACTTCATAACAATAGATAGAGAAGATTATTGTAATGCCTTGAACCAAGAATGGCGAGCCAGTTAGACTGCTTCAAGTGATAACTCTCCAATTGAAACAAAAGTGTTTGCCAACAAGATGCCATGATTGCTTGAATTCTTTGAGAAAGAGACGACGCCTTAGCCGAAGTGGAACGTTTGACTCATGAAAACAAGTGTGTCCGTCAAGCGCCTTAGAGTGGTCCTCTCAAAGTTTTTTATATTCCATTCATAATTTTTGTTTGTTTTTTAGAAGTGTCATATAGGATTTCTATTTTATTTTATGTATTACATTAGTAAATGATGTAATAGGAATTTTCTCTATTGCTTTTTTTAAATAATGTACCATTGTCCACATGTCAAGCATGTGTTGTGTATGTTTCAACACACACCCACACACTCTTTCTTGTATTGTTAGAATATTTAAATGATAAATCACGCATTCACTTAAAAAAATATTTTCATAAACCACGTTGGGTCACCACCCATTTGTTTTCTACTCTGGCCGGCAACTACAAATTGAGCAAACAAAACCCTTTCAAAACAGCCTCTTTAAAACCAGCGATCTCAACAAACCAACAAGCATAAACACATTTATAAAAAAAAAGGAAGCTGACTCGAACGGTCTTGAACTGTAACACTCGCCGGCGGGGGAACATTGACTCCGACAAAAGAGGAATCCATTAGCGATTGACTCGGACAAGATTTTTTCCCCAAATCACATAAAAACACCTAAGAAAAACGCAGAAATCAGGCGAAGTTCAACAATATATGAACAATCAAGCGTTAAACTAAACTTCTAATGTCGATCGTGTAGTATAGATTTCGGAGTTTCATTCAAGCATTTGCTCGAACATATGTAGAGCAGTGCTGAGATATAAATTTCGACTCAATATCGACGTTATTTCCAGACAAAACATGACGCGACAGGCTCTAAACATCCTTGTCTCTTATAAATTTATCTCGTTTTCGCAGGACTGAGCCGTGAGTTCATCGATCAAGACTCATGCTCTCAGTTCCAGAACGTGATAAAACAGGAAAAACAGAACGTGGGGGGGTTCAGTTGCTACTCGTTCGCCAAAGGAGCTCAAAACGATGGCCGGTACTCTTCTTTTCCTCCGGCGAACTTTTACGTCCACTGATACATGTCACTCAGCCAAGGACAGAGGCGGTATTCGACAGAACCCAGGCGGGACTCAAGCCGAGCTTCGGCGATCTTCCATCCTCAACACTCCAGAAACTTACTGAAGCTCTCTCTCTTCTATTTTATCTTTTACTCGCTCGAACGCACCTCTCTCCCCAGCGAAGCTTTTTCTCTATTTGCTTTTTCAACCGAAGCTCACACTCCCTCCCTTCTGTATTTCCTCTCGGTCGAGCACTTCAAAACCTCTCTCTCTCTCTCTCTCTCTCTCTCTCTCTCTCCCCCCGATTTTTCTCTCTTCTTTTCCACTCGAGCAGAGAAAGTCGAGCACCGTCTCTCCGGTTCTCTCTTTTTTTTCACTTTTGTGTGGAACTGAAGTGCATGCAATGCGTCCGCTCTCGTCTTCGAGCTTGTTCCTGTTCTCTTTTGCTACTGAAGAAAAGCTTCGCCATGCATTTTCTTTACTTTGTACTCTCTTGCTTTGATACTGTGTGCACACTGAGTTTCGTAAGAGGCCCCATATGCGCTCTATATTCGTGTTTTTTACTTGTGTTGATTCTACACAAACTCAGTCTAAGTTCTCATCATTGTGAGATCACTTCGTTGTATGCTAGCCCCTGTTGATTTCGTCCAAGGCAGGATTGAATTCGAGCAAGCGGATCGATGTGGCACAATTGCACTACGTTCACTGAATTAATACTATACTTCTTTATTCTTGTTCCAAACTTATTTTTAGACTAAACATTTGTTCCATTAATAAAAAATGAAATTACTTTATAAAATGAATTTCTATTTTAGAAATCTGAAACAGAAAATTAATTTTATAAAAAAATTAAAATAATTATTATGTACGCCCTAAAAATGTTAGGTCTGAATACGCCCCATGTGACAAAACTATGCCACATGTCTTGCTATACCATATCCACATGGTTGGACTTTTCATATATATAACAAAATCAAATAGAATTTATCTGCTAGACAGCATTTTACCAATAGGGGCTTGCCTATTGGCTTCTGCAAATCTCCGGAGGTTAATTCTTCGGAGATTACGATGTTGAATTATATATGTGCGAATAGATATGTCAATTTATAGCGGTACGGCTCTTTGGTTCAAGAGTATTCATTGGACTATGAAGTGACCTCGAGCTATAAAACGCCCCAATTCAAGCTCCATCATCAACTTCAAGTTGCAACATTGACACTTAGGTTTGATTTAAGAAATTTCCAGAATCTTTTAATATCTTCAATCTTAATTTGATCTTAAGCATATTATAATTTTATAAGTGCAAGAGCTTATGTCAAAATCAAATGTTAGTATATAAATAAATCGCAATATCCCTTTTTCTCGCGGGGGATTTTTAGCAATCTTTACTACATGGGCCTGGGCTTTCTTCAATTGGTAATGACTTATGGGCCGGTTGAAAACGAGCTCCCAGATTGCATCCAGTTAGGTACCCAATTGCGTGCTCTCAAATTAGAGATATACATCGAATTTTAATTATTAATGACTTAGAATTACAGTTATCTTGATTATATGATAATTGGATATCCAATTTAAAATTCTTATTTTTATAATATAAATAAATAGATAAAAATATATTTAGTTATATAATTTAGTATTTGTTCTCGTGAGTCATTATTTAAAAAATTCCGGCGTAATTTTGATTGTCCAAGTATAAAACAAATAGTCAAGGGAAATAGTTATTAATATCAGACTTTGAAAAAGGGGAGGTTGATGCGGTTAAGTTCTTGTGTTAATCAAATTGTTTATCTTATAAATGAAAAGAATTCACGAATATATTTTATTTGTTTTGTGATAAGTTTTAAAACTTTTCATGCGTTCATCTTAATTTTTTTTTAATAATTTTGAAAATCAAATTACATTAATATTTGCAAGAGCTTTTTTCTTATAATTTCGAAACTCAAATTACATTAATATATTAAAGAGCTTAATCATATAATCATGACGACATATTCTTTACCATATACTCCAAGACACTATATAAACATGGCCATAATTTATATTTGCCCGCCGTCATAATTCAAACCCCACTTCTTCAAGCACCACAAGTGGTGCACGTACATACCGGCGCGCACCGGCAGTAGAATCGCTCCTTCTCAGCAGCAGTCGCCGCAGCCGCCGGTGGCCCGCAACCGCAGGTTTTGCAGCCGCAGTTGTTCCCGGACATGCACTTCTTGCCCTCCGCCCCGCCTCCCGCCGCCAAGGCCGCACACCTGCCGCAAAATAACCAGCATCAAAATCGCACAGACAACACGAGAAACCCGAGTAGCTAGCCGGCGCCGAAGAATCCTCGGATCGGCTTCACCACACCTCACCTGCACGGGGCTCCGCCGGTGCAAGGATGAGGGCAGCCGCAGCTGTCGTTGCAGGCGACGGCACCACGATCCGCCATGAGAACTCCTCTCTCTGCACTCTGGACTGAAGCTCGTCGTTTACTCTGTGACTGGAGGCTGAAGATGAACGAAGACATCAGAAGGAAGACAGGCTTTTATAAGCGCGGCGAAGACTGGGGGGCCATGCATGGAGGATGGCGAGTGCAGTAGGGCTTCGAGAACGTGGCGATACGAGCGGTGCATGGAGGACACGTGGCTTTTTCTTACCATTGCATTCCTCCGTTACAACTTTGACCAAAAAGGCCATGGATCCCGCCTCGTTCTGCTGAGGCTCCATCAACGGTCGCTAAATTTCAGCTTGTATTTCCAACGAATGACGTTTGAGAGTCGAAAGAAGTTGGTTAGTTTGCATAGTGCCCAAGACCAAAGTGGTTCCAAATTGAAGGGGGGCTCCTCCGCCCTTCTTCACTTGTTGGTCTCGTAGCCGGCCAGAAGAGAGCATGCCTGTGGTCCCGTCTCTCTTTCCACTCCTTCTCTTTTGATTCATTTTTGTAATCATGCACCCAAATTTTTTATTTTAAATTTTTTGTAATGATTTTTTTTCTAATACAAGGGAAACTTTGGGAAAAATTAGGCGTCACTGTCCGTAAACCATAATAACTTAAATTTCTATATGCAAAAGTGACATAATTAGAAAATTAGACGGGGTGTGATGTAAAATGACTTTTGTTTTTTTTATCGATGATTGAATTATGCTATTATTGGCTAATTTAATCTATGAGGTTTTTACTCTTTAAATTTGAAATGAATGATGGGTCAGTGCAAATATTTAGATGCCAATATTTATGAATATATTTGCAGGCATTGTGCAATTTTTCTACAAGTGTGCAATATTTTGGGAAGGTTAAAGTGAATATAGATTATGCATTCCAATTTTGATATTTTAGAGAGGTAAATTACCCTCTTATTTATTTAAACGGAGCAACTAATTTCTTTGAACTCCCACTTCTAAAGGTATTAGCACCTCTTAAAGCTTGTATTTCTCTTCAAATTTACCAACCAAAAGGCACGTTATAAGGTAGCCTCGAGACCTTAGAGTCACAGGACAACTTACGGTTTTGTCCTATCTGACGTACGTTGTGAGAAGCTCGGTGAGCAGGCTTTTTGCCTGTAAAAGTTACTTTTCATGCTGGACATTGACTCTTTCATGCTCCACCTTTTCTTGTTGTACGAATAGATTGGATATGAATTTATTTGCTTTCAAAATTTGAATAATGGATTCAAGAACAAATGAGCACTTGCATTACGGAGAAGCCTCGCCCAAATGTAGAGTAACCCATCTACGACAATATAATTAAGCGAAATTGAAAACTCGTGCTATGAAGCGAGTATCATTTCATGCTAAAGTTTTTATGAATACTCACTAGATCTCGTCATAATGATCATCTTTCATAAATTTTTTAATATTCTTTCCTCTGTTTCTGACTAAATCAAGTTTGTTTTTCCTTTATTTTATTTTGTATCAACTACTCTAGTCATAAGAATTGATCCTTTATTGAGAAATCTTGATCTTATGAAGCTTCTCAAAAGGACTACCGAACAACTAAATGAAATAAAAAGTAAAAAATATGAAAGACTCAATTCAAATGTCAACTGTATGCTTGAAATTGTGCATCCAAGAAAATTATCGAAAAAATAATGAATGTCGTTTCCTCTAAATAACGAAAACTTGGCTAGTGGCCTATGGCAAAAAAGGGCATTGTTCTGGCAAATATAAATCAATTTACAAAGGAAAAATGTCCATTAAAAAAAAAGTGAATGAAAAAACCAAAGTAAAAAAATAAAAAAAATAAAAATTTTATTGTAGTTAACCCAATTTGTTACGTGCCAAGTGTCGACACCATACATTTGTAAAATCCTCCTTCATCATCAAGTGCATCGCACCGTCAAGGATTTATGAAATAAAATAATTGTCAACAATAATTAGTGAACGTGTCTGAGTACTGAGTGACGCTGGTTTTGAGAGTTAGGATGTGCTTGGAGGGCAAATTGGTTCCTATATCCATGAGGTTTTATTTTGGATACAAAATGGCAATTTCAAGAATAAAGGAGAGAAAGTGGCAATGAAGTAAAAGGGGAGGATGCCTTACCAAAAAAAAAAAAAGTAAAAGGGGAGGATGGTATAAAGTATTTTTTCTATTAAAAATCTACATTTCGGACCTTGAAGTCTAAGACGACCAAGCAAAAGTCCAAAAATTTTAGATGATTAAAATGATAATGTCTCTAAATATCGCATTGTTCAAAATATATGGTTCTCATATTTTGAAGCTAGATGATGCAAATATATTTACAAAGATATATAGCATGATTTTGTATTTCCTTTGTTTAAAAGTAAGAGAATGAAATATAACAGAATTATCTACAGGTATTTCCTCATAAGGAAATTACTACTAACTTACACTTACTATTTGGTTGGGAATTATTAATGATGATTTATCAAAAGGAAAAAAAAAAGCCGTATATAAATGGAAATGATAGAGCTGAGATGATCGTCCCCTCCTTCTAGAATAAAGTTTCCACAATGACGTATATTTTTGTCCTGTCAAATCCTTGCTGTAACTAGAAAACGGTACTTAAAATATTTCTCTTTTAATCATTGTTATATGCGTTGCATAATATGTGTTGGGTCCATCGGTTTCTTTAGAGGGTTTCGTACGTCTAGAGCCCATTTTAACTTTAAAAAAGGATTGGTTTGCTGGATATTCCATTGTATAGTGTCTATTAGAAGTGTCAAAATGGGTCATAAACCCATATTATGACTCACTTTTAGTTAAATGGGTCAAATATGGGTCAAGTGAAAGTTAAATATGGGTCAAATATGGGTCAAGTGAAAGTTGAATATGGGTCAAATATGGGTCAAGTGAAAATTAAATATTGGTCAAATATGAGTTAAGTAAAATTTAAATATATGTCAAATATAGATTAAGTGAATCACTTAACATAGAGTTTCGAGTGAGTTTGGATTTCTCTACAATAATAATGGCTTTTAGCAATACGGGTCGGGTCGGATGTGGGTCGGGTGTGGGTCGGGTCGGGTATGGGTCATTAGATTTACATTACATGAATTTGGGTCAAAACGGGTTAAATTGGTCAATATGGGTCGGACCATTTTTGACCCGACCCAAATCCGACCCGACCCACCCGTTTGACGGGTCTAGTGTCTATGTATAAATGTCCCATCAATCACATAAGTTGAGCAAGAGAGAAAGATGATATCATGTAGCATATCCATTTAAATTAAGTAATATGTGCCGAACATAAGAAACTTTATACTGAGCATTTTCTCTCCCTGAAAATAATCCATTTTGTTAATTAATTCATGTAACATTAAGAAATTGGCTTAGGGCGTAATGTACCTTTTTTTTACATGGATTTTAGGGTGAGTGTTAGCTATGGAAACAAATATTATGCTGATAGTAGGGGTGAGCACTGCGTGTGGTACAACTCAAGAACGAGATCAAGTCGACCTAGACCAATTAGTTTAAGGTCAATTCTAAGAAGAACAAGGTTTGATTCTTGTTTTCATGAACCTAGAACCAGCCTAGGACCATTCAATTCCTAGTTCCAACGCCGTGAAATTGTTTAAACTAATCCGGTTCCTAGGTTGAACCAGCTTTGAAGCCTTTAAAAAAAAATCTTTTGTACTTACAGAGAATTGAAATCATGGCTTTCAACATGAACAAACACCAACATAACCATTTGACAAACATACTTTTTTTATAGCAAGATTATGCAACATTTATATTTTATAAGAATTTGCTGTTTTACCCAAAACATAAAATTTTCCAAACTCAATTGGTTCGATTAACAATTCTAATATTTTGAAATTGGCCTACTTTATAACCAATCATCATAGCTATTGAATATCAGAGTCGCACGACTCTATAATACTCTCACAAGAGAAGCTCTTAAGGAAGGAGATGAATACACTACTATTCTTGCTGAAATTTCTTTTCACTCGCCATTCTAAAAACTGATTACAAGACTTATTTATATATAGACTTAAAACATGACTCTTGATATACCTTACATATATGAAAGGACATGTCTAAATACATAATAATAAAGACACTTTAGTATGTGCGTCGAAACGATTTCCATCGGTTTCGACCAAAGACATGAAGAGTCACGAGAGATAGGCGGTGATAATTTCAATACTCCCCCTCACCGACTACTCTCTCTAAAGATAGTCCTTGTGACCACACCAAGCTGAGCTCGGAATTCTTCAAACTTTGTAGCTCCAAGGCCTTTGGTGAAGATATCAACAACTTGATCACCTGTGTTGATGTACTTCATCTTGATCTCGCCCTTTAACACTTTCTCTCGCAAAAAGTGATTGTGGACTTCCACATGCTTAGTCCTAACATGGAAAACTGGATTCTCTGCCAAGCTTATAGTGGATAGATTATCACAATACAATATTGTCAAATAATCTATTGACTGATGAAGATCATCCAATAGCTACACTAGCCACGTGCTCTCCTGAGTTGCCATTGTTGCTGCTCTGTATTCAGCTTCTATTGTAGACAAAGACACAGTCGGTTATCTTTTATTGCACCAAGATACTACTGCTGATCCAAGATTAAACGAGTATCCGGTAGTTGATCGCCATGTGTGTAGATCTCTAGCATAGTCGGCATCACAATGACCGACCAACTCACTTGATGATTCCTTTTTGTACAAAAGCCCAAAATCAAAAGTCTTCTTTACATACCTTAGGATACGCTTGGTTGCATCCAAGTGAGGCTCCCTTGGCTTCTCCATGAATCGACTCACTACTTCTACTACAAAAGCGATGTCAGGCCGAGTTATGGTAAGGTAAATTAGACTACCTACCAATTGCTTATACATAGTTGAATCTTCAAGCTCTCGACCTTCTTCAACACATAGCTTTGCGTTCCCATCCAATGGAGTAGATACAGGTTTGCAATCAAGCATTCCGAATTTTTTAAAGAGATCTCGTGCATACTTTTGTTGACATAGGAATAATCCTTCATTTGTCCTATCAATCTTGAGCCCCAAAAAGTGTTTTAGTTCTCCAAGCTCCTTCATCTGGAACCGTACGGAGAGGTTGGCTTTAATTCGGCATATCTCATCTTCATCATCTCTAGTAATGATGAGATCATCTACATAAACCAGCACAACTGCAACCTTTCCATCTTTTACCTTCACAAACAAGCTCAAGTCTACTGGAGCTACATTATAATCGTTCTTCAACAAGAATTTTGCAATTTTTCCATACCACGCTCTTGGGGCTTGCCTCAAGCCATATAATGCTTTCTTTAGCTTACAAACATATTCTGAATGAATTTTGCTCTTAAAGCCATCCGGTTGCTCCATGTATACCTCTCGCTCGAGTTCTCCATGCAAGAAAGCATTCTTCACATCCATCTACCACACATTCCATGACTTGCTTGCTACAAGTGCTAATAGAACTCGAATTGTGGTAACATTTGCCACCAGGCTAAAGGTTTCTTCATAATCAACCCCATATTTTTGCGAAAATTCTCGAGCCACTAGACGTGCTTTATACATTTCAATCGACCCGTATGGTCGAGTTTTAAGTTTATAAACCCATTTACAAGAAATATGACTTACCTCTTTAGGTTTCGGTACCAAATCCCATGTCTCATTCTTTTTTAGTGCGAGGATTTCTTCTTCCATGGCCTTCCTCCATTCTGTACCCTTCAAGACTTCTTCATATGTCAAAGGCTCGACCATGCCAACATCTTCAGTCAATGTCACATTGGCAAAACGATGTCATTTTCCACTAAATTAATAAGTTTTGCTCCCAATCAACTTTGGCAACAAAAACAACGTCAATCTCTTTTTCATGGCCAAGTCAATTTATTTTCTAGCAAAACGACATCATTTTTCATCAAATCCGTGCCAGCCTTACTGTTGTTGGAATTTACCAGCAATGTTGGACAGAACCCTGACAAAGGGCATTGATGTCACGGTGGCAAAATTTAAGATTTTTTGTGATATTGGTATCACAATTAGCATAATATTTGATTTTTTGTGGTAATTTCCATTCTTTCAAGATAGACAAATTTGATATTTTCATTTTAAAATAGGATTTTATGCTTTCGACTTAATCAAAATCTGCATCTATAAACCAGTGACCTGGCATTACCAAATGAAGGCATAGCTTGAGGTTCAAGCCTTCTCATAATATTAACTTCGATGGCACCCCATCAGTAGAACTAAGCGACTTCCATGAGCATTGTCAAGATTTTAAGGCATGGGCACCATAAACCTAGAAAATCATGGCCATTCATAAATTCTAATTTTATAATAAGGGAAGATTTTAAATAAGAACCCAAAGTGAGGCCATTTTTTCAAAAGAATAACTAAATTAGTCTCAAGAATAACACGAACGCCAAATCTTTTTCCTAGTCGGGGCTCTTTCTATTTTTGTTTTCTTTTTTTCTTCCTCCTCTCTTCATCTTCCTCTTCCATCTTGCTCTACATCACCTCCATCTTCCACACCTTCGTCAGCCTCCCCACCAAGGAGCTCATGAGCTTATACTTTCCCATATTCAATGGCCACCCAAAGGATAAAATCTCTCTCTCTCTCTCTCTCCCCTTAGTTAAGTTTAGCTGTTTACTCTCTCTTCCTTCTCCATGACCTGAAATGGCGGACTTAGAGACTGTCAACCTATCGCCAGAGGAACAGAGAGGGCGAGTGAAGGTGTCGAAAATGGAGGTGATGTAGAGCAAGAGGAGGCATGAGGAAGATGAAGAGAGAAAAAAGGAGGGAAAAAAAAACCAAGATAAAGTGAAAATGAAGAAAGAAAAAGATAAATGTTCTTGGATGAAAATGCCCCTGACTATGAATAAGATTTGAAGTTTGGGTCTTTATTTAAGATTAAGTTAGGTAATATAGGTCCATATTTGAGATAGTGTTCACTTTAAATCATATTTTGAGAAAATGGCCCCACTTTGGATTCTTTTTTGAAATTTTCCCTCAATATAATTACATTGACTATTAAAATAAACTTTTTACCAGGAAGAATAGGATGCAACATTAGTCTAAATGCAAAGTATTCTACAATATTCAACCACATTAGTAGGAAGGAAAAACATGGCAATCAGTCTCCCATTCTTACACATCAATGACCAAGACCCCAAAACTTTGTAGCTATTGCAACCATGAGTTACACTGCACCAACACTTCCACTTTTTTTTAAAAAAACTAAGAAATAGATTGTAAAACAAGACTCTATTTATTTTGTGAAAAAAAGAGAGAATGATTTGAAAAAATATTATCTTAAAATGATCGTTTGTATCACTTGGAATAATTCTCCAATGAAAAATATTTTTGTTATTTATAACAAGTTATGTTGAAATATTTTCATAATTGATAAAAAAACTTTTTTTATTCATTTTAATAAGAAATATGAAGAATTATTTTGAGAAAAATGTTGTCCAAATCATTTATTTTCCATAAAACAAAATGGAACCTAAATCTAACTCAAATTTTGGAGGGAAAGAAACTTCTTAAGTCCTAATTAATGTGATCTCTCTATCATGGGAGCTTTTAATTGCAACGATGCAACGATATGCGAGCACTCTTATTAGTTTAAAAAAGACATTTCTCATCAAACTTTACAAAACTACACTCAATAAATATATAGAAGAGATAAACCTTTTGCAGATCAAATCAAACTCACCCCCATATTAATAAGTCGTTTGGTGTAAATAAAACAGTCTGTTGACAGACTTAATTGCATGAGAATTTGATTATATTTACTAAAACTAGTTTAATCAAATACTTAATCTCCCCTGTTTAATGTATATAAACTAAGAATTCACACGTCGAAGTTTCTTCAAAGAAAGACCAAACGGAGATATAGTTATAATCCCCGTATGCCAGCAAGTTCCCTGAAGTTCATTTGCCTTAGGTCGACTGGAAGACGGAAACAACTTTAGCATGAGCATCGATTTTGTCCCCGTCATATTTTGAAAAGCATACTCGATGAGCCCCTCCTTGGCCCCTCAAGTTCTGAAACGAGATAAACAGCATTCGGTCTCGGAGGATATTAGCGGACAACAGAGCCAGAACAGCACAAATTATACCTGATAATGCTGCACCATATCCATCATCAGCTTCGAGCTGCCATGTTACTTTCAGAACTTGTGAGATGCGGGATAGACAAACAACAAAGCATTAGCAGCATATTCCCATCTTGAGAATTAGATGAACAGTAAGAAAACGTTTCAGATCCAAAATTGTTTGCAAGTACAAGATACATCAACAAACAGAAGCTGGAAATAAGGACATGCTGAGCTACTCTAACACGAATCCTTGACCTGTCGACTCAGGAAGAATCCTTGTAATCTACAGGTCATGACAGAAAACTTTCTTTTTGGAGCATCCTAAGTAGGCACCCAACAGGAGGAGCCATAAAAAATCCGACCTCTCCAACCTTGCAGCATCCAGTTGCCATCTTCATCAAGCTCAAAATCCTTGTGGTACCATGCTTTCATCTTACATCTGAATAGCTTCATGAATTCTTGGTCCAGAGGAAGTGCCTTAAACCCAGCCCTTATATGACGAACCTGCCATTGCTTGTACGTTTCTGGCCTCTCAATCCTTTCTGAACCTTCACATGCTATGACATTCATAATTTCCTGTCCATGGAACTCTCTTTCAATAACCAACCTCTCTTTGTTGTTGTGATCAATGGTAGCATCAAGCATATCATAGATAGCAGAAAGATGAAAAAGTGCCTCTCGGAATCTTGTCGCAAAAAAGGGTGCATTGTAGGAGCCACTACGTACAGCATGAACAAAAATATCCGGTTTCACTTCCCGAATTAGTTTTAACACAGTGTCACGTGGACTGTTGTCCTCAACTGTCTCATCGAGGAGATTTTTAAACCGATCTAAACAATTCACAGCAACTGTCTCATTGCTTTGAATCTTGAGATCCACAAGTTTGATTAATTCCCAATTCCTTGATGCTATGAAATTGAATTCAAAAGGGACATCAAAACGCTCACAATACTTTTTCAAACGGCGACCTGTCTCCTCTATTCTTTCAGCTGGGCGTAAACCAGACTGTGGAAGCTCTATCCCTGTGATGCGCAATTTACAGGGCCTGTTTGGTCTAGAAGAGAGCTTCTGTATGAGGTTTGGCCATTGAAAACCAAATGCAATGCCAAAATCTATTATGTGAAGGGTAGTGGCTTTCTCTGCAAATTTGAAAATCATGTAATTTGCAAAGAATATGGAGAACTGACTAAATGGGCATGTTGAAATGTGAAGGTGGTAAGCTTTAAGGATATCGGCTGCTGAGGATGTCCTGGCAACAAGAGCAGAATAAAAGACTTGTGTTCGGATGTTGTAGCCCGCCAATCGTGCCTCTAGCCCATTGGCAAAGTAATGGGACATTCTTTGAGAGGCATCTCCAAATGGAGAAGAGTTCTCTCTAACCTGCTTCAACAATTCTTTAGCAGTCCTGAAATCACTAGTAGAGATAGCTTGTGCACAGAGAATCAGAAGAGTTCCCAAGTCAACAGTATTCTTGCTTCCCTGCTTCTTACCACGACCTTTACCTCTACTGGAACCACGCTTGTTCCGTTGTGGTTGTTTGTCTTTCCTCAACCCCGTCTCCACAGATTCGTCACCAAAACAAGTACCCACACCATTTTCAGTGTAGAGTAACACCTTATCGAACAAATCAGAAAGCTCACTCTCTTCCGTGTACAAGGCCGTTTGCTTGTTAGCCCTGCCTTCCTCACAAGCATCCTCGTCCCTCCCATGATTTTTTAATCCCTTGAATCCATTAGATGAGCTCTTCATATTGGTGTCCTCATCGATGCGCATTCTTGTGGTTCCTTTCTTTGTTTCAGAGGACCATTTGCCATCCTCTGGATTAATTGCTAAATGATTGTTATTAGGAAGGAATTTGCTGGCCTCCTCTAATCCTTTCTTGAACTGAGTCATAGACTCTCCATCGCTGAAAATGCTCTTGACAAGAAGCCCATGCAAAGATTCCTTGGACCCATCATCATGATTGGTGATGCTGCTTGAATAATTGGCCAATAACTGTGAAATGGGATCCACATTCGACTGGAAGGCTTGGTCAGGATTTCTCACCACAGCATGGCTATGTTCTCCAATTGTGTACAGAATATTAGGATCGGCCGAGTCCCTGGAGCCAAGAGGAACGTTTGTAGCATCAAGGCTTTTGTCAGCACTGCTACTTCTGGAAACATTACCGGTTAGGCTCTCGATATAATGGCTTAAATCAACCTGTGAGGGGCTCTGATCAGACTGTTCCAAATGCTGCTGACCAAGGGCATCGTACAATGACTTTTCGGTATTTTTCAGAGCAACCTGATCGGCGAATACCCACGGTTGCTCCTCCATGTTCTCTTCCATAAGCATCTGAGTTATGTACTTTAGAACAGGATCCAACGAGTCACTGTCCCCCGAGGGGCAGAGAGAATCTCCCTCTGGACTCTGGCCCCTACTCAAGCTCATAGTTGGACCAAATGAGCCTTCATCTAGGACCAAGCTTGTCGAGGGAATGATTAAATCTCCATTATCGAGGTCAATGGGTTCCGATGGGAGATTGGTTACAGGGTCTGCTTTATTCGTAACAAAAGCAATATCCGAGGATTTAAGGTCTAGAAAAGGGTCGTCTGAAAGGAAATCATTTGCGACACTCGGGTACTGATCCGAATTAGGTGAAAGGGCATGGCTGTCCATTGGAAGATCATCTACACTGATACAACCGGAGTAATCAAAGAACAAAGGATCCATGGTCATCTACTCGTCAAACCCTATCAAAGTCCCTACCCAGTACATTTGCACCCCGAGAACACCAACCAATTAAAGCAAAATGCTCTCAGCCTGCAACAAAACGAACTCGCTCTTCAATATTCTTCTTTTCTGGAGTAAAGTCGGAGAGTAACAGATCACAAGAAGGGAGAAAACTGGACTACTTAGAAGGGAAAGGACCAAGCTAAGCAGATGGATAGGGAAGACACAATATAAAAAGGAAATAGAGATCAGATCTGCATACCTTTAAAACTGAAAAAGTGGAGCTGGAAGCTGAATAAAAAGAACAGTCTGACGTGAATTCTCCAATGCTATCTTTATACGAGGGGAATCACGCGTGAAGTTCGGAACCTTCCAAGAAACGGCCCGAGCGGGGATGACTCGACATCTTCGAGACCGACCAAATAAAAAGCTGCGGACAAATACAAAGAAAGAAAAATTAAGGTTGAAAGAAAACGAGAAATTGTGCAGGAAGACTTGGGTCAGACGATGAGGCGGGCCCGGGTAATCTCGATCTGGGTCCGATCGGGGGAAGCGATTGGTCAGCTGTGGGTCCCGCTTTGACTTTTTTGTTTCGTGTCTTCCGGCCAAATGAAACCGCAATTGCCGGGAAACAAAGAACATGGTGAGAGAAAACTCGAGAGAAAAAAACCCAACGAAATTCTCAAAGTAGACCCACCGTGAACCGACATCTAAAGTTTTATTTTCCCAGTTGCTAAGAATCTCAAATTTGGTCCATTCAAATAGCACTGTCTCGGTCAAGATCGTCGTTGAAAATTCTCTCTCTCTCTCTCTCCTTAGTTGAGTTTAGCTGTTCAATCTCTCTTCCTTCTCCGTGACCTGAAATGGCGGACTCAGACCGTCAACCCGTCGTCAGAGGAGCCACCGTCCATCTCGCAACTCGACTCGGATTATGGCAAGCCTAGGAAGGACAAGAAGGAAGGAAGATGGGCGAGATACCAAGGGGCGAAAGAAGTGCTCGAAAACTCTCGACAAATTCCAACAGTTCGCTCAGCTGAATCGACGAGATGCAGAGAGAGAGAGAGAGGGCGAGTGAAGGTGCCGAAGATGGCGGTGATGTAGAACAAGATGGAGGCCTTGGGAAGATTAAGAGAGAAAAAGGAGAAAATAAAAAACAAAGAGAAACTGAAAATGAAGAAAGAAAAAGAAAAAGAAAAAGAAAAAGATCATTGGACGAAGATGCCTCTATTATAAAAAAGATTTGGAGTTTGAGTCTTTATTTGTGACTAAACTTAGACATTTCATGTCACTACTGAAGAAAATGTCAATTTTAAATTATCTTTTGAGAAAATGGTCCCATTTTGTGTCATTATTTTAAATTTTCCCTCGATAAAATTATGTCGACTATTAAAATAAACTTTTCATTAGGTAGGACAAGACATTAGTCTAAATGTATAGCATTCTACAATATTTAACCACATTAGTCGAAAGAAAAAACATGGCAATTAGTGTCCCATTCTTACACATCAATGACCATGACTCAAAACTTTGTTGCTATTGCAATTATGAGTTATAGATTCATTGCACAAATATTTCCGCTTCTTTTTTTAAATTAAGAAATAGAATATAAAATGAGACTTTATTTATTTTGTGAAAATTGAATAATTTGAAAAAATATTAGATTAAAATAGAGAAAATGCCACGAAAAACTCTGAACTTTACCCCATGTGACACATTTATTTTAAACTTTTTTTGTGACACAAAAAACTCCAACTTTGCCATGTGTGATATATTTACCCTAAACTTTGCCTTGTGTGATACATTTACCTTAAAAAAAATTTTATGTCATCAAAAATCCTAAACTATGCCACTTGTGACAATTATACCCTGAATTATATTATTTATGATAAATTTACCCCAAAATTTTTTGAACTAAAGGGCATTTTCGTCATTTTTATTTTTTTTTATTCAATGGAGGAAGTTGGTGTTGGTGTCGGTGTCGGGTGAGGGTCGCCCTTGCCCTATCTGGCCTAGGTGGCCCTTGCCCGACTCAGGCAAAGGTCGCCCTCGCCAAATCCAACGAGGGCAACCCAGGCAAGGGCGAGAGCCACCCAAGCTAGATTCGGCGAGGGCGGCCCTTGCCCAACTCAGGCGAAGGTCGCCCTTGCCAAATTCGACGAGGGCGAGGGCCGCCCAAGCCAGATTCGGCGAGGGCGGCCCTTTGTCGGATCTGGCGGCCCTCACCGGCGTTAGGCGAGGGCCGCCCAAGCCAAATTGGGTGAGGGCCGCTCGAGCCAGATTTGGCCTAGGCGACCCTCGCCTGACTCCGGCGTTGGTGAGGCCATCCTTGTTGGCACCGGCTTCCTCCATTCAATAAAAAAAGAAAAAATAGAAAATGACGGAAATACCCTTCAATTCAAAAAACTTTAGGGTAAATTTGTCATAAGTAATATAATTTAGGGTAAAATTGTCACAAGTGGCATAATTTAGAGTTTTTGGTTACACAAAAAAAAAGTTTAAAGTAAATGTGTCATACGGGATAAAGCTTGGAATAAATGTGTTACACATGGCAAATTTTAAGGTTTTTGTGTCATAAAAATAATTTAGGATAAATGTGTCACGGGAATAAAGTTTAAGATTTTTTGTGGCATTTTAATTAAATCCCATCCTAACAATGATTGCAGCGCACGTGGCTTAAAAAGGAGCGGCGAAGCAAATCTAGAGGCGCCTAGGGAACGGGAGTGCCATCAGCCACTAATCTCTCGCCACGTCGTCCACGCATGCTGCCACGTGTGATCGGCCGCTACAAACATCGCGCTCCTCCCAGCGGAAGCGACTCAGTGACCGAGTTCCACTGAAAGGTGAGCGCCGAGTCGCCGCCGCAGAAAATCGCCGCCTCCCCTCCGCTCCGCCCCGCCCAACCGCCTCGGCATCTCCTCCGATTCCAGCTCGTAAGCGCTCTCTCTCTCTCTCTCACTCTCTCTAGCGGCGGAAGTGAGAGAGTCGTCAGCTCGAGCTTCCGGTAGTTGCGCGCAAGGTGACGCCGTCGACGATGCTGGAGCGAGTATTTCGAGCCGTTCTCCACCGCCTGAGGCTGGATTTCTGGTCTATAAGTAGTCGTGCGCGCGAGTTTTCACTGTCTTTGGAGCATCGGTTCCTGAAAAGCTTGCAAGTTGATCGCCTTAGTTGCTGCGTTCCGAATTCTTCGGCGGAGTAGTCGATTTCTTCTCATTGCTACCTTCTGAGGAAGATTAGCTTCAACAATTTGAAGTCCTTAGACAACGTTCGTACGTACGGGGAGAATGTTTCGTGAAACACTACATCGTGATCTTATTTAGATGGTGGATGGAGATCGGTCCGTGCACCCCTGTTGCATGATTTACTAGCAATCGCAATCTAAATCTACAATTAGCTTGTCATCTTTCGTGGAAGATGTTGGTGTGCCTCGGCAATTTCGGTTCAGAGTTTTGTACGTTTGTATCCCGGAATTCTAGATATGCTAGGACTGCAGCACTAAGTATATCACTATTGATTTTTCTAATAAAGCACGTGGTCGCTTGTGGCAGAGGTTGATGTCTCTTGCTCCGTAAATTCAACAGGCTATTAGTAAGTGGTCAATTATTTGTAATGATTTTGTTATGTATGGTAGCTCTTTGATTTTACAGTAGTTTTCTTTATGCTTATTTTGAACCAGACTCTGAATCACGCGATGACTGTATGGAGCTCTTAACATGGGAAAAAGTTGAGAAAGGAGAAATCTATCCTGAATGGAAGCAAAAGTTTGTTTCTTTTCTTTTTATTTAGTGATACATCCGTTGAAGAGTTGAAGAATCTGTTCACTTCCTTATCTCGAATTGCAGATTTCAGAGAAAAAGCAATCGTAATGGCAACCATCACTGCTGTTTACTTTGTACTGCAAAACTCATAGGTGAACTGCCATGGGAGCTCGGGAGCAGAAGCTAAGGCCAACTTGCCGCAGATAAGCCTAAGGAATGCGTCGATCACTCACAGCGGATTAAGATCTGTGAACAAGCTGGATGCTCTCAGATCTCATGCAAAAGCAACCAAGAAGAAAGTCAAGAGAAAAGTTAACAAGGTTGAGAATGACGGTATGGCTGGAAAAATTGTTTGCAGAAAGGGGATGAACTTGGTTTTTGTGGGAGCTGAGGTGGCTTCTTGGAGCAAAACTGGGGGACTTGGTGATGTTCTTGGTGGTTTGCCACCGGCAATGGCAGTAAGTTGGTTGTTTTCCTTTGCATGCCCTTTTCATGCTTTGTTCTTGATTTGGAGTTATGATCACCACTTCTGACAGTGAGTGTTCGAGTAGTCCTGCCTCCACCAAAGTGCATCCGACCAAATTTTGCATGATTTTCTCTAGGCCAGAGGGCATCGAGTCATGGCTGTTTGTTCACGCTATGATCAATACAAAGATAGTTGGGACACTAACATTTTAGTTGAGGTTAGTGGTTTCTTTATGTCATTCTGATGGAATGAATACGATATATTTTTTGTTGCTTCATAATCTACAGAGTTTGAGTTTAGGAAAATATTTGCTCACAGACAAGTCTTCCTTTGCAGAAAAGTTGGAGACAGAATTGAAACTGTTCATTCTTCCACTGCTACAAACGTGGAGTTGATTGTGTATTTAATGTTTCTTGAGAAGTTGCAGATCATCCTTCCTGATTGATTCTCTTGTGCTAGTCTGCAAAGCTACTCTTGCAAAAATATGTGATGAAGCAAATTTCTCCTCCCCCAGACTGTTTGATACGTTAACATTGAAGGTGATATATATATCATGTCACTAATGTAATTAGTGGACATCAGCAAAGCATAGCAAATATATCATGTCACTAATGTAATTAGTGGACATCATCATCACTTTGCTGATCTGATAAAATACTTCTCCTGCAAAGAAAACTTTGCTCCAATGGAGCTCCACTCCTCCCCCCCCCCTCTTCTCATATACAGGAGGGAAAAATTTGTCAAAAAGAGATGATCTTTTTGATGGTTATTTCAGAAAGCTATCGACTCCAGTTGATGATTGACTCATTAGTTTGTGCTTGTTTTGTATCAGTTTCCCCATTCGGTGTTCAAACATGTGCTGACAAGAGCACCGCAAATATCGGTTTCTTCCAGTCTTTTAGAAAGTTTGTCTGTATTGAGAAGATAACTTGAGTCCTCGTAGTCGGTTGACTGTTTAAGAGAGTTGGTAAATTATGGTCTTTGATTGTGCAGATCTTTATTTGTAATCAAGGGACATGATTTGAGTTTTTTTTCATCTTCATCAAGATTAGAACAGTAATTCTAAGTAAAATGGATGCGGGAGCTTGAAGCACCACACTCTACTGAGTATTCCTTTGGCATTTGTTTATGCATAGTTTCCGCTTATATCAAACCCAAAGCTTCCTGAGGAAATGAATGATATGAAGATCAAAGGTGATGAGGTTGTGAAGGTTAGCTGCACCCAAATTTGCAACTTTCTGCTATGCATCACTTCTCCTCCTGATTGACAGTTCTACATGGCAGGAAACGCAAGCGGCTGTCGTGGATGAGAATGGGAGTGGAACTGGCCAATTATTCATTTTGACTAATGGGGTCGGAATGGTCAACCTAAGCAGGTAAACTTCCAATGAAAGTGCCCTCGCTGCCTACATGTACCCATACACGATTTTATACACTATCGTACAGTTTAGAGAGAGAGAGAGAGAGAGAGGATGGTTGTGCTTCTATAGCATTCTTTGTCCTGTCATCTCTTTTTCGTCTGCATGCTTTATCTTGATATGGTGCATGAATATGTTCCTGAGACAGTCTATCAATTAGCAAAGCATTCGAGCTGGGCAAATCAGTGAATTTCTTTAATTTATACTGTATCGGTGATGTAAAGAAATTTCTATATGCCTAGTATATAAGTTAATAAAGGAAAAGAATGTGTGATTCAACCGTGAGCTTAACTTCTGAATTTAAGGTGGCAAAATGCCTTCCTCCATATAATTCATCATTTATTATTTGTGTGCTGTATACTTGTTATCGCCTTCCTGTTGTTAGGCAAGCTGATATATTCATTAAAGTACTGTCTTGTAAAGCCCTTGTTGAATATTTGCATACCATCCTCCATGCAGCCCATGTCCATTTGAAAAACTGAATTAGTCTAATCAATCAACTGAATTAAATGTAGGGAGCCTGTGGTGCATTATGATGTATTCGGGCACCATTTAGCTCTTTTGATCTTACGATAGTTTCATAGTGTCTTCTTATGACCTAAATTGCAATTTACTTTATAATACAACCATATGTTGACTATCTCGTGTGACATATTGCACATGGTCTGTGTCCTTGTGAGCAAATAAATTAGTCCGCCAAATCTATCTAATCAAAGAGAGCATGTATTAGTGGGGTTTTGCAAGTTATTGGCACACAATATAGCTCTTTGCCATTTCTTGCAGCTCTGTGGTATCTCCTCTTAGTCTAAACTCTTACGTTGTTTATTAACACTTTTGCTTCCCTTTTGCTTTCTCCTGATACCAGTGCTTTCCTACTTCTACTCAGGCTAATGTTATCACTAGACAACCATGACATCTTAATTGCATCTCTCTTCTTCTTATTTTTGGTTGTGGCTATTTCAGTATTTGTGTTTATAGATGGGCTTTTCCACTGAGCTAGTTGCCTCACTGGAGGGGATATACTCAATTATGAGCTTCATCTATAGTTCGGATTAATTTTTTTTGCCCATACTAGGGTCTCTCATTTTTCTACTGAGAGTAACTCCTTGAACTCTGTCAGTTATTCCTTGTATTTCAACTTCATAAAGAAGTGTTTTGCTAGGGTCTTCAGGCTCATCCCTGTGTATGTCACTTTTTTCAAAAAAACTTTCATTGTAAATGGAGTCATTTGAGAAATGTGGGACTGCATGCTGCATGGTGACACATCACCCTGGCATTACTTGATGTATTGGCACTTGCTGCATTTGCTGAACTGCATTTTGAATGTCAGTCATGTCAATCTATTTTCAAATGAAACAGTTCAAAGGTGGACCTAATATATCTTATATTAGTTTGCATTATCCTTGAGCACATGAACTCATTTTTGGGGCAACTGAATATGAAACTACAATTGACGTATGGTCAATCAATGTGTCCTCACTCAGCTTCTTCTGGGATGAGGTTCTTCACAGTACATGAAGTTTCGATTCTCTTAAATTGGGTTAGCCTACATGATGGTAGCTATAATTCTTTGCCTCTTTTCCCCACCACCCTTGTTGCTGTTGCAAATGTGATAGCCTCTCTTTCCAAGTGAAAGTGGAGTTGCCCACCAGTGGAGATCATTGCAGTTGATTCTCAGGGCTTTGTTCGATTGAGAGAATGTACCCTCTGTTAACTCATATTGTTCTGGATTACCGGCACTACTTGATGTTTATATGTCTCATTTTTCTTTGGGTACTTGGAGCACCAACTCAAGAAGAAATTAAAAGTATGAACCCAAAACTATACTGAATTCAAGTTTCCACAGATTAACACTCATCCCTGGCTCAAAGTGAGTCCTCTTTGTTAACCTTGTTGACCTTATGTGATCCACACTGAAGTGTGCACAGAAACATTTCACATGCGCATGCCCCTGTGAAGAACTCGTCTGTTAAACCCTTATGTAAGGGGTGTGATCATTGACTTCTCAATAAAATGAAATGAAACCAAGGGTTACTTTTTTATATTTGGGGATGATCCACATGTTTCAGTTCCTCCAAATGCTCTATTTATTCTTCTATAGTGTGCTAGATTTGGCTTCACAAAGTTTCCTCCATCTTTTTCCTCTGTGGTGTTTCATTCTCCTTTCCATTTTTGACTGATGAAAACTGCAAAGCTTAATTTCAGGTTCAAATGTGAATGCAGGATATGGAGCCTTGATCAAGAACAGTAATTCTTCTTTCCTCTCCTCTGAAAGTAGGGTAAATAGCAAGTAAGATAATTAACTTTGCTCATCAACAAGGCCTCTTTGCTATTCTCTTTCTCCTTTCTATGCTTATCAGATGAAATGCTTCTTGTGCACGCCAAAATTTCTGAATTCTAGATGCAGGACATAGATTCATCTTCTTTCTTATTGAAAGTGTTTCAAAACGGGATCATGGTGAAATACTCGTTAGAATTCTCTTCGAAGTTGTAACATCTCTTTATTCTGGTACTTGCAGTTAGAGGCCTGTGCCCACCCATTCTTTGACAAGCTTTGTGATCCTAATGGCCGTCTCTTGCCCAAATGGGAGACCATTGCCACTTCTCTTCCACTTCAAACCTCAAGGTACACGATCAATGCTACTAAACCTTTCAGTCATGAGCGATTATATCTGTTCAGACTGGTGTAACGGTTTGCTGCTTTCTGGGTTTTGTCTCGACTATGCAGAACTGAAAGGGGTAAACCTCTGAGCTGCAGACAAAAATTAATTCCAGAGCATGCAAGGCAGCAATCTCTTCCCTCCTTGGTTTGTAGGCTGCAAACACTTACATTGATGATTGAGCTCGTTGATTCTGCTGAAGTCAAATTGAGCTTATCATTTTTCATCAACTTGTGACGAAGGGTCCGTCACATCTGATGGGGATTACACAGGTGCTCCAAATAGCCCAGACACCCTTGACATCTATCAAACAAAAAGCTGGGATGCTACGTGGGACACTGTTAGAGTGAGGGGTTTTGGTTGGAATTGGCCAGTTCAGTTAAATACCACTCCATTGATAAGCCGCTGATCAATAAAATATCATCAATGGCCCATATGATTGAAAGGTCATTGTTACCATTTGGATAGTTTCTTGAGATGCTAATTATAGAATAACTACCTGAGTTTTTGGGATTAAGAGAGCCTTGATTTTGAATGTGCACGATTTATCCTCATTCAGAGAATTCTAAAGCACATAATTCGTTGATTTGACATTCCAGTAGAAAGGTAGAATCGTTCCATGAATTGAGAGAGAGTTAGTAGACATCTTAAATGTATTTTTTTTCTAAACTCTGGATACTCGAGCAATTTTCCCTTTTGTGCATTCGAGCAAACATTCTCATCTCTCTCGGGGATATTTATGGCTAAGAGATTATTCACTAGTATAGATACTTGATGTTTTTTGTCTACCCAGTGATACTGATTAGGCAAGGTACTTATAGCAGTGTATATAGAGCACGCGAACTGGAAACAAATTCAATTGTAGCCTTGGAAAAGGTTTGATTTGCTGATATGTACCCAGAGAGAGTTCAATTCATGGCAAGGGAGATAATTATCTTGCGAAAGCTTGATCATAAATGTCATGAAGCTTGAGGGTTTGATAACTTAGAGGATTTCTGGCTGTCTGTATCTTGTGTTTGAATGTATGGACCTTGCTGGCCTTGCTCCCACTCCGAGTATAAAGTTCACTGAATCTCAGGTTCACACTTTTTGTGTTTAATATTTCCATAGTTGAATTAAATGTTATTCATGTGACCAACAAGTTAGGTAGAGTATGGATAAGGTGGAGTTTTTCTAAGAGACTCCGCGTCGATTGGACAGCAGAACAAAAGCTTGTAGGTTCATGCAACTTCCCAGTTTTTCTCACAACTGATGCTTGAGTTTCCATCTTCATTCCCTAAATCTTCTCTTTTACTGCATCTTCACATTTACTGTTTGCAATATAGTCTTGAATATAAAAGGGAGAATGGGGGCATTTGACTTTAGGTCAAAACTCTTACTTCATTGTAAAGGTTTCCATCCTTAAGCATTGTCTGTAACTCTGAATCACCCTTCCTACTTCCAGTAATTTCTTATTAAACTATAGAGATGATATAGACTTTCTTTTACTGAATTTTTTGCAGGTCTTGATGAGCTATGATATTGTATTTTTCTGAAATAGATGGACCGAATAATATACTCCCAAGAATATCTAGTATTTGCTCAATGGAGATATATTAGAGAAAGATCTCACAAGTTATATGGGAAATGCACATACAAGAATTAGGGTAAAACTGCGCCTACCGCTGGGATCCGGTCTGTTCGATCGGTTTTCGAGCATCATAACCAATTGAGACATCTTGGGTCAGGCAGATGGATCGCCATCTGCACGTAACAATGCCGATCGGACATACACCTGCTAATGTGGTCGTTCCTTATCCGACCGAAGTCGAAGAATGGCCACCTTGAGATGAGCTGGATAAGCATCTTCCCATATGAATAGACGTCAACCTTCATGGTGCACTTGCCCGTGCTCACATACTCAGTATACAGCCGCTGGATTTTGGGCGGAGAGAGAGAGATCGGGGAAATTTGATTTTACATTAGCAAGTACGATGTCTCTTGACACTTTATTTTTTAATCTCCTATGATGCTTTTTAAAATCTGACACAATAATAAATCAATCTAGTGGCAATTAAAAACCAAATTAACTTAAAAGAGAAATTATAACTTCCGACAAATTCAAAATACTCAGTTTGACACGCTTATTATATGAAAAATGAACCGAGTGAATTTGTCCTTCACAAAATCGAATGTCACCCTATGACCTTCTTGTCCACACCATTCCTCGTAAACCGCAGGGAAACACCACTGCACCCCGGTAACCGCCAGGAACGCTAGCCTCGGTGTCCCTGATGCTGCCCCGTGTATCCTCCATCTCCCGTCCGCCCATTCCCTTCGTATCTTGCTGGCCATAAATAGTTGCCTTGGTGTCCGAATGGCGGTCCTCTGTTAGCATCGGGATACCTGTTTCCATGAATCGCGGGTGTCTCGAGCCTCGTGTTGTTCCATCTCATCGGATTCAGTTCATCCAAACGGGGAGCATATCGTTGCATCACGGACATGTCCTCTTGCTGGGACGATTCGGAACCTAGGAGTCCATAGGTAGATGTCACGGGCCCTGGCTGGCTGTACCTGGGATCATGACCTGCCATGTAATTTCTTTGACTTACATTTGGATCTTGCTGACCATAAAGACGGACTAGTGAAAGCATCTCTAGGTCCCTCTGGTTTCTCTCTCCAGCTTCAGAGACACTGATTCTGTAGTTCTGAGCCCCATAATTGGTAGGAGGACCACCACCACCACTTGACCATCTCTGAGCTGAATAATATCTGTTGTTGTCCGGTCCATACATCCTGCTGGCATCATCGGAGAGACCATAGTAGTTCTCAGCACGTGACATAGACATGCTTGGGTCAGCGTGTTGATGATTCATGCGGCTGACATCATTCTCAAAGGCAACTTCATGCGATCTTCCACGTGTTCTGCTACCTTCGGCCTTTTGCTTAGAGGACTGATCGTCGAATGACAACTTCCCATCTGTCAACATAAGCGAGGGATGATGGGTTGTTTCCTTCGCAGATGGCTTGTCCTGAATTTCTTTTCCTCTTGTAAGTGACAGAGTTCCGACACAAAGGCTCCGGTCATCTTTTGGATAATGAGGATTTAGTGATTTGTTGCGGTCATTGTCTGACTGTGGCCTCTTACTCATTGTCGGCAAGTGACCCTGCTCTTGAGCTATGGTCCTGTGTTTCGCCGTCCAATCTCGATGGCTCCATAGGCATAGCAATGGTGGCTTATTGTTCCACTGTTCAATTTGTTTATCCCTCACATCAACAGACCCTGGCAAATAAAATGACTGAAAAATGGAAATGTTATAGTCAATCCATCATTCACAAACATATGATCAGAAGGATGAATAGGACGTCTCATTTCACCTTTTCAGACAAGCATTGGTCGTCTTCCCACACCAAATCATACTGAAACTTTTTCTCATCTAATCTGCAATGCACCACTGGATTTAAGTATTTGCAAAGGGAAAAAGAGAGGGCTCAAAGTAACATAGTTACCTTTCAGCTTCTGATGGAGCGATCAGAATAAGGAGCTTTGGTTTGAATTCAAGAGCTTTATCAATAAACTTGTTTGCCAAAGCTACTTTAACTCCAAAAGGAGGATTTAGCCTCATGATCTACTCAGGAAGTAACATAATAGAATGAAAAAACATTCAACACATGGATATGTTCAGAAAGAGGGGAGCGAAAGGGCCAATACACCCAACCAATATGTAGAAAGGTAAAGCAAAACCCTGCCTCTTACCAATTTCGACCCAGGAGGTAGCTCTTTTGGTTGGACAGTCATCCAGTCCCTTTGTTCAAACTCAAAGTTATTCTGCAATCAAAAGAGAAATTATATAAAACCAACCTTACATGAAGACAAGTCCTGGTTCAATTCCCAAGTACATTTCACAGAGATCATAGCAACACCAACATTACCAGCAAATGCTAAGTCGACCAATTGAAAACTGAATTGCTCAAAGCAAATGCTGTGAGCAAGTGAACAATCTAAGGAATTATCTCTTCTTTACTACCCTGGAACTGGAACAAAGAAAGACTTTGCGACCCTTAACCTCCTCCGAGCGAAACAAGTGAACAACCACTGGATACAAGATTAATAACAATAATAACAAAAAACCACTTAAAAAGAATTCTTGACAAAAAAAGAAATAGCCATGTTGCAGATTTGTCTGCAAAGACAACTAAAACATTCTTCACACATAAAACTTAACTAAAACAAGGTAGCACGTGCGAATTACCTTTGGTGGAAGAATATCATAATTTTTGTAAAAGCACTTCTTTCCGGTCTCTTCAAGCTTCTTTGCCATTAGGTAGCTAAAATCATTAGTCCCACAACATAAGTCAACAATCTGTTAATGCAATTTTTGTCAGTTGAATGAGCGACATCAAAACATCATATGCACAGAGCAATAGAAGGAGGAAAAGTGTAGAAATAGATTTCACCATGATCTACTACATTTAAAATTCTCAAGAATCAAGAGTGGAAACAAATTACTAAGAATTAAGTTTCTTACCATGTCAGCATCTTGAATGTACCAATGAAGCTCGTTGACAATCTGCATGATGTATCATTACTTTATACTTTAAATCTCCATAACATAAGGTTGAAAATTAATTTATTTATCATTACTATATATACCATTCTTGTGTGTAACAATTTGCCAAAGAAGCAAGTAAACAAAGCACTACATATGGACATAAAACCAACTAAAATTGCCAAATCAAAGATAAAAAGGCTTCAAATTCAGAACACTCACCTCTTGAAGTTTATCCGCTTTCGTAACATGTTGACCAAAAGAAGTGTAGTTTGTTCCATTTATAAATGGTGCAAGATATCCTCCAAGCTTGTCCTGCAGTCAATCAAATCAGCATATGAGAGATTGTTCATCAACAAAAGAATTGCGACAGGATGTAAAACATTCAATAGAAAGCATAAAAAGGGCAACAAATTTTGAGAGTGGCTATGTGAGTGAGCTAATGTATTTTTTCTTTCTTGAGTATTAGCAAGAAAAGGGAGATAAATCATGCATGAACCTCCAAAGGATATAACAGATAAAAAAAATAGCTGATTACAAAAGATAAATAAATAAAGTAAAATAAAGATAATTGGTCAAAACAAATAACTGGTGCAAACAATGCTAAAAAAAGAAAGGAGCAGATGAAGAGTAAGAAGCATAGCTTGAGTTCACACTAGACCACAAATATAACCAATGCTCTTGATAATTTAAAAGCCTAGTTATTCTTTCCACTTAAGAGAAAAACATGAGTGCAACCGCAAAGTACCACATCTTGAATTGAAAATAGCATACAAATATAACCTCATATATGAATATAGAAAACACAATGTGAAGATGCCAAACCTTCCACTCAAATATCTCGGTTAGAACATTTGGGCTACAAACAGTTTTTGCATCTTCAATACTGCCTCCTTCCTCTAACCTCTGCAAAGCTGCTCGAACAGCCTACACATGCAATTTTTTAATTAACATGTCCTTATTGACGCATTGAATTAGTGCATAAGTATGTACCTCAGTTGAACCCTCCACTTTCTCAATGGTAATTTCCTTATCAACTGTAGACTTCAAAGATTGTGTATAAGTAGATGGCACTTTCATCTTTCTCTTAACGTCTTCCATACTGATTGAGGATTCAGCCTCTTTCATTAGATCCAAAACCATGGTCATCATGCAGCCCTGTTTGCAAAATGGTTAAGAGTTAAAAGGCTAAAGTTCTCTTGGTTGGGTTGTTAGCTAGAATGAGTTTGAATTAGTCAAAATTGTAGATAGTGATTCCAACTAGTCTTTTGTTTCGAATAAGTCAAAATTGTTTTTGTGGTGCTAATAGTATGGATTGCTCCTAGGTCTTTTTGACGAGATTGATACTAAGTCTTTTAACATTAGCACTAGAAGACTTGTCAGAGGAACCCAACTAGTCATGTGCAAAGCACTAGCGTAGGTTGTATCTACAATTTTTGCACTTAAAAGGGAAATCACAGAAATTAAAGAGAAAAGACAATAAGATATAGAAAAAGTATAGATCCAAACCTCGTCAAATTTGCTTCCTTCATAAGTCATTTCTTCCATTAATTTGGTCAAAACCTGCATGAATTTTGTTTCTAGCAATTAACGAACGTCCAAATGAACATGGCAAGTTGACCCCAAAAACATCAACAACAAGATAGATTTTTCCTAATATATATTTTGGCAGTCTATGAACACCCATATGAACAATGGCAATTTGACCCCAAAAACATCAACAACAAGATACATTTTCCTGATATATTAACTTTCTTCGGTATGTTAATTTCAATATATCAAGTCAGTGGAATACTATATTTTTGGTTCCAATACACTATGGCATTTTTTGGCTGGTCATTTTCTCATTTTAGTCCCTACATGAGTATTTTACTACTATTTTTGTCCTTCTGGTGGCATCCCAAAGCATTGTTTTGGTTCCTATGTAGGAAGTGATTGGCCTTAAGGTACTCATGCTAAAAATGGGGAAAGTGAAAGTATAGGGACCAAAATGAACAAGGTCAGAAGTACTTGGACTAAAATTATAATTTTTCTTTTAGCGATGCTAGTATTGTAAATTCTAGTTTATTCCTGAGACAGTCTTTCGGTTGTTTTGGTGATAAGTGCAATCCTTATAATGGCGATGTTGACCCTAGAAATACCAACAACAAGGTGGAATTTTTCCTATGGAAAGTGATAGCATGTGTGCACATGCATACACGTACAAAAAAATTCCACATGTATTTATGTTTATATAATACCTTTTTCAACGAATCAATCCGCCAAAGGCATCTCATACTAAATTAATTCTACTGATTGCAACAGGCCTGTTTTTTTTTGTTGGATAAGTACACACGAGAGTATAGAGAGAGTATACATAAAAAAGAAACAGCAGACAGAAATTAAAAGGGCCTAACCAAACTCAAAAGCAGCCCGGTGAACAGTATATTTTGAGAAATTCTCCAACTTTTCACGGTTCACTTCTACGACCAAAAAAGAAATTTCATAAACTTAAAATATTCTCACATTCCGAATAAGACATAAGTACGGCATGGCATACAAAGAAGGAAGATCCAAGATTTTTTCATGATGAGCTTATAAAAGTCCGAGAAGCCTTGGTGGATGTAGTCCTTGATTTGGCCTTGATTGGTTGTTTAAAGCATGTTTGGGCCATATTAATTAGAATGTTCGATATGAAACTTAATCTCACATGCCCATCTAAAATGTAAATGGCTAGACCGAATGCCATATGTCAAAAGTAATTGATCTTCATGCTGCCACCGGTTAAGATGTTAGACATGCTTGTGTATGGTAAGCTAAGCTATGAGGGTCGCATATCCTACATTGTGAAAAAGCGTAAAATACAATCCCAAAAATCCAAACAACCTCTAAAGAAACTTATAAGCCTTCCTAACATAACCCAGAAGCCACCTTCGGAGAGTCATATCAATAAAGAACATCAAAACTTCTCAATACCAGTGGAAGAATTATTAGATAAACCTAATATCCTAGATATAGCATTATCCCAATATAACATGCACAATCCAGTGAGAATATAACACCTAAACTTAGAAATGAAAAAAAGCCACGGAGTTATTTTTGATCTTGAAATAACCCCTAAACTTGAATAATTCCCATTTCAGCCCAAAACACAAATGCTCAATCTCGAAGAAATCCTAGAATGAAAATATCCACAAGTGAATAATTTTGAAATAAGCTCGACAGTAAATCAAGAAATCCTAAAATGAGCTTCAAATGACCTCGATATGACCCTAAAACCCCTAAGAGATCCTAAAATGGCCATCGAAGAATTACTGGATAACAACGAAAGTACAAGAGACTAGTAATATAACACCAAAACCTAAAATAGATAATAAAGCATCGTAATCTTGAAATAAATCCTGAGTAACTCAAATGAGTCTCATATAACCCCAATATAGCCCTTAAAGCATCAATAAATGCTCAACACTTGAAAAACAAAAATGCGAAATAACCCATGAACCAAAAGTATGGCCAAATCAACACTCAAATATCTCATGAAAATACAAGAATATATTGCCAAAACCCTGAAAAACCGAACGACTCATAAAAGCCCCTAACAATGAAAAATACTCCTAAACCTGCCGTGCCCCTATTAAAGTTCTGATCTTAAAAGCCCACAAACCAGAAATAACTGGCTTCCAATGATGAGAAGAACTTCTAGTTGATCAAGGTTGGATCACACAAGAATATCTCATGCACACATGTTCACGTATGTAACGAGTCGTCTTCAACTGAATCATGTGATGATTTTCCTTCATTTTGCTTCTACTCATCTTAGCTCCTTGAAAGATTGCTGAAAAAGTTCCACAACGTTGAATCGGGCATTTGATGTGTAGAGGGGACTATTTTATGGTCAACAAAACTTGTTTCTCGCACGAAAGGAAAGTGTCCCACAAAGCATCTACATCCTTCTATAAAGCCCCACCTTAATGCATCCAGACAAATGTAGACATCCTTTTAACATTCCGGTCTCAGTTAAACTTTTTGTCACAGAAACTATGACACGTCAATTTAAAATACACAGACAATCTAAAACTTCCATATAGCAACAACATGTCAATGGCCAGAATATCATCACAAGAACAAGGCAAAGAATCTAAAAGAAATAACAGGAACAAGTGCAACCTTGAATCAATGATTGAGAAAAGGCCAAAATCACTCGTGCGCACCTGAAAGATATTCTGGCTCTGCGGGTGCCTCGGTGTTCTTCTTTTCGTTTTTTTTTGTTGGGGTGGGGGGTGGGGGAGGGGAGTGAGGATGGGAGAAGTGAAAAAAGAAGACCTATAGATAAGCTTGTGATCCGATTCTTCCTATTCTTCTGATTCTGATGCGAGCAAATTCGAAAAGCAGTTATACCCGCGTCAAAAAATTTATGAATTAAATTAACAATACTTTTTTTATCAAGAACTTATCTCCACAGCTTGTTCTAATCTTCTTTAGATTTTCAGTTAGATTTTTACTGTTGTAATATCTTCTAAAGGAAATTATATCATCAATGAAGAGATCGAATATTGCTCTCTCTTTATCTATATCTTCAAATATAAATTAACTATTTGAATTGTAGAAAAGAAAGAGGAAAAGTTCTATCACAAGAGTATTTTTAAATTTGGTTGTTGTGTTTGAAAACCCAAAAAGACAGGCTTTTCAAGCTCCATCATCAACTTCAAAAAGCAAATGTTGCCCCATCGTTACGGGCTTTGCAACTATTTTCAGACATTATGATTTGGAAGGCTTATGCAACAAACGAGCTTGTTCAGTTAGGAATATGATTCATGGCCCCGGTCGACAATGAGCTCCCGACACTAGCCTCGATGCATGCGCTATGGATATGTGTGATTGTTTTTGCGGTGTCAATAGTTTGGATTGCAAAGCAAGCAAAGAGATTGGAACAAAGTTGTGAACGGAGGTGAAATAGGAGTGGAGGAGAAGATGTCGAGAAGAGGGAAGTGGGAAGTAGGGTTGTCAAATGAGTGAGTCAGGATGGATCTAACTGGGTTGAAAATACTTCGATCTAAATTGACCCATTTATATATTATGCAAATTTAATGACTCATAAACAACACAATCTGACCCGACTCATCTATTAATATACTTCTATATTTAATCTAACATATAAAAATCCCTTTCTATCAAGTAAAGTTGCTTCGAGCTAGTTGTGTGTATATGTCATTCAAATAAAATCGCCATTTAGACTATTATACACTAAAGAATTATCTTTCGGCATTGCATAGAATTTTCAATTTTTGTACTGATTCACATGAAGGATAAGATAAAGCAAGTAATCGGTAGTGAATTTATAAATTATAGCAATAAATAACGTAGAGGAATTAAAATTTTGATTAAATTGAATTTAAAATGTTGAAGAAGATGATTTATGTTGGCTACGGATTGCACCGACAGGAAGTAAGATTATACCATTGCAAAATATACTCGAAGATACTTTCTGTGTATTTATTTTTCAAATTTAAACTCAAATATTTGAATTGATGAAGAAAAGACAAAAGGTTGCATTACGAAAATTGAAGTCTAGTGAAATTTGTCCTTATCCATATTTCTAAAATATTAAATAAAATGAATTTCTTTAGCACAATAATTTTATTTTGATGTACAGAATCTAATTATTAAAACAAGTAATGATTTCAATTAACAATACTTAATTTGTCAATGACACATTTCCTTAATTTGTGCTAATTTTCTTTAGATTTTTATTGACAGGTTTTCTATATGTTCCCTATTGTGATATTTTCAAAAGTAAACTATATCATCTGTGAATAGACTAAAAATTATTCGCTCTGTATCTATATGAATTGCAGATTAAAAGAGACAAAAATTACATCACAAAAGTATTTTTGCTTGGTAATTGTGTTTTCAAAATTGAAGCTCACGGACTCTATCCTTGTCCATACTTTTTCTAATTTATCCAAAAACGAAAAGAAATTGATATACTTTCATTTTATTAATTTTCTGAAATTTAAACATAATAAGAGATAGAAATTGAGAAACGAGAAACCATTAAGCTAAAAAGCTTATCCCTTGAATACAACCCTGGCGGGGAACTGTACCATGTCTTGCAGCCCAACATCTGCATGGGCAAAAGTGAAGTGCCGAGTGGCGCACATTGAAGAGAGCACTCTCGGTTCGGACTTTTATTATAGATATAAATAAAAGTCACATAGAATTTATTTATCAGACTGTTTTATCGACAGGGGTTTCTATAAATCTCCGAAGATTAGGGATTACAATGTTGGATTATCTACATGCGGATAGCATATGCCAATTTAAAGCGGTCCGACTCTTTCGTTCAAGAGCATTCATTGAACCTGACGTAACCACGAGCTATAAAACGTCCCTATTCAAGCTCCATTATCTTCGACCGATAAAAAAAAGAAGCTCCATCCTCAACTTCAAATAGTAAAATTGGCACTTAAGAAATTCCTGGGATCTTTTGATATCATCAATTTATATCTTTTCCCAATTTAATGTGATCTTAAGCATATTGTAATTTATGTGTGAGAAATTATATCAAAATCAAATATCAATATATAAAGGGATAAATATAGTGGAAGTCTTAAAATTTGTTAAGAAAGTGCAATTAAGTGATGAACTTTTTAAAAAGTACAATTAAGTCCTAAAATTTTCAAAAAATGCAATTAAGTCTTAAAATTTACCACAAAAATGCAATTAAATTTTAAAATATTCAAAAAGTGCAATTAATGAACTGATATGACAAATTTTAGGATTTAATTGATTTTTTTAAAATTTTAGGACTCAATTATATTTTGATAATATGTTTTAAAACTTTTAATACATTTATTCTATACATAAATAAATCCCAATCTCCCTTTTTTCTCATGGGGGATTTACAGCTATCTTTATTGCGTGGGCTTTCTTCAATTAGTGGGCCGGTTGAAAATGAGCTCCTAAATTGCATCCAGTTAGGCACCCCATTGCATGCTCTCAAATAAGTTCATGTTCATGGGGAGTGCTTACACATCATCAACACTGTAAGGAAGAGTTCGGAAAACTCCCAACCCAGGTGGTTGCCCACCTACGAGAGGCACCTACACTAGTTCTCCAGTGAGGCGTCCAACTAGGTTAAGTTCATTATTTTAATGTGCCGATGCCCACATGACTCATTTTCTTGTTCCGAGATAAATCTTTTCTTCTCTATTAAGATGGGAATACTCTCAAATTTTAACGTCCCTGAGTTCAGACGGAGTAGTTTTAGGATGTGCTTAGATCTGAAGAGATCATATATCGAATTTTTATTATTGATGACTTAATTTATGGGAAGTGGATATCCAATTTAAAAGTTTTCTTTATATAATATAAACAAGGGATAGTTACACATGATTATGAACTTTACCATACCCCAACGTGTAATGTTGTCTTTAAACTTTAATCCAATGTACAATATGGTCTTGGACTTTTAATTTATTTAATATGGTCCTTAAACTTTTAGTAAATGTTCAATCAAATACTTAAATTATTATATCTTCAAAATTAATCTACTCCATGAATTATCTAGTCCAAGGACTAAATTGAATATGTACTATAAGTTTAAGAATTACGTTGAATAAATTGAAAGTTTAGGGATTATATTGTACATTAATTTAAAGTTCATGACTATACTTAATAAATTCAAAATTCAAAAATCACATGGCACTTTGGAATAAAGTTCATAGACTATTTGTTTCATTTTCCCTATAAGCAAATAAATAAAAAACTCTATTTGCAGATGACACCATTAACTAAAATGTCTAATTGCATTGCACTATTCAACGGACGATTTACCCAACTTGCTGACCATAGCCCATAGCTGACCACTAGTAATACTCAATGAGGGCAAGACCATCCTTAAAAGCCACAAGTGTGGGCCACCCTTGCTTGGGCGACCATCATCAGCCATAGGCAAGGCCTACCCTTGCTAAATTTAGGCAAGGTGGCCAGCAATCGATGAGGACTTGGATCTTCAACTAGAACTTTGTGTTTCACTAACTTCATGTATTTTGACTAATAAAAAATAGTGATGTGTTTTTTTAAATATTTTATCTTTCCCGCGCAATGTTTTATATGGTGTTAAAGTTGACTAAAGCACTAAAACAACGTCGTTCCAAATCCTAATTTTTACACAAAATCTTAATTAAATTAGGCAAAAAAATCAAAAAAAAAAAATTCCATAAAAGAGACAAACTCAAAAAGGGAAAAGAATAAGCTAAAACTAAAAAAACACACAAAAAAAAGGGGGTCTCCCCTTGTGGCTGCTGCCCATCGCCAATAGGGAATTGGCAATGGCCAGGGGCAACCACAACAAAGGGCGCCTCTATATTTTTCCTTTTAAAAAAGTTTTACTTTCTTGATTTTAATCTGATTTAATTGAAATTTAAAACTCCTACTGCTAGTTTAAATCCTTATTTGAAAAAATATGGACGCTTCGTATCCAAATTTTCTAACATTTACTTTACTTTGCACACATGCGAATTGGTTCCAGCAAAATGGCACACAAAATTCTAAAATTTTGATGACCGAACTGGTTCTTTCCTTTTTTTATGTGAGATCAAGATGTTTTCCGTGTAAACTGTTTTGTATTTTGAGTACATGTTTGATCTAGCGAATGATCGAATTTAATAGATTTTGCTTTTCTAGTCTCCTAAAAGAATGATAAATTGACAAATATCTTTAGATATATAATTCGCACTTTATATATGATAAACTTTTATGTCGTGTGAAATTAAATGAAATGCACGAATTAGATAAGTAAATCCAATGTGAAATGGGAAAGAAAGTTAATAAAGATATATATATATATATATATATATATATGACAGATATATCACGTCACTAATGTAATTAGTGGGCATCATCATCACTTCGGTTGTGCGATCTGATAAAAATACATCTCCCGCAAGGAAAGCTTTGCTCAAATGTAGCCCTTCACTCCTCCCTCTGCCTCTCTCTCTCTCTCTGTCTCTCTCTCTCTCTCTCTCTCTCTAGCGTTTAAAGGAGGGTCAAGGATAGAGATGTTGTCGATGGCTTCGTTGAAGCAAATCTCAGAGGAGAGAGAAGCCGGTGCATTGGATTAGTGAGTTGACACAACACTCTGTCCCTAACCCTCATCTCTCGCATCCATCGGCTCTTCGCCTTTTCAGGGTCCAAGCTTGATCCGCAATTCTCTCCCTCTCTTTTCTGTCTCTCTCCCCGGTATCTCTCTCTCCTTTCTTGCCTCTCTCGCCTAATATTTCGAAGCAAAACCAACTTGGAGCGGACGTTTTGGTTTTTTAGATATTTCCCATTTAGAATTTTCCTCCGTGGCATCAATCGGAGCTTCAAAGTTCGAACGTTTCGTTGCCGTCCTCGTTCTTGTTGGAGGTAATTGCAATGCTCATGCAATTTCGTGATCTGGGTTTTTCATGTTTTCTAGCATTTGTCATTTGGCGTCTGACTCTGAGGTTTCTTCTTCATGAACTTTTCAGGCATTGGGGATTTCTCTGCATAAGAGGAAAGAACTGACGGTCATTTACCACCTCAAAGTTATTTTGGCTTGCAAATAAGGGCAGGGAAAACTATAGTTGATTTTCTGGATCAGGGTTTTGCCCCATTCATTTTTGTCATAGGATTAAGGGTTTTTTGTTTTCACATTGAAGCAATTCACCAAAGGAAAGTTACAGAAATTGATAGGAAATAATCCCTTTGGTTTCTTTTGGGAATGCTGATCAATGACAGTCTCGATTGTGGAAAAGAGGGGTTTCTCTCGAAACCGATATTTTGATTTGACGAAAAGGGCAAATTTGAAGTGGGATAATGGGTTGCATTTGCTCCAAAGATATTCTTCTTGGCCATTACAAGATTAAAGACAAGGGTTCGAAGCTTAGCAAATCTTCGAAATGGTCTGTTGGATCCTCAAGGAGAGACGAACTGGCGGAAACAGCCAATGGCGGAGGCAACGATGCTGCAGATCGATTGATAGCAAGCCCACATGAGTTTGAGAATGAAGTGGAGGATAGTAGAGGCGATGATTTTAATGAGAAACCGTCAAAATCCCTTCAAAGACGAGCAACAGTGGATGTAGCAAGTGGGGGATGCTCACAAGTACAGTTGAAAGTGGGTAAAGTAGGTGGCTTTCCCCTCGGTGAGAGAGGAGCACAAGTGGTAGCTGGATGGCCTTCTTGGCTGACAGCAGTGGCCGGAGAAGCTATTAACGGATGGGTGCCTCGAAGGGCTGATTCATTTGAGAAGCTGGAAAAGGTCATTTCTCTGCCTTTATCTTTTATTGTGAATCATCCTATAAAAGGAAAAGGATGCACATTTCTTTAACGCAAGTTCATGTTCTCTAGCTAGTATTGAACCTTATTGTTTAATAGTTGCTAAGTTGTGGATATAAACTACTACCTTTTTTGAAAAATTTTGATGCTGTGTAGATCCATGTTAGCTAGACTTTAATTGAATAGCATGTTTGAACTACTTGGCTTGCACTTTATCTCTCATCCTAATCAAATTTTTTATTTGACAAGTTTCGGTTGAATGGAACAACTACCTGAATTTTTGGGATTAAGAGAGCCTTGATTTTGAATGTGCACGATTTATCCTCATTCAGAGGATTCTAGAGCACATAACTCGTTGATTTGACATTCCAGTAGAAAGCTAGAATCGTTCCATGAATTGAGAGAGAGTTAGTAGACATCTTAAATGTAGTTTGTTTAACTCTGGATACTCAAGCAATTTTCCCTTTTGTGTATTCGAGCAAATATTCTCATCTCTCTTGGGGATAGTCAGAGCTAAGAGATTATTCACGAGTATAGATACTTTATGTTTTTTTGTCTATCTGTGAAAAGAATCTATATTCTAAAATCCTTCCCAATGATACAGATTGGGCAAGGTACTTACAGCAGTGTATATAGAGCACGCGACCTGGAAACGAATACAATTGTAGCCTTGAAAAAGGTTCGATTTGCTAATATGGACCCAGAGAGTGTTCGATTCATGGCAAGGGAGATAATTATCATGCGAAAGCTTGACCATCCAAATGTCATGAAGCTGGAGGGTTTGATAACATCAAGGGTTTCTGGCAGTCTGTATCTTGTGTTTGAATATATGGACCATGATCTTGCTGGCCTTGCTGCCACTCCAAGTATAAAGTTCACTGAATCTCAGGTACACACTTTTTGTGTTTAATATTTCCTAAGTTGAATTAAACGTATTCATGTGACCAACAAGTGAGGTAGAGTATGGATAAGGTGGAGTTGTTCTAAGAGACTACTGTGTCAATTGGGCTGCAGAACAAAAGATTGTCGGTTTATGTAGCTTCCCAGGTTTTATCACAATTGATGCTTGAGTTTCCATCTTCATTCCCTAAATCTTCTCATTTACCATTTGATGCTGCATCTTCACATTTACTGTTTGCAATATAGTCTTGAATATAAAAGGGAGAATGTGGACATTTAACTTTAGGTCAAAACTTTTTCTTCAATATAAGGGCTTTATTCTTAAGCATTGTCTGTAACTGTGAATCACCACTTTCTACTTCCAGTAATTTCTTAAAACTATAAAAATGATATAGACTAACTTTTACTGACTTATCTTTTTAATGTCTTCCCCTAGATCAAATGTTACATGCAACAACTACTTCGTGGACTTGAATATTGCCACAGCCATGGTGTTCTACACCGTGACATAAAAGGTTCTAACTTGTTAGTTGACAATAATGGCAATCTCAAGATTGGAGATTTTGGATTGGCAACTTTTTTCCGTACCAATCAAAAGCAGCCTCTAACAAGCCGCGTAGTCACTCTGTGGTACCGACCTCCTGAGCTGTTGCTTGGTTCTTCTGATTATGGAGTTTCTGTGGATTTGTGGAGTTCTGGTTGCATCCTAGCTGAATTGTTTGCTGGGAAGCCCATAATGCCTGGAAGAACAGAGGTGCCATTCCTTATTTAGTGCCTCATTTGCTTACAATATTGGCACAATGGAAAAAACATTGTTTCAGACGTAAACTGTTTTAAAAATGATTTTTCTAATGTTTACTTGAGCATTTTTGAGGTGTGTACTTTCGGTTACATACAATCTGATCCAAGAGTCTTGAAGAGCATTTTATAGTCTACTTATGCATGACTTAAATTATTATCAGCAGTACTTTCATAGAAACTGGCGACAGAATTTGATTTAACAAGCTTGTATTTCAGGGTTTTTTCCCTTCATTTGTATTGGCAGGCATTTTCTGTAAAAGGGTGGATGAGTCATAACTTCCTTAATATGTAGTGTTGTGTAAAGCTAAAGTCAAAATGCAATCTTAAGTACTTCTGAGTCTATAATTAATATTTAAGTTGTCTATTGTGATTCACCTATTCTTATCTGATCATGAAACATTTGCAGGTGGAGCAATTGCACAAAATTTTCAAACTTTGTGGGTCTCCCTCAGAAGAATATTGGAAGAAGTCAAAATTGCCACATGCAACCATTTTCAAGCCTCAGCAACCTTACAAGCGCTGTCTCCTGGAGACATTTAAGGATTTTCCTTCATCCGCGTTGGCCCTGTTAGATGTTCTTCTCGCAGTTGAACCAGAACGCCGTGGAACAGCTTCCTCAGCTCTTCGAAATGAGGTAGGTCCTAAATATTTTCTTTTCAGCTTTCTCGATGTCATGTACAGCTGTTCCTCTCTAGAGTGTCTCCTCTTCAATATTTACATTTGTGTGCCAATTTCTTATTGTTATCGCAACTTTGGATAATTTAGCCGATTTCTTTGAAGATATTAAATAGTACAATCATGTAATTTTATATGACATGATAGCATTGCCAGAAATACTAACCTTCAAACTACATCCTTTTTCAAGAAATAATGTAATAGTTTTTTTATAGGATATTGAATCAAGTGGGGCCCGTGCATTTAATTTTGACTTACTACTCAGTAAACAAATTTTAGGAAGAAATTTTTCTATCTACGACACTGCAAACTGATCTATGACTCTGCAAGCTGATCTTTTGCTTTTATTTTCTTTTTAGTTACAACTGCTAATATCCTAAACTTTGATTTACCATCCCAGTTCTTCACATCCAATCCTCTTCCGAGTGATCCGTCAAGTTTGCCAAAGTATCCATCAAGCAAGGAGTTTGATGCCAGACTTCGAAATGAGGAAGCCAGAAAGTGAGTCATCTTCTGTGTTGTTTCACTAAAAGAAGCCTCCACTTTCATAAACGTGGCTGTGGGCTTGTGCTGAGTAGAGAAAATAGTCTTTAGCACTAATGTAAAATCTTAGCATGGACAGTTAGCTGGAATAAAAAAATCCCAAATGAAACAACACCTCCACAGAAAGTTTGAAGTTCTACTGTTCAAAATCTAGCCAAATAGAAACCAATAAAAAAAAATTGTTTATTACTTGTTGCAAATGACCTCCACTAATTCATCCTTGTACAAACAAAAACATTTCATCAGTTTTCCACTTTTCTACTTTAAAATAAAATGCGACCATTGTTAATGCGGTTACTTTTCCCTTTTTCCAAAATATGTAATGGCAGAGTAGTTGGATTGACACATTATGGAGAAGGAGAAACTTTCTTATGCAGCCACTTAGAATTGCTTTATGAGAGGTGTTTCCTACACTCAGCATCATGCTACTAACCCTACTATTGTTTGATTTTTATTCCAGGCGTAAAGCTACTGCTGGTAAGGCTCGTGGTCCTGAATCAATTAGAAAGGGTTCGAAAGAGTCTAAAGTTGTGCCTACATCAAATGCCAATGCTGATTTAAAGGCATCTGTCCAGGTAAGTTGTCCTTCTAATTAGATCTCATCCATATATGTAAGTTGAAGCATTGGATGTGAGTGCCTCACACAAATTCAGTGTATGCATTGCAGAGGGACCATTTTCTCATAGCTTAGTCACATTTATTATTAATATTACTTTTAACTTTGTTTAGAAGCGACAAGGGCAATCGAATCCCAGAAGTACCAGTGAGAAACCAGGAGGAACAACCCAGAACAATTACACTTTATCTGGACAATCACCACAAGCCAGTCTTAATGGATCAACACAAATTGGAAATGCAAATGAGGGTGAGGCTTTGATTGTGTCAGACCGAGAACTTGATTGTTCAAGTGGTGGTGCCCGGTTGACAAGGCAGAGGTCTTTCATGCATAGAAGAGCATCACAGTTATCCAGGTTTTCTAATTCTGTTGCAGTAGGAGGTGATTCGCATCTTGATTGTAGTAGGCAGGCGGGTGATAATGCCCAATGGAGGGATGAGGATTTTGTCTCCGGGTGTAATCATCTAGATAGTGGTGAATCAGCACGAAAGCATGACTGGTCACATCATTTGCTACATAGGCCGATATCTTTGTTTAAGAAGGGTGGAGAGCACTCTCAGATGGAGTCCATTGAGGTAATTGCATTATAACTGAAATAAGCTATTTAACCTTGTCTCTACTAGGAATTTTTTTTTTGTCCTTTTTCTGGTTCCCTTTTCACTTAGTTGAAGGTGAAATAATCTGACTCAACCATTTTCCTTTTATATGAATAGCTTTGGTAATGCTGTTTAGTGTTTCTTGCATTCTCTGTATTTGTTTTCCTTTATTTACTAGCATTATCAAAATAATTGGAAAAAATTGGTATGGTATATGGAGTTAAAAAAGAACAATGGACGTCATCATGTCCATGTGGTCATTGGAAGCTGTGTTGTGCTAAGTGCGTCTTTTATCTCTGCATTTTTTTTAACATTAAAACAAACTTGGTATATGGTAACTTTTAGGGCTACGCTTGGAATGGCGTCCTATGACAATTGGTATTGAATGTCTTTGCTTGTATAATTTTGAGAGATCAATCAAAAGTATCTGAAAAATCATAAAAAATTGTTTTGGAGAATAATTTTCACGGTAGTTTCATGTCAAATGTCAAAGAATGACATCAACTAATTGTAAAATATAGATGAGGATACCCCATTTTTTTTCTCTTGCCTTTGGTGCGGTGATTTGCAAGCTATGATCTGAAAAGCTGATCATCTTCTCCTGCTTGTGTTTGCAGAGTTATTCTCCCAAAAAGAGCCGAGTCCACTGTTCTGGACCTTTGCTTCCCTCGGGAGGTGACCTCGATGAAATGCTCAAGGAGCACGAGCGGCAAATACAAAATGCCGTCCGGAAAGCTCGCCTCGATAAGGTCAAGACAAACAGAGAGTGCGCTGATCATGGGCAGACAGAGTCGCTTCTCTATTGGGCACATGGTAGGTGATGACAAGGACTGACTGCATTTTTTCTCGTGAAGCAATGAGGCCCGTGAGAAGGCGATGATGACAACAGGAGGCGGAATTCCTAGCCAGAAACGGTAAATGATATGGTTGACACAAGCATTTTGTATTGCAGCCTTGGCTGATTGTACATCGCTGAGTACTTGTTCGAAGCACTTGATAACGCTCTTGTGCTGTATCAAATCTGAAGCAATCGGATTTGGTAAAATCAGGCGGCGGTCTTGTTTTGTGTTCCAACAATGGAAAGGGTTGTATATTGTCAATGTTTACTCTGATTGTTGGAAGCATTCTCTGTACAGTGATGACCCATCTCTATCTCTTCATTGATTGTCCCTTGATTATGGAAATGTTACTGCATAATTTAAAATAAAATGGCTGAAATCTGGCAATTTGAGACTCGGTATACTATGAGTTTGAATGGGCTCTCATTGACGGTTCTTCATTAGGAAGATGACATCATTAGTGCTTATGATCTTGGGTTTCTCTTTGTTTTTGGGAGACAAAATGACTAAATATGACAATGAACTACTGTGAGAGGCAATTATGACAATAAACCACCTGGTGCGATTATAATAAATTCGTCTGTTGTTGAAGTGAGGTTACCGTTGATTGAGTTCAGAGTATATAATGAAAAAATTTAAATTCGATGTCTTTCTTTGAATGAACAAGGCGAGCCTGTTTGGATTTTTCCTTTTTGCCTTCTGTTTTCCTAAATCATACAGTAGGCACACCTCGACTTTTTTTAAGCCCGTAAGATATGTTTCTTATCGAGAGTTGCTCTAAACCAGTAGAAACGCTGAATGGTCGTATCATCGAGTATCTTTTTTCGGCCAACTGAAGTTGAATTTCATTCTTGATTCCATAGCGCTTAGATATAAAAACCACCTAATTCATGGCGCCCTTAAATGTCAAGAAAACTCAATTGCAAAACAGAGGATGGGATGAAGACACCCCATTCAAAGGACACATCTCTCTAAACCAGTACAAAACGCTGAATGCTCTTATCATCGAGTATCTTTTTTCGGCCAATCTAAGTTGAATTTCATAGTTGAATTTCATTTTTGATTCCATAGCGCTTAGAGATAAAAACCACCTAATTCATAGACGCCCTTAAGTGTCAAGAAAATTCAATTGCAAAACAGAGGATGGGATGAAGGCACCCCATTCAAAGGACACATCCTCCTCCTAACTTGGGTTGCTACCCAATTTGCAAATTCCTGAGCCATTTCTGCTAATAGACTCCTAAACCTAAAACCAAGCTACCACAGGTTTGCTCCTGCTCCTTTATAGAAGACCTCAGTTGATTCAGCCTAGTTGTCTTGTCTGCACGTGGGGTCAACATCCCATCTTTCTCAGGAGTAGCCCATTTATCTTCCCAGTTGCAAATTTACCACACAGCTCCATTCTTGGTAATCTCCCTTCCTTAAGATGTACTACTCCATGTATAAGATGCTTTTGACACCTTTCCTTGGCAATTCTAAAAGTCCTTGTGAGGAAAATAACAACCCTTTGCAACAAGGTTCCTCCATGCTAGCTTATCCAGCAAGGCTTTCATTGAAACACAACACATTTCTGACAACCAGTCCACCAATCATGCTTTTGCTCTGGTGAGATCATCCCACCTTTTTCTCTTTTTGACTTAACACAACTTAGCATGATGCTTCTAGCTTCTGACAACCATTTTTTTAGATACAAATGTAATTGTGTTAATTTCAATGGTTATCTTTATTTACTGTTAATACATAAACATCTTTATATGAAATAGAATGTATCAAGTTTCTCATATAAGCGGCATGTATTTTTACCTGTGTACATTTTCGAGTAATAAATAAATTAATGATAATATGTAATTATAATACAATTTAATAATCCTCATTTAAGCCCCCTTTTGCTTTTGGAGTAGATTAATTTATACTTTTCTGTGATCCATAACTATTATAAATAATGCCCATTTAAGAAAACTTTGATTTATACTTTTTGCCTTTCTAAACTCAATTATTATAATCCTACAAAAAAATTCATAATACTATATATTTTCTCATCAACCAATTATAAAAGGTAAACTCAACTACGGTTTAAGGATATGATCGGTTTGATCACTCACAGCTGAGCACTCTCTCTCTCTCTGTTCAATTGCACAAAGCAGAGCAGCGAAGATCGAAGCCAGTGTACATCTTTCGGTTCGTGCAAGGGCGATCGGCGATGAAGAAGCGAGCGCTGGACCGAACGAAGGTGGTCTGGCGTCATTTGCCACCCTCGATTACGCAGGCATTTCTGACCGAGCAAATCGACAATGTCTTCTCCGGGCGGTACAGCTGGGTCTCTTTCCGTCCTGGCAAGAGCAGGTTAGGTGGGCCTTCGCTTGCTCTGTCACACATTGTCTCGTTGAGTTTTGTACATCGCCGTAGCCGCGGTGAGGAGCTCTGTAGTTACTTATGCAAACACATCAGGGTAATAAAGCGAGTTAGAACTGAGAAAGTCCATGACAATCGAGGTTGAGATGGAAGTTGAATGGCACATATGTCACTTGTTACTCCTAGGAAATTGTCGAATTCGAGGGGATGTGATCCTGCGGCTTGATTGCATAATTTGAACGTAAGTGAACCCATTAGGACAATCATGGCATCCTGTCTATTCGACATGATTATAAGTTGCACATTAGAGTCAATTTGAAGGAATATATCATCATTATTAAAGGAAGCTGTAATTTTATTGCTACACAGTTCCACCCCTGGCATTCTGACGGTTTTTTGGTGAAGTTTCTCCTGTTCTTGTAAGATGCAGGCGACGTTGTATGATCTTCACATCTTGGACTCAAAATCTAGTTATTGATGATTATCATCAGTGTCGACTCAAAATTGCAGTTCTTAAATGAGATTTTTATTGGTATTTCTTGGCATATTCCGCCGGAACTTCCCTCACCTCTTCTCTCTCTGTTTTTCTTGACATATTGTAGCCAGAAGCGCCCTACTTTTTCTAGAGCCTACATCAAGTTCAAGAGGCTGGAGGATGTTACTGAATTTGCGGGGTTATTTAATGGGCATGTGTTTGTGAATGAGAAGGGTAATTTTCACTAGATTCATTTCAAACACTTTCTTATGGTGCTCTGAACTTTGTGCATACTTGAGAAAGCGAATTTAGTTCCAGTTGGTCATCATGGAACCCTTCAACTAAATCTTAGTAACACCCGCGGATCTATTTCCCGTTGAAGTGGTGTACTTTAGAAAGTGTTCTTCTGCTTAAGTTAGTGGTTTTGTTTTTTTCCTGGGATATATTTATGCAGAATTGGATTGTGGGTCATGGACTTAATACTTCAACAATTTACTACAAAGAAAAGACCTTCAAAAAATGAAAAAAAAAAATCGTAATTGTTGGTTCTTTGTCTAATTTATTTCAGGTTCTCAATTTACAACAATTGTTGAGTTTGCTGCTTTTCAATGTGTTCCGGCCCAACGTTGGAGGAAAGATAGTCGTGAAGGGACCCTAATTACAGGTACCATCTTACCAGCTTTACCTTGCTGCATATGTGCATGTTTGTAGAATGATTAGGTACTAATTCCTCCATACTTTCCAGATCCTGAGTATATTGAATTCCTCAAATTATTGGCGATGCCTGTTGAGAATCTTCCCAGCGCGGAGAGACAGCTGGAGAGAAGAGAGGCGGAGGGATCCGGTCTGTTAAAATTCTTCTGCATATCACTTTGCAAAAAGAGATCTTAAGAGGAGCTGACCGGAGCATTATTTGATCTTTCACTATGCTTTCGTAGGTACTGCAGAAGGTGTTCCTATTGTTACAACGCCTCTAATGGATTATGTTCGTCGAAAAAGAGCTTCTAAGGTAGTTACAGTGGGTATTAATAAATCAAATAGATCTTCGCTCTTGTGAGGAGCAGAGAATTTGGGTATGTCTTGGTCAATTGCTGAGAAGTTTACTGGAATTGGGGTAAAGAAATCAAACTGACTATGCTGTAAATGGACGCTAGCTGTTGCTAGAATTAACCTAGATATGATGACAAAAATAATACATTAAGTCATAATGATTTGCACATTGGGCTTGGATTATATTTTAGCTTGTTGACTATGAAAATACTGATCATGGTTGGAAGAATGGCTCACGGTGAAGTTCCTTCAAAAGTTTGCTTTTGCTGACAAGGAAAGAGTTATCTTCAGTGCTTCTGTTACCTGATTTTTAGGTTATATTATTTGGTTATACTATACCTTGTTTGATGTTTGCATACAACATCGATATGACCTCCATCTGACTCCAATTTTTGCATGGAATGGAACTACTAGACACCATTATGCCATGAGATAGAGACAATTTTGGAGTATTTGTCTTCCGGGATAGTTTTGTTCTTTCCCATTTGTCAGAGGTCAAGGACAAGAGGCAAATTGAAGGAAAAAGCTGGGAAATCATCAGCTGAATCTGGGCCTTCATTATTATCTAAACTCAATACTGAAAAGAGAAGGACTTCCACAACAATGGTAATTATTTTTATGTTTATCAACATATGAAGCATGTTCATTCCGCTGTTAATTAATTTCTGCTGATCTGTAAATAGTAAATGGCAGATTGACCATAGAAAGTAACTCTTACCATCTGAGTCTCGGATTCCTTTCATGTCTCTTAGCTTCTTTTTTCTTATCTATCTTAGCTGCTTGCACATATGTTAAGTGGGGTGTTATATGCACTCATCTTGACTTTAGTAGGTTTCTTTTCTGAAGGCAGTAGAGAATGTATCATGGGTTCAATCATCTTAACTTTTGTAAATTATGATATTAAGCATCCTTCTTTTTCCTTCAATGTCATATTTTCAAAAGTTTGCGTACATGCTATTTCCAGTATAATTGGTAATACAATTGAAAAGGTATCCATTATCAGACATAATCACCACCAGTGTAGATGGTTATGCTTGATTTTCCTGGACCAGTACTTGTCACTTGCTATTTATGTTTTTTTAATCTCCTCAGGCCTATGATTGGTGTTGCGACTCTACTTATTTTACGTGCATATGAAGGAGATGCTGGAATTTTACAGTATATTGACATTTTTCTGTTTATGTTGGCAGTGTGTTCTGACTGACACGGCAAGAAAAAGTCGCCGCATAGAGAGAGCAACTTGCAATTTGATTGGAAAAGTAGAGAAGTTACAGCTTTCTAACAAATCTAACACCTTAGAGCCCACGTTTCAAGCCGAACTCTTGGGTGGTGACAGTGGTATGGCTAAGACAGTGAATTTGTTCTTTGAGTGATGGCTATGGCAATCTATCTATTCTTGGCATGGTCCCTAAATTTACAGTTGAAAATCTATTATCTTAGTCCAAAGATCAGGTCTCAATATGTTTAACATATACTGTACGGTCCGGTGATTACTTTCTGGTAGTGAACCTAAACAATTGGTTTGCTTATCACATCATGTGCTGGCATATGTGGAGGGTTCTGTAGGCCTGCACGTAGTTGGCTCTACTGTTGGAGTGACTCTTATGGGGCTACTGGCCCCTCTGAAACGACTTGTTGTGTTTGTGACTGGGGTCGTTTCATGAAGAGGCTTTCATTAGATTTTTCTCTCCTGTCTGTCTAAATTGCTGATGGAAGTTGAACCTGGTAGTAAATTAAATGTCGTGAAGAACATCCTAATTTGTTCTTGCTGGCTGCTGTGAGCATCTGGCGGCTGGCAGATTTCTGTCCTAGACTCCTTGTTGTGGTCATAGCAACAACTGTGGCAACATTTTCATATGATCCTGGAGCTTTCTTCTTATCTTTTAAAAAGCATGACTTCCAATGGGTTGACTCCAGAGGAAATGACATCTGGCTTCAATTTCTATCTTTTATAGATCTATTCTATTTTCACTGTGATTCTGAAAGGTGATACTATCCCCAAAAGGATGAAGCAGGCTCAAGCTTTTGAACGGCGGATAGATTTGGCTGGTCAAGTAATCATTTATTATCCCTTTAGTTTGTTCTGAGGAGATGTCCATGGAGGCATGGCAAAGATGGAAGAAACCAAGAGGAGGAAAAATGGATGAAAGAACTTTTGCTCATATCATTATTGCCCTAGTGCAGAATGCTTTTCATTTTGGATTATGAACATTGATAAGCTCTTTCTTTTATGTATGGGAAATGATCTGATGCAAACTTCTATTAAACGCTCTTAATTTCACTGAAATTCCTCTGATCAAGCTAGTTGAGTTGCCTTCTTTTTTTATCTCAATCAAGAGTCGGCCTCTAGACTTTCAGGAAATATACTACTGGTTTTCTGTTTATGCATCTGTATTGACTGGTACAATTCATTATGATTAAAGTATGACACTGGATTACTTGATTTCTGCTGTGTCACTGAGGAATCCCTGTCAATATATTCCAGGAGTAGCTGGTTTTGACAATTCCAGTAACAAGAAAATCCAGCTTTCAAAAAGGAAGGCTAGACAAATTCATAAGGTGGTTGCTATTCCTCTGTCTCTATATTGTTATTGGTCAGCAGTATATCTTATGGTGCAGTGCACACAAGAGGCTAGTTTCATGTTTGGTTAGGACTAAGTATTTTGAAGTCTTCAAATTTCAACTCTGGTGTTCTTATTGATGTTTGGTTCAAAGTACTGTCCTTCTTGTGAGTGGCTGTTAACTGTGAGATTTTGAAGTACCTTGTTAGCTATTTCTAGAACTGCTAAGTGCCTTCTATGCTATTTTATGAACTGCTAAGTGCCTTCTAACCATTTCTTTGCAGGTCTTCGCCGGTACTGCACCGCGGCTATTCCAAGAAAAACATATGACAGTTCTATCTGCTGAAAAGCATGGTCACCGAAGAGAAAAACGTGATCTGATAAATGAAGATGTGCGTGAATATCTGCCTGAGATTCATCGAGGAAATAAAAAAAACCACCCGGGGCCCCACTCGTACAACCATCTGTAAAAGATGCAAACACTATCTCTGTTGTGGTTCTTGGGAATGACTGACTTGATTTGGGAGATGAGAAAGTGGAAACTAGAATAAGGTAGAAGGATCAAGTCATCAGACCTGACCATGGTGTGAGGCCTCTGCTTTGTCAATCGGAGGGATCAAATGCAAACGATGAGGTTCTATCCTCCTCAGCATTCATATCTGCTGAAGTGTCTCTTTGCATCGTAGTGTCTTAGATTTTGTTGTATCCTCTGCATTCATGCGGACGTTATCTTCCAGGAGGCAATGCAGATCCTCAGGTTACCCTTATAGCAGTTAGGAGCTCTAGAGGGAGAAGTAGAGGCAGCATACCCTTTGAGCAGTTAGGAGCTCTAGAGTGAGAAGTAGAGGCAGCAGTCAGTCTTATGTAAACAATGGTTGGTTTGTGTTTCGGGGATGTCAATTACTTTCAGTCAATAACTTTATTTCCCCTCCAAACCCCTTCCTGGCCCCCGCACTCCAACCATGTGATTTTGAAGTCAGTAAATGGTCAAGTATAGCTTCATATGCTTTTGATGCAGCTATCATTGTGAGACCCTCCTGGAAAGAAATGGATGCCAAACATGAGTATATCTGTCAACTTATGTCTCCCTGCGACCATCTTAATTTGTGTCACGGATATTATATGTTTATTAATCGTGCTATAACTTTAATCTTAAACTGTACAGGTTTAGTAAAAGGATAGCACAATAGGCAAGAGATTTAACGCGTTTGAAGATTGGGTTATTATATATGAACATGAAATATGTGTCCAAATGTAGATAAACTTGCCATGACCATATAAATTGCATGCTTATGTTTGATCAAACGGATGACAATTAACATTGGTAGGAAGATCAAAGGTTTACTATTCATATAAACAGGGTGTCTAAGAGGGTTTAATCTTTTTATGGAATGAACATGATTCAACTAAATCGAAGCTCTTGTATTATGTGTTATGTCTTGTCACATCCCCTTTGACGGTGGGAAGACAGGGTTAGAGATAAGGTTGACTTGAGGGCCAATGGTCCTTGATTGATGCAGGTTATCTCGAATCCTTATCTTGCGTAATGTTCGGAAATTCTTTTTAATTGATTAATCTTTGAAAATTTGGTCATCATGTGTCATCATCACTTAATTGAAGTCGGTTATAAGCAAGTGTGATGCGTGAGCATGTCTTGCTTTTTATATAACTAGATTTAAGTACGAGGATTTGATTACATTAGTTACTCAAGTAATGTCCTTTGAAGTATTTAAATTTGGTCGTTTATCCACGGAGCGTCCCATGCGGTGTTCGGATTCATTAGTCCTAGAGATATCGTCCACTGAGGGGCCATACAATTTCCTTCTTGGCCTCTGCTTTCAAGGTATATGTTATTCTATATGGCGAATTTCTCTCTTTTCATCTGTAACGCACAGAACCTCACCTGTCTACACTTCTTGTGACCTCCTCTGTTCCTTCTCTTTCCCAATTATTTCAGCGCCGGGTGGACTTCTATATCTGCAAACATCTTTCATTCATCTTATTTTAATTTTTTTTTAATTCTCTCTTTTTATTCTGCTTTAAATCACGCACCTTCACCACCATGCCAAATTCATCTTCATCTACTGCATATATCTCAAGTTTTATTTAACACAATTTGTTTCATTCATGTTTTCATTCTTTCTTTAACACAATTTGTCCACTGAGGGGCCATGCAATTTCCTTCCTGACCTCTGCTTTCTGGGTTCGCTCGCTCCCCTCCGCGTCGATTGGCTCCCGTCTTTTCGTTTCTCAGTCAGGGTTTCCTTTCTTTCTTTCTTGTATTGCTTTGGCGATGAATTAATGATCTTCGGGATCTGGGGTTTTCGGTGCAGAGGTGGAAGAGCCATCGTTCGTCTGTCGTCGAAGACGATCGCGAATCGATGGTTTTCGGCGCAAAGGCGGATGGGCCATCGGGTCCGTCGTTGTCGAAGGCGACCGTCTCCTCTGTTCAAGCTCGAAGTGATCACTAATCTCCATCGAAAATTTTCTCCGGCAAGGTAAGACTTGAGATTCCCAGATTCTTTTGCAATTAAAGCTGCCTTTGAAGTCGATATTAACCTTTGCTCGCAAAACGATTAGGATTAGAGCCGTATTCGTTCATAAGAACTAAACCTTTTCTAAGGATCAATTGTCCCAAACGCTCACCATTTATTTGACAAAATGCGCATGATAAATTCGGGTCAATTAGCTCGTGCTAGAGATTGATTAAAGAGTCTCATAATGACTTTGTTCAAAATATCGGTTACTTGATGTGTTTTGTGAATCCATTCCTTCTTAACCAAGAGTCTCCCTCACCTAATGTTGGTTTGATTTATGTCTATGTTTGCTCGTATGTTCTATTGATCGCTGGATGTATAATTGAGTTATGTATGAAGCTGAATCAATATTGAAGTTTTCTTTCCAAATCGGAATTAAACTATATTGATTCTTATGTCCATTCACTTGTCACTTAAATTTGTCGTGCTGTGGCTGATTAACGCTATTGCACTTTTCTGCTCGTGATTATGATGCAACTTCTAAAGTACATGTTTCTTTTCAAATGAGTAATACCATGTGTGCTCTTGTTTTGAAATTGTTCTCTGCCTATCTATATGGGCGGGAATAATGTTGGTGTTCAGACCTGGTCGTTGGATTGGGATGGCCGGAAGTTAATATCATGATTGTGTGAGGTGGCCGACGGATGGTGGCGGTGGTCTGATAACACGTAACACGTGGATAGATGAAGACATCCCTTGGTTTTAAGAGTTTGAAGTATTGGTATCAGATGAAGTTTCAAGGTTCCTCTGCGGGGATGGGGAAAATAAAAATGCATAATAGATATAATAAAATGAGAGAAATAGGGAATAATAAAAAAATGGGTTTATTAATATCGTTGTGATGGAAAATGGGCTTAGAGTGGTTATGACGGGTAATGGGCTTGGTGTATTTATATTCAGAATTGGGCTTATGAGATTTTAATTGAATGAGGCTTGATTAGTAAGCCCATTTGCATTTTTGGGCTGGACTTGTGAACTTCAAATCTGCTCCCATGTGGATCGGGCCCAAGCACTCGGCCTGTGTCCTCTTTTTAAGAGAGCAATAATAATAGAATATTTTAAAAAAAATTAAACAATTTGGAAAATTAAATATTGAAAACTAGATAAGAAAAATAGTTCTTCATTAGGTAGTTTGATCATAATAATAGATTTAGTTTAGTTTAGGTTCAAACTCTCAAAAGAAATTGAATTCGATTTGAATATAGCTCATGAGATTGGTGTCCTAGAGCTTAATAACACGGTTATATTATATTTTTTATCCAATTCATATTGAATTACTTGACTGCACTATATCTTTTAGTTGTCTTTTTGATGAATTGGTTGTAATTATTTTTGCTTCGTGATTTGCTTGTTTTTTGTGGAAAAGAAAGTCTATATTTTAGGAACATAATTGGACAAAAAAGACTGCATATGGCACTTACTTGATAATCAATCAGGTGTAGGTGCCAAAGGGCTTTAGTTGGATAATACTTAGATTTTTGGTTATGTAGGAAATGATACTCGTGTATCTTACTTGGCTCCTACCCAACCTCAATGGCTCCTACCCAACCTCAATAAACTGGTGGTGACTCCTTCACATTTGAAAATCTCAATATCATAGGACATAAGGATTTGGGATTGTCCGTGCTGATTGAGAACAATTGCCAATTTCAACTATCTTTCTTCCTATCACATTGGATTTTCTAAGGCTATCTTAGAATATCTCAATCAATTAAATTCTTACAAAAGTCTAAATTTATCCAAACATGAAATGTTTCTACATATATTTTTATAATTAAATGAAAAAAAATGGGAATATAAATTTTTAGGATTATGCCAAACACATTTATGTTTATTTATTTATTTATTTTGTGAATATAAATTTTGTTCAGTTATTAAACGCATTCTTTTGCCCGGAAACTTGTATTGGGAATAAAAATATAAAAATTATTTATGAACAGAAAAATCAACATCACACATGTATATAATGACTAAAATGATCATGTTTCAATAGAGTGCCGGGCTATGTCCCGCCACCTAAGTTGTTTAGGGAACCTAAGATCTATCCCCAGCCGTTGGATCTACTCGTAGTGGCCCTCTCGCTGGGGAGGGAACAATAAAAATTAATAATGGAGGAAACCTTTTTGACGTTTCTACCATTTTGACCCACATGTATTGAGACCAGCAGAGTTAAGACCAGGTCATCGTAATGACCAAAATCGCCTCGGACCTTGATCTCTCGGCTTTGTTTAGATACCTCTGGATTTATCGATTTGCAAGTTTAAACATTCATATGTATATAAAATGTGTGTACTCTTCCCACAAACTCAGTGAAAGAGCATTGAAATGAACTAGAATCAACCACTCCCAAAATATTCTGAGGACTTTTGTTGAGAAAGCATAATTAGCAGTCACTCTAATTTTCAGAGAAGACAAATATATACATGTGATCGCGTTTGATTGTTCCACTTCGAGTTGGGATAGGATATGACAATGTGAGATTAGAAATCTTCTAGATATGGTTCGGATTGTAGAAAATCTCCTCATATTATTGGTGCAATTTAGGATAGGGTTAAAATCTTTAAAATTCCTCATCATTGTAAAAGCAAGCTTCTCCTTCCTCAAGCTTGCGATTGTTCTAATCCATCTTGCACACAACTAACAAATCTCAACAAACCCTGAAAGCCAGCTACCCCAAAAACTTGACCTTAATCCCACGTCCCTGAAATCCACAATCACTCACATCTCCACACGTATGGACAAAATTCAACACTAAAAAAAAAAAGAGCCAGAACTCAGGAGTAATGCCTTCGATGCCCCAGTCAAATGTGATAGATTGGTTGAAATTCATGATAGTTATGCAAGGATTGGAGGATTGGAATTGAGACATCGATCAGTGACAAATTGGAATTGAAGTGGTGCAAGTAATCTCGCAGTTGCAAATTCAAAATCTGTTCAATTTCTTTTTTCTCCTTTTGGTTCCACTTCTTGGGTTTTCGACTAGAACAAAATGAGGAGAAGGTGCCCTGGTTATTTTTCGTCTTGCTAAGTTAATTGTTTTATCTAATCCGGATATATTCCACTACCCACCTTGAATTTTTTATCTAGATATATCTGAGTTTATTCAGTCATAAGACGTCACCAAATACCAAATATTATATTTTGTTATCTTATTTGAAGTCAAATTCGGATCACCAAACATAATCTATATTCTTTCATGAACTTAGAATCGGTTTGAGGTCTTTTTTCTTTCTTCTTTTTTCTCTTAATTAAAAATTAAAGGACATGTGGACCCCTGCAGTGCCAAAACTTGGCACGGGGATACTTAAGTGCCAAAAGTTCGGAAAGGTACACTTAAGTGTCAAAATCGGAATAAAAATGATTAGTTAAGTGTCAACAGCGGAAAAATTTGACCAAATTGTCATGTGTCATTTTCTAGCAATATTATTTGTTGATGGAGCATTTTTTTTTTCAAAATAAAATATCTACGTGTCAATTTTAAAAAAAAATTGTCCAAGTCAAAAAAAATTTAAAAATCAATTTTATTTTTTAAAAAAAACGGGGGAGAGTTTGGTGAGGGCTGTGTAGCCCTCGTCACTGCTGCCGTTGTCACCCCACCATCGCTAAGAAGGGCTAGCGATGGTGGCGGCAGCGACAGCGACGAGGGTTGCACAGCCCTCGCCTAATCCTCCCCTCCCTCCTTTTTTTTATTTTTATAATTAAATCGATTTAATAATAATATTTTTTAAAGTTATTTAATATTATTTAATTAATACATTTTTTTAAATGCCATGTCAGCAAAAAACGACGTCGATTTAGTTGAGTTTTTGCTGACTCAGCTTTTGGCAAGCCACGTCGGATTTCTGACAGTATTCGCTGGAGTTAGCACTTAAGTGATCCTATTTTCAAAAAAAGTGGTATTTAAGTGTGCTTTTTATAACTTTTGGCATTTAAGTGTCATCTTGTGCCAAGATTTAGCACTTGAGCTGTACTTCTACTGAAATTAAAGTAATAATGTGATGAAGGCTTCTACCAGAGAGAAGTCTAGCCAAAACAAAGCAAGGAATTCAATGTCAGGCCTTAGGCCACTTTGGACATTCCATCATACTTGAGGAGATTGCAAATGCCAAGGTGAAGCATTAAGCCCTAGAAAATCTGCTGCAGCAAAAGCAACTATTTGGCAGCGTATCTCGCTTCTCCCATGCAAAATTAGCCTTTTTCCCTTTATCTCTCTTTTATTTTGAGGTAGGAAATCTCGCAATATCACCTCTTTATATTTCCTCTTAGATGGGAAAATAATATTCATTTGGGAATGGAGAGGGCCTTTGATGGTGAATGTAGACACCATTGTATTGCTACCGCTTGATAGGATGATATAGAAACCTTCCACATCTAAGATGGGGAGATTATACTAATAATATATGACATGCACTATGAAATTTATATGTCCCTCCATCTAAGCTATCTAGGGAAACCTGAGATTTGTCTCTAACCATCGGATTTACTTGCAACAGCTCTCTCGCTAGGGAGGGAATAATAAATATATAATGGAGGAAACCTTTTTGAGTTTTCTACCATTTTGAGCCGTTTGTACTGAGATAAGTAGGGGCAAGACTGGGTCACCCTAATGACCAAAATCATCTCGGACCTTGATCTCTCAACTTCGTTTAGATACCTATAGATTTATCGATTTGCAAGTTTAAACATTCATATGTAGATAAAAAGTGTACTCTTTCCACAAATTCAGTGAAAGTCAGAGCATTGAAATGGAACCAAAATCAACCACTTTCAAAATATTCCGAGGGCCTTTGTTGAGATAGCATAATCAACAGTCACATTAATTTTCAGAAAAGACGAATAAATACATGTGACTACATTTGATTGTTTGAATTTGAGTCGGGGTAGGACATGATAATGTGAAAATAGAAATCTTCAAAATATCATCGGGACTATAGACAATCTCCTCATATTATCGGTGCAATTCAGGATAGGATTAAAATCTTTAGAATTTATTGTCATTTTAAAAGCAAGCTTCTCCTTCCTTAAGCTTGTGATTGTTCTAATCCATCTCGCACACAATTACCCCTGAAAGCCAGCTACCCCAAAAACCTGACCTTAATCCCATGTCCCTCAAATCCACAATGACTCACACCCCCACACTTGCAGACGAAATTAAGCACTTGGAAAAAAATAGCCAGAACTCGGAAACAATGCCTCCTACGCCCCAGACATGGTGGTGGGAAGCGTTAGGTTGCTAGATGTTCAGGGGTGCAATGGGGAACTCCCCATATTGTTGGACAAGCCACTGGAATTGCTGGACATGCCGAGATTGTTGGGAACAAGCTGAGGGAGTGATGGAGATCGCTCGTCTCTCAAAACCTCCTGAACTGTGGTTTTTTATGGTGAGGTTCCTATACATCGCTGCATTAGCGCAAATTCCACTTCAAAAGAAGCGAAGGCAAGTGAAGTCGAATGTCAGATGGAAAACCATAGCATATGCTGACGGTTCAATAGGCAGAAGGTCTGACATGTGTTGATAGTCGCAAAATTCAACTTTGTATGCATAGAATGTAAAAGAAACGAGAGATATATGTATACCGTGCTGCGGATTCTTGAGAGGATATACCTAACAACTGCACAAGCAAATCAAGTTGCTGTGGGCACGAATGTAATAGAGCAGGACATGGTGGTGGGAAGCGTTAGGTTGCTCGATCTTCAGGGATGCGGCAGTGGACAACGGGTAGTAGCGTCTCTCTAATTTAGGTGGCTATATTTTGCCTTGCTAAGTTAATTTTTTTACCAAATCCGGATATATTCCTCTACTTACTTTGGATATAGAAACCTTCCGCGTCTAAGATGAGGATATTATACTAGTAATATATGACATGCATACTATGAAATTATCTGTTCCTCCATCTAAGCTGTCTAGGGAACCTAAGATTTATCCCCAGTTGTCGAATTTACTCACAGCAGCCCTCTCACTAGGGAGGGAATAATAAATTAATAATGGAGGATACCTTTTTGAGTTTTCAACCATTTTGACCCGTTTGTACTAAGATGAGCAGAGGCAAGACCGGGACACCGTAATGACCGAAATCGCCTCAGACCTTGATCTCTCAACTTTACTTAGATGCCTCCGAATTTATGCTTTGCAAGTTTAAACATTCATATGTAGATAAAAAGTGGGTACTCTTCCCACAATTTCAGTGAAAGTCATAGCATTGAAATGGAACCAAAATCAACCACTTCCAAAATATTCCGAGGGCCTTTATTGAGATAGTATAATCAGCAGTCACATTAATTTTCAAAGAAGATGAATAAATACATGCGATTGCATTTGATTTTTTGAATTCTAGTTGAGGTAGGACATGATAATGTGGGATTAGAAATCTTCCAAATATCATTGGGATTATAGACAATCTTCTCATATTATTGGTGCATTACTTTAGACATGAATTAACTAAGCACCTAAGTTCTAGATATGAGATATGATGCATGATGTGCAATGTGCACATAATGATTGATTAATCTAATGACACATTGTAATATATGTCCCATTGATAATTCGCCATTACAATTTAATGACATATTATCTTAATGCAATCACGATTTACTTAATCAATTACGCAGTGCAATCTATAATTTGCCATGACCTAAGATGAAAAGTTACAATAATAAAAATATCTAATCTAACGTATCGTAGCTCAATATACTTGATTATTATGACTCAATACGACAAGCTTCCTATTTGGATAATGCCTAAACATATTGAAGCAAATTCAATCATAATCGATATGTATCTGTCACATCCTGAATCTTATAGGGTTAGATGTAATGACATGGGTGTCTTTCCATCCGAATGATGCAACCTCAAACCACCAAAACCCAACTCCAAAAGTCCCCATGATAATGCTCTCGTTCTAACAACTATAATTGAGAGACCTAAAAACATGAATGATAAATGGAATAAGCAACTATAGCTCAATGACTAATATGCCTCTTCTAAACAGATCGAGCATCCACTATACACTTTACAAAACAATATTAAAACTCATTTATGTCAATGTCATAACATAATACACATACAAGATAATGATTAGTTATATTGCTTTCACAAACATTTATGTATAAGAAAATATTCGTTAAATCAATAATATTATGAGAAACATCAATGGCTAAATTCACTAATTAATCTCAATATAATCAGATGTCAATGGTCTATTCCATTAACCAATATAAAATAGAAGATGAAAACAAATGCAAATAGAGTCTAATGGTGATTGGTCATGAATAAGTTTGATCAAAAGATGGGTCATCATTGATTTTAGCACGTTGCACTGCAATCAGTTCAACTATAAACCGTTTAGATGTGATTTGGATGGAAGAACCGCTCTTTTATCAAATGCCACAATGAGCATATGTTATCTAATGTGGCTGGATTGATTGAGCTTCTAGAGGATGTAGCAATAGTAGCTTGTAGAGTGGGAAGATGGCATGCTTTATTTCTGTGTCATACCTAGGAGAACATTGGCTATTAGCATCTCAAATGAATATATGAGACTCAAGTCAAGTTAGTCAATTAAGTGTTGCCTTTCCATGCAACCCATCAGCCAATAAAGTGAATGGTCATCCTCATTATCAATGCCGAGCTTGGGTACAACAATGTGGAATTATTCAATTGATCCAACGCATTGATGTTAAGGGACGTGATGTTCCTTGGTGTCGATGTCAACCATCCCGCATTCTACAACATTATTGGGTTGATGTGTGGTACAGGGTATAGTCGATTTAGTGAGGGATCTAAAAAAAGAAAAATTGAAAAACCCAAAAGGGAAGACAAAGGAGCTACCAATTTGTCGTGTATCATCCAGAACACAATCATGATATATGAATGCGTAAAGATCATCAAGTTGAATGTTTCTCACTACACACCCCAATAGAGTCATAATCAACCTTTTTGTCTACAAGAACGAATTTCAAACATTCGTGGCAGAATCCTCCATTTTCATTGATGGATACAAACTCAAGGGGAGAGAGGAGAGCCTTGGGGTATACTCAAAAGTGAAGTAAGTGGGCACTATCACATTTCCACGTATAGCATTTGGACAGCAAAAGCAATAACACTTTGTGGTTTGGAAAAACATTTTTATATCAATGTCCAAATATACGTGAGAAACTTTCCTGTACTGAAACTCTTCAAGAGCTTGTGTGTTGTTCGGACACGTGTCATGTCATGTTGGATACTTTGATATTCTTCAACACTCTTCGATACTCAGTCCACATGTGTCGAATAATCTGAAACATTGTCACTTTTCCCTGACACTCTCTAGCACTCGAGTCCTGAATATCGATTGAGATTTTGGAATTTTGAGATGTGATTCCGACACGTATAAGGTCAATTTTAAAAATTTTCAATAAATGTAAATATGCAAATAAATAAAGAATAATAGGAATAATAAATATGGTAAGAAGTAAAACCTAGTATTCTCTTTTCTTTTGACTCTCACTTCTCGTGATACATAATTCATCCACTCAAGTTTGTTTGTTTTTCTCTTTTCTTCCAACATGCTTTGACACGAAAATGTAGAATGTGGATTGTTTTTTATTTATTTAAATTCCAAGTTTTATGGATTATTGCAATAGAGTTAAATTTGTTAAATTAAAATTAGGCATAAGTACAGCGGAAGTGCTAAAACTTGGCACGGAGGGACACTTAAGTACCAAAAGTTACAAAAGGTATACTTAAGTGTCACTTTTAAAAAAAAAATGATTACTTAAGCGCCAAGCCGCCGGAACCCTACCGGAAATCCTACATGACAATTTTTTATTAATTTTTTTGCCTACGTGGCTCGCCGGAAATTAAAACGATGAAAATCAGCGCAAAACGACGTCGTTTTTGCGCTGACATGGATTTTAAAATTCATTAATTAAATAATTAAAAATATATATTATTATAAAATTGATTTTATTTTAAAAAAAGAGAGAAGGGGATCGGTGAGGGCCCTTCTCTCTCTCCCTCTCTCTCTCTCTCTCTCTCTCTCTCTCTCTTTAATAAAATTGATTTTAATTTTTTTAAAATTTGATGTGGACAGTTTTAAAAAAAAAAAATTGCCACGTGGATTTTTTATTTAAAAAAATGCTCCATCAGTAAATGAAATCGCCGGAAAAATGGATACGTGGTAATTTGGCCGGAATTTTTCGCTGTTGGCACTTAACTGATCCATTTTGCTCAGATTTTGGCACTTAAGTGTACCTTTTGTAACTTTTGGCACTTCAGAGATCCGTACCTCATTAAAATTATGAATGATAGTAACAAATTGTGTATTAATATTTTTAGTATAAATTTATTATAGGCTCTTATTATTATTTATTTATTTATTAATTTAAATTTAATTAATTTGATTGAAATTATCATAAAAATGATAATTTATCATGTATATATAAAATATACATTTAATATATAATACATTATTACGTGTTGAAATTCTCTATTTTTTGAGAAACATGGCATGCCGTGTTATGTCGCATGTCGTGTTGGTATTGGTGTTACTTAGAATACGACACCTTTCTCTTGTTATACACGGTCACGTATAGTGGAAATTATATGTGGTTATTAGAGAATAATTTCTCATTGATCTGAGATATGGTTATTTTTGATAGTTTCATAGAGTTAAGGGTGTCAATGGATCGGGTCGGGTCGGGTCGGGTCTTGATGTTACCCGACCCAACCCGAACAATAAGGGTCATGTCATTTGACCCGAAATGCATAAAACATAAAGCAAAAAAAAAAAACGGGTCGGTTCGGGTCGGGTTTCGAGTTTTTTTTTTTTTTTTAAATATTACAAAGGGAATTCGAAATGCTCTTACATAACGCTGCGAAACCTCATCCAACCTGTCCTTGAACCGTGACGTTGCGAAGTCTCATCCAACCCGTCCGTAAACATCTCCGTAGACAGATAATTTTTTAACAAAAAATATGACAAAGGAAATTGGAAATGTTCTTACGTAATGTCGCGAAATTTCGTCCAACCCATTTGTGAATATCTCTACAGATAAATAATTTTTTAATAAAAAATATGACAAAGGGAATTCGAAATGCTTTTACATGACGTCGTGAGGCCTTGTTCAACTCGTCCGTGAACATCTCTGTAGACAAATAATACTCCCTCCTCTAAAGTTCTGTGTTGGCCGTGAAAAAGAAGCAAATCATATGAAAGATGGGGGGAGAGGGAGAGAGATTGATGGGGGCCAACGACGACAAACTCGTGAGATGAGACGTATTGGATGAGTTGCGAGTATAAGGAGTTATAGAGGAGATAGCTTGGATGGGTGTGTTTGGGTTGGAACCTTTAATGTGTTTGGGTTGGAACAATGTTCCAATCTTAACTTGACCCAAAATATGTATTCCGTTTGTATTTATAATTGTTACCCAAATAATATTAAGACCCGAAACATGTACCATACTTATTTCATATTCGGGTCATGTTTATGTTGGGTTAGATGTGTTTTTTTAACACCCCTACATAGAGTGTTAAGTGTCTTGTAGGTGCCTTAGGGTTGATGTCAACATCGTAGTTCATTATAATGATTTCAAGATTGAAGGTAATGGAAAAGTTGTAAATAAGAAATTTGATGTTCCGAGCAAATGGAAGTTGGACAAGTGATATAGTATTATGATTCACATTGACAATTTTCTACATGGGGATGTGTAAGAAAGACATTAGTGGTACTGTATCACACTGTTTTAACTTGAAATGTCTTATTCTACTAAAAACCTCAAATTGATTATGTTAAATTAAGCTCAAATAAATTTGTCACAAAATTCTCAAATTAATACCCTTTCACCGCATATAACCCAAATTGATATATTTGTGCCACATTTATCTTAAGTTGTGATAAATTTGGGACTTTTCGAATGTAAATGTGATGTATAGACATCAATTCAAGATAAAATAGATTAGGGATATATTGATTTGAGATTTTTTATGAACACAAAAGTTAATTTGGAATAAATGTAAGATATGTGCATTAATTTAGTATATATATGATATGAGTGTACAAGTACAGACCTTTGGTGAAGGAAAGACATTTTCGTTTTATCCAACCAAATATATTTGCAAAAAAACCACTTTGACCAACTAATTTTGTTGAGAAGGATAAGTATAGGATACACTTTTCCATGTATTTATATAATATGATTTTGCTTTCCTTTTCTATCTGGCTACCCTCTTGAAAATGATCTAAGATAAGATAATGCAATTATAATAATTTATGCCAATGCAATACCTCTATGTTTTTTTTTTTAGTGGGCTTGGGGAATCACGAAAAGTAAGCCTTTGACGATCCTAGAAAAATCTCTAAGCAACAACAAACAAAATAACAAAGAGAAACGAGGAAAAAACTCTCCTCTACCATCTTTGCATAGATTGCTCGAGTGCTAATCACTCAATCTTTGGTTCTTCATCTTCTCGGTTGTCTTTCATGGCAATCAAGTTAGGGTTAAAGCAAACACTAGACTAAGGAAGATAGAGGAACAAAAACAACAAAGGTGAGCAACAAGGGGTGAGGTTCGATGGCTGAGGACCTTTAAGGCTTACATTTTGCAAATCCCCAAGCCCAATAACAAATGAAGAGAGGGAGTGCATTGATATAAGTAAATTACTATATTTCTATCATATTATCTTAGGTCATTTTCGATAGCATAGCCGGATATGAAAGGAAAGCCAAATCATATTCTATAAATACATGAAAAAGTGTATCCCATTTTGAACATTCTCTACAAAATGGGTTGGTCAAAGTGGTTTTCTACAAATATATCTGGTTGGCCAAAATGAAAATGCATTTCCTTGTGTTTCTTAGAGTTGAAATTACCAAAAATCATTACTTGTACACCTATATCATATCTATACCAAATTAATGCACATATATCGGGGTAAGTACCCTGGGAGTGCCAAAACTTGGCACGGAGGGACACTTAAGTGCCAAAACTTACAAATGATACACTTAAGTACCAAAATCGAAGTAAAATGGATCATCTAAGTGCCAACGGCGAGAAAATCTAGCCAAAATGTCGACGTGGCATTTTTCCAGCGATATGAGGTCGAAACGGCGTCGTTTTTGTGGTTGACGTGGCGAAGTAAACCTAAAACGGCGTTGTTTTGACTAATATTAATAAATATTAGTTAAATAATATTAAAAAGGGGAAAAAATTTTGAAAAAAAAGGGGAAGTGGGGAGCAGCCCGTCATTGCTGCCCCATCGGCGATGGGGCGGCGGTGACGGATGGCCCTCACTAGATGCTAGGAGAGGGCGGTGACCCTCTCCCAGATCTGGGCGAGGGTCGGCCGCCCTCGCCCTGGCCTGGGCAAGGGTCGCTGGCCCTCGCCCTGGCGCCAGCGGCCCTTGCCCAGCGCCACTGGAAACTCAACGGCACTGGGCAAGGGCTACCGACGCCAGGGCGAGGGCCAGCGACCCTCGCCCAGGCTAGGATGAGGGTGGCCAACCCTCGCCCAGATCTAGGAGAGGGTCGCCGCCCTCTCCTGGCCCTTACCACCAGTCGGCGAGGGTCGCCGACTCGCGCCCAGGCGTCGGCGACAGGCCGCTCCCCCGCTTCCCCTTTTTTTTTTAAAATTTTTGCTCTTTTAATATTATTTAACTAATATTTATTAATATTAGTCAAAACTACGTCGTTTTTGGTTTGTTTCGCCACGTCATCCACAAAAACGACGCCGTTTCAACCCCATATCGTTGAAAAAATGCCACGTCGGCATTTTGGTTAGATTTTCTCATCATTGGCACTTAAATGATCTATTTTGCTCTGATTTTGGCACTTAAGTGCACCGTTTGTAAGTTTTGGCACTTGAGTGTCCCTCCGTGTCAAGTTTTGGCACTCCCGGGGTACTTACCCCCACATATATTATATTTATTCCAAACTAACTTTTATGTCCATAAAAAAACTCAAACTGATTTATCCCTAATCCACTTTATCCTAAATTGATGTATGCACACCACATTGCTTCCAAAAAGTCTTAAATTTATTACAACTTAAGGTAAATTTAGCACGAATGTATCATTTTGAGGTAAATGCGGCTCAAGAGTATTAATTTGAGAGTTTCCATGGTGTAAAAATTTACTTGAGCTTAATTTAATATAATCAATTTGAGGTTTTTAGTGAAAAAGACATTTCAAGTTAAAACAATATGATACGATACCACCCATGTCTTTTTTGCACATCCCCATGTAGAAAATTGTTGATGTGAATCATAAAATTGTATCACTTGTCCAACTTCTATTTGCACTTAACATTGAGTTTCTTGTCTACAACTTTTCTGCCACCTTTAATCTCAAAACCACTATAATAAACTACGATATCGACATTAACCTTGAGGCACCTACAAAACACCCAACACTAAGTGAGACTATAAAAAATAACAACATATCAGATTAAGGATAAGTTGTTTCTCTAACAACCATGAACAATTTTCTCTATACATGACCTTATACAACAAGAGAAATGTGTAGTATTTGCCTTTGAGTACTGCCACACTCTCTCAAGGGGGCTGACAACTTCTTGGAAAACCATCATAGCAAATAGTGCCGCCACAACCATTATTTTCTTTTTGCATCGAACTTTACCACTTTGTTTGTCCAACTCAAATCAATTGCATCAGAAAATTCCTTAGCTGCTTCTTCTTCATCTAATGTTGGTTTTTAAGTATGTGTGCAATATAACCATCCAAAGATGAAATTTCTCAATACTTTTTCCTTCGAGAAAAATCACCTTCCGCCCATTACAATCAAGAAGGCGACCCCCACAATCTCAATAGCTATGGACAAAGTCTGTGCTGGCTCACCCTCATAGCTTCGCTTGTTAACCTAGCAGAGGTTTCACCGACCTTTTCTCGTAGCAATCCCAGAAGTAATCAATTCTTCATTTTTTTTAACTAGCCATTGATTTTGTCTATTCTATATATAGGTGATTACTTTTTCACACATTGTTGCCAAAGGTAATCAATCTTTTATTTTTTAACTTGTCATTGATTTTGTGTTTTTTCATATATAAGTGATTACTTTTTCATACATTATTTGGTGGTTCAAGTGTTCATCTACGTAGGCATCTTCATTGACCACATCACAAATAATGTCTTCCCCAAAGTCGAGCTAAACAACGGATAATTTATCATACACAAGTTATTGATGGTACCGGATCATACTGTTTTACTTAAAATTTCTTATTTCACTAAAAACCTCAAACTAATTATGTTAGATTAAACTCAAATACATTTTTACTTCTTTTGGGATTTTAGTTGTGGCCTGGCCCATCTCGAATTCTCTTTTTTGAGTCTTATGTTAGGATTAAGAAATAGGAGCAAGTGCACATGGCATGGTGTACAAAAGAGGTCGAGTTGAAAAGGTAGGTGCCATATGCTAGTGTAGCAAGATTCTCGTCCATTGAATTCGGTAGGCCCACCAACTAAACAAAAAATAAAAATGAGAATTCGACGGGCATTATTAGGGTCACAATCTAAAACGGGGATCAACAGTTTTTTAATAGGATAGGATACCATCTCGGTATTAGGCTCGTCAGTCAACACCATATAGGACGCCAATTGTGACCCGGCAGTGAAAAATCAAATTAATGCATCCACCCCTTTCGACACCCTTGGTGTGGAAATTAAATGACTCAATCCTATGCCCTATGATTTGGATTGAGACACAAAAACACTCTGCATCATTTCACGAGTGTTAACAAGTCTATAGAGACCGTATCATAATCGTGCAGTAATAACTTTTCCGCAAACTAAAATTATATGGATCCCCATTGAGAATATGAACAATACATAACACACACTTAACTGTTTGAGAACATTGTTGAAACATTTAGAAAGGAGGAAAAAGACAAGAAAATAGCCAAGCACCTATTCATTAAGCCGGCCATTATTATGTTGAGAGTATGGCCTACGAGGGCCGGCAGCAAATTGCCTTGGTATATAAATGGTAGTCCCTTGCTAGGATCAGGATACCCATTTCCACGAATTGCGAGTGCCCTAGGCCTCATTGTTCAACCTCATTGGATTCATTTCATCCAAATAGGGAGTAGGTGCGTTTGATTCAGCATTTAGAAAGCCCTTTCAGGCCCCAAAGGCCCTTCGGGAAAATATGGGGTGTTTGGCAACCCAATCCCTAGGTTTTAGTTGGTTTTCTTCCTTTGTTCTGCATGTTTCGCCTCTTCTAACACCACGCTTTGGGTGCGTTCTCTCCCTCGTGGCAACTGCTACTCTTCGCTTGACCTGGAGGTCTTGAACGATGACTACTGTTGCTCTTTGTTCGTGACGGCTACTGCACTTCGCTCGACCCATCCGAAGATGATTGCCTCCGTCGTGGACATGAAACATGGTCGCCCATACCGTCGACTCCCTAGTGTCCCTTCTCTCCACAGCCGTGTTGGCTTGCTCCTCTCTTCTCGGCCGAGCCGCCCACACCCACATTTTCAAGACCCTTCGCCACCCGCTTCCCGCTTTCATCCACGACCACCTCACCAACATGTACTCCAAACTAAACCACCCTAGCTTTGCCCAACTTGTCCTACAACTCAACCCGACTCACTCTGTCATCTCTTGAACGTCATTGATCTCTAGGTCTGTTCAAAACGGCCACTTTAACTTCTCTCTGCTTATGTTCATCGACATGCTGAAGGAGTGCATTTGACCTAATGATTTCACCTTCCCCTGTGCGTTCAAGGCCTCCGGCGGTCTTTGCATTCTCGTTACTGGGAAGCAAATTCATGGGATTGCCATTAAGGTCGGTGAAATCGTCGATGTGTTCATTAGGTGTAGTGCCTTCGATATGTACTGTAAAATGGGGCTAAAAGATGATGTGAGGAAGCTATTCGACGAAATGCCCAGAAGAACAGAGTAGCCTGGAATACGTATATTTCCAACGCGATGCTCGAGGGAAGGCCACAGGATGGTATTAGTGTGTTTATTAAGTTTAGGAGAGTGGATGGTGTTCCTGATTATATAACATTATGCGCATTTCTCAACGCCTGTTCGGACACAGCAAATTTAGAGCTTGGTCACTAGCTCCATGGGTATGTTCTTAGACGTGGTTTTGAGGCAAACATCTCTGTAGCAAGTGGATTGGTCGATTTCTATGGGAAATGTGGGGAGGTTGGTTGTTCCAAGATGGTTTTTGATGAAATTCGCAAGCTAAATGACGTTTCTTGGTGCTCACTAATGTCTATCTTAGTGCAGAATCATGAGCAAGCAAAGGCTTGTATGGCTTTCTTGATGGCTAGGAAAGAAGGGATTTGGCTAACAGATTTCTTGGTATCCTCTGTGCTCCATGCCTATGCTGGCTTAGTGGGGCTTGAGCTTGGTAGGTCAGTTCATTCACTTGCTATTAAGCTCTTATGCTTGATGGGTCTTGGAGAGAATATCTTTATGAAGGAGTTGAGGAAGCCCCTGTAGCTCACAATCTGTGAAAGTATCTCTAGATGCATCAATTCCTTAGTTTTTATAACATGACAGTGCTAATTACACTGTTCGGGTGCTGTCAATCTCAATCTATCTTCCGGTTTTGAAATTTGAGAAATTCCGGGTTGTCAATGTAAGCCGATGCATGATGCCTTCTCGCTTTGAGAAATTGTTTGGCATGTTAGTTGCTTGATCTTAATTTGCATGTATAATGAGGACTGAATCCATCATAATAATGTTGTGCACCCGATTGTTGGCACTTGAAATGCATAGCGCTTTGTTAGATGAGAGAGAACTTGGTGAATGAATTAGAAGCCTAGACTCTTAGATGATTGAATCAAAAGCATGAGCTTGGAACTTGGACTTAGAATGGAGTATTGAGCTATTTATGGATGATTGCGAGGTGTAATTAGAGATTAAGCTACAACTGATTTACTGAGGAAGGCCGCATATTCGACATAGATAGGTACAAAGATGACAAGGAGCAGTCAACATTTAGATAGGAAGTCGAACATTGATTTACTTAGATAAAAAGTTAGACAGGACAATAGCGGAGTCGTTCCCTATGGTTGCCGAAAGTTATCGTGTTACTGTTTACTTCCTAAGATATTGATTGGAGACCAACACTTTGGCCTATTCCCTTTTGTTGGAATGTTCTCAAGATCTGCTGCATTTGTGCCTGGAGAAAGTGGATAATTACGGGCAGAAGCTCAAGAACTTCTACACGAAGCACATTGATGGAGATACACTACTGCTTAGAAGGGAGCGGATACTTTGACGTTGGAGACAAGGAGGACGTACAATATGATATGGCACATTTACGTGATGAAATAGCTATGAATTTAGGAAATAATTAATGATGCTCGTAATTTTTAAGGACACTTGTAACTTTTAAAGACAATGAGTTTCTTTTCTTGAAGCATATGTTACTATGTTGTAATGAAAATATTCTTCTAATTATTGAAAAAGAGAGCACATGAACATTTTTTTCATTTGATTTTTTTAGCAAAAAAAAATCATTTTTAATAAAATTGTTCATACGACATCTTCAACATTGTTCTAAAATATAATTAAAAATGTTTCCATTTTTTAATTTTAAATAAATAAAAATTAAAAAGCTTAAATTAATCAGTAAATGGGCTTTTCAAATGTGTTTTCTACCAAACAACATTTTTCTTAAAGTTGCTTCTCAAAACAGAATTTACCAAACAGTTTTTGTATTTCACCTAAAGCTCTTTAGGCTAAACTGCTTTGTATTTTCCCAATGAGCTTTCTAAATGTTGAACCAAACACACCCTAACAATCCTATAAAAATCTTCTAGTAATAACAGACAAAACAACAAAGAGAAAAATGAGGAAAAAGCTCTCCTTCACCATCTTTGCATTGACTACTTGAGTGCTGGTCACTTGACCTTTGGTTCTTTGTCTCCTTGGTTGTCTTTCATGGCAATCAAACTAGGGTTGAAGTAAACGGTAAACTAAGGAAGATAGAGGAACAAAAATGACATATGCGAGGAATGACAAGTGAGGTCTAATGGCTGAGGACATTTGAGTCCCGTTGCTGGGCTTATGTCTATTGAACCCACATGTATAGGATAGATGATACCATCACCTGCGTAGCCACCACCATCTATGTAACTAGCGTTGGTCCCACAACCATCGCTACCCCTACCACCGCCCTTTTTCCATGAGGTTCTCAAGCTCTCTCATTTCCTAACTGAAGTTCTCATTAATGGGCTCAATATTTCCACAAGCAATAGCTAATTCTCAGAAGATGGAGACAGCAATGAGGGGATTGCGAGGGAAAGGGCGACTGCGGACTTGATCCCCATCATTGAGACCACAAAGTTTGCCTTCTTGATCAGATTGGACAGAAGATGATTTTTCCCGATGGAAAAAGTTTATAGAATTTTCGTTTTTAGATGGTAATGTTGCACATATATTTAAAGACCAACGTAAGATGATGAACAAGTAATTGGGAAATTCTCTGACACAATTGATTTAAGTTGGATAAACATAGTGGAAGAGTTGGATGCAAAAATCAATAATAGTTGTGGCTACCCTATTAGCCATGATGGCCTTCTAAGGAGCTGTTAGCCTCCTCGGCAGAGTGGGGTAGTATTTAGAGGCAAATAATAAACATGTTTCTCTCTCTATACACGATCATGTATAGTGGAAATTGTATGTAGTTGTCAGACAATAACTTCTCATTGATATGAGATATGGTTGCTTTTGATAGCCTCATAGAGTGTTGGGCATATCATAGATGTCTCTAGGTTAATGTCGGCATTGTAGGTCATTATATTGCTTTTGAGATTGAAGGTGACGGAAAAGTTATAAACAAGAAATTTGATGTTTCGTGCAAACTTAAATTGGACAAGTAATTCGATTTTATGATTCACATCGACGATTTTCTTTGTGGGGGGATATGCAGAAAAGACATTGGTTGTACCATATTACACTATTTTAACTTGAAATGCCTTGTTTCACTAAAAACCTTAAATTGATTATATTAAATTAAGCTCAAATACATTTTCACCTCCCATAAATTCTCAAATTAGTACCCTCACTTCGCATTTACCCCAAGCTGATATATTTGTGTTACATTTAACTTAAGTTGTGATAAATTTGAGACTTTTTTGAGGTAAATGTGACGCACATATATCAATTTGGGATAAAATTGATTAGGAATATATCAGTTTGAGATTTTTTATGAACTTAAAAGTTATTTTGGAATAAATGTGATATATGTGCATTAATTTGGTATAGATGTGATATGGGTGCATAAGTACCGACTTTTGGTGGGCAATGATCATTTTTTTTCTCTGAGAAAGCATAATTCCATGCTTTTTGACAATATAAAACAAGAAAATGGATTTTTGTTTTGGCCACCAAATATATTTTTTGAAAATCCACTTTGACCAACCCGTTTTATGGAGAATGATCAAAATAGGGTACATTTTTCCTTGTATGTATAGAATAGGATTATACTTTCTTTTCATATCCAGCTATCCTCTTGAAAATGACCTAAGATAAGATGGTGGGATTGTAGGAACTTAATTATCCCAATACACTCCCTCTCTTTGTTTGTTGGTCAGCTTAGGGAATCATGAAAAGTAGGCCTCTTACAGTCTTAGAAAAATCTTCTAGCAATAATAGACAAAACAACAATGACAGAAACTAGGAAAAAACCCTTTTCTACCATCTTTGCGTAGATTACTCAAATACTAATTACTTGACCTATGGTTTTTTGTCTCCTCGGTTGTGTTCCATGGCAATCAAACTAGGGTTGAAGCAAACGATTGACCGTGGAAGATAGAGGAACAAAAACAGCAGAGGTGAGCAACAATAGGTGAGGTACAATAGTCAAGGACCTTTGAGTCTTGTTGCTAAGCTTATGTCTACTGGCACGCACATATATTGGATAAACGACATCGCCACCTGCATAGCTACTGCCTCCAGTGTAACTAGCAACACCACCATGGCCATCGCTACCCTCATTAGCACCCTTCTTCATGTCGATGTTAAGCTTTCTCGTTTCCTAGCTAAAAGCCTCATCCATGAGATCAACACATCTACGAGTGCTAGATGAGCTCTCAATAGATGGAGATAGCAATGGAGGGATTGTAAGGTAAAGGGCAAGCGTAGATTTGGTCCCCAGCCATTGAGATCGTGGATGTCGCCTTCTTGATCGCAATGGGCGAAAGGCAATTTTTCCTAAAGGAAAAGGTATAGAAAAATTTCGTCTTTGGATGGTGATGTTGAACGCATATTTAAAGACCAACATTGGATGAAGAAGAAGCAATAGGGGAATTCTCCAATATATTTTATTTGAGTTGGATAAATGTAGTGGCAAAGTTCGATACAAAAAGAAAATAATAATTGTGCCAGCAAGATTAGCCACGATGGCTTTCCAAGGAGCAGTCAACCCCCTTGATGGAGTGTGGCAGTACTCAGAGGCAAACACTACATGTTTCTCTTGCTATGTGTGGTCATGTATTATGAAAATTGTATATGGTTGTTTAAGAAATAACTTCTTCTTGATCTGAGATATTGTTATTTTTGATAGCCTCACAGAGTGTTGGGTGTTTTGTAGGTACCTTGGGGTTGATGTCGGTATCGTTGTTCATTATAATGGTTTTGAGATTGAATGTGATGGAAAAGTTGTAGAAAAGAAACTCGATGTTCTAAGCAACTAGAAGTTTGACAAGTCATACGATTTTATAATTTACATCAACAATTTTCTACGTGGGGATGTGCAAAAAAGACATTGGCAGTACCGAATCACACCGTTTTAACTTGAAATGTCTTGTTCCATTAAAAACCTCAAACTGATAATGTTAAATTAAGTTCAAGTAAATTTTTATGCTATGGAAACTCTCAAATTAGTACTCCCGTGCTGCATTTACCTCAAGCTGATATATTCATGCTCCATTTACCTTAAGTTGTGATAAATTTGAGACTTTTTGGAGGTAATGTGGTGCATGTACATCAATTTAGAATAAAGTGGATTAGGGACATATTAGTTTGAAGTTTTTTTATGGATATAGAAGTTAGTTTGCAATAAATAAGAGATGTGTGCATTAACTTGGTATAGAAGTGATATGGGTGTACATGTACCCACTTTTGGTGATTTTTCTAAGAAAAATAAGGAAAGACATTTTTGTTCTGGCCAACTAGATATATGTGTAGAAAACCACTTTGGCCAACCCATTTTGTAAAGAATTATCAAAATAGGATACACTTTTTCATGTATTTATAGAAAATGATTCGACTTTCCTTTCATATCCAATTATGCTCTCGAAAATGACCTAAGATAATATGGTGGGATTATAGTAATTTACTTAAATCAATGCACTCCCTCTTTTCGTTTGTTAGTGGGCTTTGGAAATTGCAAAAAGTAAGTAAGCCTCGAATAATCCTAAAAAAATCTTCTAGTAGCAACAGACAAAACAACAAAAAGAGAAATGAGGAAAAAACTCTCCTCTACCATCTTAGTGTTGATCACTTCATCTTTGGTTCAAACTAGGATTGAAGTAAACGGTAAACTGAGGAAGATAGAGAAACAAAAATGGCATAGGCAAGAAATGACAAGTGAGGTCCGATGGTTGAGGATATTTGAGTCCTATTGCTAGGCTTATGTTTGTTGGTACCTATATGTATAGGATAGATCATATCTCCACCTGCATAGCTACCGTTGCCTATGTAACTAGTGTTGCTACCACATCCACCATTACCCTTTTCTATGTGGTTCTCAAGCTTTCTCGTTTCCTAACTAAAATTCTCATCCATGGGCTTAACACTTCTACGAGCAATAGCTAATTCTCAAGAGATGGAGACAACAATGGGGGGATCGTGAGGGAAAGGGCAAGCACGGACTTGATCCCCACCATGAGACCACAGAGGTTGCCTTCTTGATCAGATTGGGTAGAAGATGATTTTTCCTATAGGAAAAAGTCTAGAGAATTTTCGTTTTTAAATGGTAATGTTGCACATATATTTGAAGACCAACATAGATGAAGAACAAGTAGTTGGGAAATTCTTTGGTGTAATTGATTTAAGTTGGACAAACGTAGTGGCAAAATTCGATGCAAAGAGCAGTAATGGTTGTGGCCACCCTATTAGCCATGATGGCCTTTTAAGGAACTGTCAGCCCCCTCAGCAGAGTGTGGCAATACTTGAAGTCAAACACTACACATATTTCTCTCATTGTACACGGTCATGTATAGTGGAAATCGTATGCAGTTATCAGACAATAACTTCTCATTGATATGAGACATGGTTACTTTTGATAATCTCATAGAGTGTTGGGTGTCTCATAGATGTCTCGAGGTTAATGTCGGCATCATAGTTCATTATATTGGTTTCGAGATTGAAGGTGATGGGAAAATTATAGACAAGAAATTTGATGTTCCGAGCAAATGGAAATTGGATAAGTGATTTGATTTTATGATTCACATCGACGATTTTCAATGTGGGGATATGTAGAAAAGATATTAGTAGTACCGTATTACACTGTTTTAACTTGAAATGTCTTGTTTCACTAGAAGACTCGAACTAATTATGTTAAATTAAGCTTAAATAAAATTTTAAGTCATAAAAACCCTCAAATTTGTACCATTGTGCCACATTTACCCCAAATTGATATATTCATGTCACATTTACCTTGAGTTGTGATAAATTTGGGACTTTTTTGTGGTAAATGTGGTGCACATACATCAATTTGGGATAAAGTGGATTAGGAATATATCGGTTTGAGATTTTTTATGAATATCAAAGTTAGTTTAGAATAAATGTGAGATATGTGCATTAATTTGGTATAGATATGATATGGGTGTATAAGTACCAACTTTTGGTAATTTTAATTCTATGAAAAAACAAGGAAAGGCATTTTTGTTTTAGCCAACTAGATATATTTGCAAAAAAACCACTTTGACCTACCCATTTTGTAGAAAATGATCAAAATATGATACACTTTTCCATGTATTTATAGAATATGATTTCTACTTTCTTTTCATATTCAGCTATCCTCTTGAAAATGACCTAAGATAAAATGGTGGGATGGTAGTAACTTAATTATCCCAATGCACTCCCTCTCTTTGTTTGTTGGTCGACCTAGGGAATCATGAAAGGTAGGCCTCTCACGATTCTAGAATTTTCCAGCAACAAAAAACAAAACAAAAAAGAGAGAAACTAGGAAAAAGCTCTTTTCTACCATCTTCCCGTAGAGAACTCAAGTACTAATCACTCAACCTTTGGTTTTTTGTCTCCTTGGTTGTGTTTCATGGCAATCAAACTAGGGTTGAAGCAAATGGTTGATTGTGGAAGATAGAGGAACAAAAACGGCAAAAGCGAGCAATAACGGGCAAGGTCCAATGGCTAAGGACCTTTGAGTCACATTGCTAAGCTTATGTCTGCTTGCACCTACATCTACCAAATATATGACACTACCACCTACGTAGCTACCGCCACTAGAGTAACTAGCAACACCACCACGACCATCACTACCCCCCACTGGCACCCTTCTCCATATGGATGTTAAGCTTTCTCATTTCCTAGCTAAAAGTCTCATCCACAAGCTCAGCACTTCCACAAGTGCTAGCCAAGCTCTCACGAGATGGAGACAATAATGGGGGGCTCGTAAGATATAGGGCAAGTGCAGACTTGGTCCCTAGCCATCGAGATTGTGGATGTTGTTTTTTTAATCACAATGGGCAAAAGATGATTTTTCCCGAAGGAAAAGGTATAGAGAATTTTCGTCTTTGGATGGTGATGTCACATGCATATTTAAAGACCAATGTTAGATGAAGAAGAAGCAATCGGGGAATTCTCCGATGTAATTGATTTTAGTTGGACAAACGTTGTGGCAATGTTAGATACAAAAAACAATAATGGTTGTGGTTGCACTATTGGCTATAATGGCCTTCCAAGAAACTGTAAGCCTCCCGATGGAGTGTGTTCAGAGGCAAAAAGTACACATGTTTCTCTCGTTGGACACTGTCATGTGAAGAGAAAATTGTATGTAGTCGTCATAAAATAACTTCTTTTTGATATGAGATATGGTTACTTTTGATAACCTCATAAAGTGATGGATGTCTTTTATGTGCCTTGGGCTTGCTGTCGGCATCGTAGCTCTTTATAATGGTTTTGAGATTGAAGGTGACGAGAAAGTTTTAGACCAGAAACTTGACGTTTCGAGCAAATTTCATATATAGAAATCGAAGCGAGAGGAGGACCGGAGTGAGAGGGATTGAAGTGAATAGAGGAATGAGGTGAGCTAAAGGCAAATGGGAAGAAGACCGGTCAATCACATGACTGGAAGGCTGTATTTGAAAACCACTCTTGCAATTTAAGCTCACTCCTATCAATGACTAATTCCGCATTAATACAACATATGAAATTTGTGTATATTTCGATGTATATATTAATGAAGAATACAATACATCTATAGATTTTGTTAGATAACTATTTTTCAATAATATCTCAATTAAGATTATGCATAATCATATAGCAATATATGTACAATATATTAGGGGTTAGCATATTGGACTACTTGAACTAGGAACTGTCTGGATTGAATTGGATTGATTAATTTGGTTTGATTTTCGAGAGCATCGGTCTAGTTCCCGATCCATAAAAATGGAATCGATGATTTTCGATCCAATTCTTGGTTCCGGGGGGAAACCGGACTAAACTGGATCGACGGATCAGACCAACTATTTTTTATTTAAAATTATATTTTTTAATTTCTTAAAAAATGCAATAACTCCTAAAATAATTATAGTTCCAATATTTTTTGAATTGGTTAATTTTTTTTTGGCTAAGTAGTTGGTTCCACTAGACCGAACTGAACCGCAAACCAATCATCCCTATAATATACGTATAATTTTGAAAGATACGAATAATTAACATGAAATATCATAATTATATTTAACATAGAAAAAATTCTATAGAAAGTGCCAAATATCCTTAACAAGTTAAGAATAATAATATGTGGAAAAAAAGAAATATGGAATTTGCATATATGTGCAATGCACGCTCACTAAGTGAGTGTGCGAAGATGAAGAAACCACAATGGGATCGGGCTCTTGCTTCCCTTTTACTCTTCGGCTCGGGTCATGGGCTAAAAAGAAAAGAAAAATGGGCCTAAAAAGAAGTAAAAGGCTGGGGTGAAGAGAAGGGAACACTGGGCCAGACACAAGGGCTTAACCGGCCCAAAACTCGTCGAAAAATGGGCTAGCTAAAATCAAGCCTCAACCCGATGTATTTTGTTTGTTTATTATTCTTTCTACTTTTCTTGTTTATTTTTAATTTTTTAATTAATTTTTTAATTTTTGAAAAATAATCGGACATGAAGCGTGGACAAAATTCGGGTCTCAGCATAATGTATTCGAAATTATTAGTTTCTACGAAATTACAATTTTTTTAATAGATATGGGCTTAGTTTCATACAATAGTTAAAATTAATTTACAAACAAAAAATAACCTAATTAACTGAAATATAATCAATTAACACCAATTGATGATTGATGCAATGTAACAAGCTTACAATGCAACGTATATATATATAGATTCTTTTGTATAATAAAAAAAATCCAGTACTATTTCCAATATGAAAATATGGGAGAAAATTTTTGAAGTACATGCATAACTGGTATCTAACGAATGATAATGAGATTTCAAAACGATATGTGAAATGGTAATTAAAAAAAAGGCTGGTACAATAATCATATTAAGGCTCCGTTCGTTTCATGGAAAATGTTATTTTTTTGGAAAATATTTTCCAAAAAGTTATTTTCCAGGAAAAGGTAATTATTTTCCGGTGTTCGGATAAAACTTGATTTTGAAGTGGAAAATATTTTCCACTGTTCGCTTGGGAAAATATTTTCCTTTATAAACTCTTTTTCAATAATTTTTTTATTATTTCATTTTTTAAAATCGTTATTTATTATTTTTTAAAATAGATTATTAAATTATTATTTTTCTTTATTTTATGTTATCTCCTTCCTTGGCCAGTCGCCGGCCATGCCTCAAGCTCACCTTGCTAGCAAGGCTCAAGGCTCGCCTACCTCTGGCGAGCTCGCATGATCAGCTCACCGACAATGTGAGCTCAAGGCAATGAGGCTTGAGCCTCGCAGATCGACATCGCGAGTTATGTAGTTTCAATTTGGAAAGTAATTGAACTACCAGGAGGAAGAAGAAGCACAATACCGTGCAAAAGCTGAGTAAGGGAGATCAACCAATTAGGGCAAGCGATTGACTTTGTTCTACTTTAAAAAGAAAGGATTTGATTATTTTGAAGGGAGCAAAGAGAGGCAAGCACGGGGGTGTTGGGTTCGTGAAGCAAGGGAAAAGAGGATTACAGTTCTTTATTTTAAAAATGGGTAAATTTGGAAATAAGTTTCCATCTTGTGACGCTCGGGTGTCACCAATCTGACAAGCTCGGCTCACCTGTCATCAGTCACCGGCCGTTGCCATGGCTGACGACCGGCCGAAAAAGAAAAACAGCAAAAAGAAAGACAGAAAAATTAAAAATTAAAAATCGATTTTATTAAAAAAATAACAAAAAGATCGATTTTATTTAAAAATAGCAAAAAAAAATCGATTTTGTTAAAAAATAACAAAAAATCGATTTTATTAAAAAATAGCAAAAAAATCAATTTTATTAAAAAATAACAAAAAAACTCGAATTTATGAAAAAAAATAAAAAAATCTAAAAATAAAAGAAATAAGTGATGACTAATGGAGAGTGTAAAATAAGAGAGAGTGAATGTGGAAAATGTTTTCGACTTTTCAAAAGTGGAAAACATTTTTCCTCACTTTAGAAGATTTTTTTTCTTTCATGGAAAATGTTTTCCCAATGAATTTATTTTCCGTGAAAGAACGTCGGAAAATCCAGAAAATATTTTTTTGGAAGTTATTTTCGAAACGAACAGAGCCTAAGTATCTTATGAATTTCCAAATTTTTGAGTTAAATCAAATGAAATCATACTTTCTCTTCTTCGAGTTAAAAACAGGGGACGACGTGGCGGGCTGGAAACTACAAACGGAACGACACGTCCACAAACGACCGCAACTGCAGCCTCTCCCTCTCTCTAAACCGAAGACTGGCAGAGCAGCCGTTGCTGCAACCTCTACTTCACTCTCTCGCTCCCTTCTTCATCGTATCATCTCTCCTTAAGAAGTCATCATGGTACTGGCGAGTGTGCATGGCTTGCTTCAATGGAGTCCTCCTCTCTCGCCTTTCAAACGCGCGCGTAACCCCAGGAGGGAGCGACCCGTTTTGGCGCGAATCTCTACCGACGACTCCCCTCCTTCCACGCAGGAGAAGAAGAAGTCTCTCCCAGGTCTCCCTTCTTCATCTGCTTATCTTCGATGGTGTTTGTAATATCCCTCGCGAGTGCAAGTACAAACTTGAATTGGGTGGGGATTCAAGTCATTTGCTTGTTGGTGTGACGGTAATTTTGCAGCTACTGTCAGTATTAAGCAGGTACAGCAGATTAACAATCGTGGGTTGGTTTTTTTCGGAATTGGTGATTGCCCTTTTTTGTTCCCTTCTCAAATGCTCATGGGTTGGTTTTTGGTCTTGATCCAGATTGCATTAGTTATGACTGTTGAAATGGCTATTTGGAGAGTGTAGTATCGTTTGAATGGAATTTTTGTACTCGAATTGGGTTTCTTTGATGATGTGAAGTTGGGGATTTGGGTATCAGGGAAGCCTGAGGCCGATGTCGTGGTCATTGGAAGTGGTATTGCTGGTCTCTGTTGCGCTGGGCTCCTTGCCAGATACAACCAGGACGTGTTGGTGCTGGAGAGCCACGACCAACCAGGAGGTGCCGCTCACGCGTTCGACATTAAGGGGTACAAGTTTGACTCTGGTCCTTCTCTGTTCTCGGGCTTCCAATCTAGAGGTCCTCAGGCAAATCCCCTTGCACAGGTAATCTGATTTTTATCACTCTTAAGTTGCCCTATTTTGTTTCTAGCATGAATGAAGTGCGGATTGTTTATGTTTATATAGCCACTTTTCCATTGGTATAGTCCTGTATCGTTTCCACCTCTAGATGATATGAATAGATAATGATATTTGCTTATGTATCAGGTGTTAGATGCATTAGGGGAGTCCGTCCCGTGTGTTAACTATGACTCCTGGATGGTGTACATACCAGAAGGTGACTTTTTGTCACGTATTGGTCCAACAGAGTTTTTCAAGGTGGATCTTTCTTTCCCTGTGGTTTTGTATATCTATAGTATCATGCTCTGTTGGACTTAGCTTCAGTGCTTCCATGAATATATGAATGTTGTATCAGTTTTAAAAGTGATACCTAACCAATTGCCAGATTCATCTATCTAATTGAAGATTGGATGGAATGGTGATTTATAATGTTCTGCTTAATATGAACTGCAGCTGAGCCCAGGTTAGGTTAAATCTAATGGTGCTCAGTCATCAAGTATACGCATGCTAATGTGGAAAAAGCTGGTCATCCCTATCGGATGGACAATAAGGTAGCTTAATACAGAGTCCTTAATGCCAAAATGATTCATGATGCAAGGCATGATGGTCCAAATATCAAGGGGAAAGAATGTATTTACATAGATTTTCCCAGATGGTGCCAAGTGTGTCTGGCATGAGCTGAACAGGATTAACTTAAGCAGTGGAAATGGTCACTGTGGCCAAAGGCGACTACCAAGCTGTTATGGTGAAAGCATTCATTGAGTAGATTACCATGGCCGAGAATGTGAAGATTGTCATTTCCTTTAGGGGCTCTAAAGATATGGACATGCATAACCAAGATACCTCATGAAGGAACTTTTAGTTACTTGTAGTGAAAGACTGAAAACTTTTTGTTTGAGGTAGAGAGGTCTTGTTTGGATTGAACATTACCTCATGAAAGTGTGGACAGATCTCCAGTCTAATTTAAGGAGTGTCATAATCTGCCTCCTAGGCTGAATTGGATAATTTACAAATTCAGGGAACATTCAAAGAGACAGCTGTATGCATAGAATTGACTTCTATTCTAAAGAGAAAAACAGTATTATTGCTTCATACTTGTAAGCATTTATGTGGGTCCACTGAAGGCAATTTGTGGACCTGGTAATATTGTCTCTGTAGATCTTCAGTCAATGTCCATGGTGTTATAAATTTTATAGTATGTTTCTGCTTATACTTTTAATTAAATCTTAATCCAGGACCTTGAGAAGTATGCAAGTCCAAATGCTGTGCAAGAATGGAAAAAGCTCATGGTATCTCCTGTTCTATCTGTCTAATTTGTAAAGAAAGAACTATATGGCTTTGTAGATTCCAACGCCAAAAGCAGATTTTAGAATGGCTTATAAGCAAACGTACTTACTGTTGATGTTGACCCTCAAATTGAGATGTTAAAGTAAATTGGAAACTTTGAATTTAATGCTTGTTTTACAATTTATCAGTGAAAACATAATGATATAGCGGTACTCCTACTTTATAGTTTATCTGTAATGTATGCAATCGTTTGAATTTGAAGTATGTGCATCTTTTTCTGTTAAAACTTCATCTTTCCTTACATAATATGAATTTGCAGGATGCAGTACTTCCATTGTCTGCAGCTGCGATGGCTCTGCCTCCTCTATCTGTTCGTGGTGATTTGGGTGTCCTTTCCACAGCTGCCGCAAGATATGCTCCTTCTTTGTTGAAATCTTTCATCCAAATGGGACCTCAGGGTGCTATTGGTGCAACAAAGCTTCTTAGACCTTTCTCAGAAATCATTGACTCATTGGAACTGAAAGATCCTTTTATAAGGAATTGGGTGGACCTTCTTGCCTTTCTTCTTGCAGGGGTGAAATCTAATGGTATACTCTCAGCAGAGATGGTAACTATTATGTTTTTAAATATGGAAAAGTTCCTAAGATTGGTCATTGTCATCCTTGGAATGTCCATATTCTCTTTCACAAACTTATTTGATACAAGTTCTGCTTGTGTAACTAATTCTGAGTGAATAAGCTATTCCTGTTGTTACAGGTTATGAAATTATTGGCCCTAGTCTTCTTTTGAGAGTATCTTATGGTAGTTATATAGATTGTGATCAATTGATTTGCAAACTTTAAAACCTCAAAGCATGCACTGTGTTGCTCAGTAATTTAAATCTTTTGCCATTTAATAAAGTTTTAGAAGTTAAGTATCTGTTATAGAATAATTTAGGAGGATAGTTAATCATTTGGAGGTTTTATATTTAACCACATTATGCAGTGTTGTGAGTTGCTTTCAGGTCTTGTTTACTATCTTGCAGAAACTACCACTCTAGTTACTTCTTTAGTAAACATCAAATGGTTAGGCTGAATCCTGATGTTAACAAGAGAGATTTTCTCCTTACTATGCAGTTATTCCTGTTGTCCTTAACTGATTAATTTCTGAGTTCTTGCATGTAACCTCTCCTATTTGAAGTTGCTAGCTGGCTGGTTGTTTTTCCACAAATTACTTGGATGCCTGAGATATGTCTTACGTTTCTTTTACCTTACATCCACTCTTCTGAGGAGGTGACACCTTATATCTGCAATTTTCAGATATACATGTTTGCTGAGTGGTACAAACCTGGTTGCAGTCTTGATTACCCTGTTCATGGAAGTGGAGCTATTGTCGGTGCCCTTATCAAGGGAATGCAAAAATTTGGTGGACGGATATCTCTCAGGAGTCATGTGGAAAGATAGTTGTTGAAAACGGCCGAGCCATTGGAGTCAAATTAAGAAGTGGTCAAGTGAGTGGACTTTTCATAGAAACTTCAAGACTTTAAAAATTGTTTAACTAGAATTTATCATAAGAACAGTACAAATTAAAGAACTGCATCTGTGGATATTGCAGTTTGTGCGTGCTAAGAAAGCTGTCGTCAGCAATGCGTCTATGTGGGACACTTTAGGTTTGTTACCTGAGGACGTTATCCCAAAATCATATTCAGACAGGGTTAAGAGGACGCCCCAGTGTGAATCTTTCATGCATCTTCATCTTGGTTTTGATGCTGAGGTGAGCATTGCCAACATTATAGGGGACAGTTTTCTCAGTCCCACTACTGCTTTATATTTCTGCAGGATGCCAGATGTCTTTTTTCTTTTTATACTCTCTCAAGCATTAAACAATTGAGGGAAAAAGGTTCTAGCATACATGATGTGTACACTTCATACTCCGTAGGTAACCACATTGCAACATATTGCACACTTTACCAAGTACTCTAATTCTGCATCCGCTCATTTTTTGATCTTCCTGCTGATGAAGGGGAGAAGAGAGAGAGGCCACTTACTATAGATGTTTCTGGCAATTGCACCTCATGTTCCTTGCTGTCTTAGCATCTAATTATGAGTTTCTTGTCCTGCTTAATTCATTTGGGAAGCTCTTCAGAAAATTTTATTCCTTCTCAGGGTGTACGTGAGGATTTGGGAATTCATCATATAGTTGTGAATGACTGGGAAAGAGGAGTCGATGCCGATCAGAATGTTGTTCTATTATCTGTACCGAGCGTACTTAGTCCAGATCTGGCACCGCCAGGGAAACATGTTTTACATGCATATACCCCTGGTACAGAACCATATGAACTCTGGGATGGACTTGACCGCAGGAGCCCTGAGTACAAGACACTGAAGCTTGAAAGATCAGAGGTATTTCTTCTTGGATCTGCTCCTTCTTGTCTAATAACTTTAGTAAAACTTTTAATTCATAGTCAGAAAGACACTAATTTGTGCATTAATCCACCAGGTTATGTGGAGAGCTGTTGAGCGTGTACTTGGACCAGGATTCAGCCGAGACAAATGCGAGGTGAAGTTGATTGGAACTCCATTGACGCATCAAAGGTTTCTTCGTAGAAACAGGGGAACATATGGTCCGGCTATTCAAGCAGGTAAGGACTCTTTCCCCGGCCATTCAACCCCTATCCCTCAGCTTTTCTGTTGCGGCGATTCTACTTTTCCGGGCATCGGGGTCCCTGCTGTTGCAGCCAGTGGTGCTATCGTGGCCAATACATTAGTTTCCGTAACTCAACACTCGGAGCTTCTTGATGCTATTGGGATTTGATTGCTCCTGTAAATTTCCTTCTCTTTACCTCATAATTACCAATAGATGTCAGTATCAGCCCGATCATTAGATCTTATCTAGTGCTTCCTCGAAGTCTCTTAATACGCTCTGTAAATTCTTTCGATTGGACGACTTGTATTTACAGAAAGAGATCAGGAGGAAACGTACATTGTGAACTGTAACTACCAAAGCATAATTTGTACACTGGAATTCTATAACATGACTGTTGGGTGAGTTTGGCATGCGCTAATTATGTTTATTGCATGATGCCTTAACTTCTTAGGCCATCGTACTAATGTGAAGAAGACAAACGACCTCGGTCTTGTCCTTTGATCATATGATGGATAGCTATAATCTTCGTTTATTTCATCTGATCTACTTTCTAAAGCGTTGCATTTTTTTTTTTCCTAAATTTGGAGTGCTGAACTTTCAATTCAATTAATGGAACCATCTTATCCACGTGCGTTGAATTGAACGAGACATCCCCAATAAGGGAATGTACAAGGCATCCAAGAGCCAATTGGGCAGAAAATAATGAGATTGACACAACTAAATAAAGCAATTGACCATTCACTCAATTCCTTGAGGTCAGAACGATTGACCATCTACTCGATTCCAATAAGAGTCATAACTATAAGATTATTGTATAGTCAAATTTACAATAAGAGATAACTATAACTAATAGTTATGACTCAACGATGCACAATTGGATGAAATGTCAATGTATTTTTGGCACAAATTATATGCTCAAATTATATATCAATTGCATGTAAATTGCTTGTCAATTTAGATACAGATTAAAAGCTTGGATTTTATCTATTCACAGAACTTATAGAATTTTAACTGGATTTCTGGCTTGTGACAATACAGACATTGTAATAATTTTCTTGAAGTTTTGAGGCATCTGCTCGAAAAATAAGCTAGTGAGTTCAATGCGTGGAGATTACCTTATGTTGTAGGGCTACTTTTTGCGTACTCAACAACTTTAATCAATTCTTCTTAAAAGAAATAGGGAAAATTTCAAAAAAGGGTTTCAAGTGCTCTCGGTTTTTCAAATAAAGGTTTAAAGTTGACCTTATTTCAAATAAGGGCCTGGAGTGACCATGATTGTTTCAAATGAGAGCCTGACCTTGTTGATCATTGGCCAGCTAAATTTTCCAATTGATCAAGGGCATTTTTATCATTTGACACTTTTCCTTTACTTTTTTCTTCTGTTTCATCTTCTTCATCATCATCGGTGGCTGGCTGTCTACCGGTGACGCTCACAGAGGGTTAGGCGAGGGTTGCTTTTGCCTGATTCGACAAGGGCCATCCCCGTTGACCATAGATGAGAGGCTTGCCCTGAGGAGGCCACCTCGCGGCCATTCACGAGATCGGCCCTCGCCGGCCGTGAGTGAGAGTTGGCTACCCTTGTTGGCCCCAAGCGAGGGACGGGCAAGGGCTGGCGAGGGCCACCCTCGCCTAGGCCTGTGTGTGCTTTGCCGGTGGTTGGTCGGCCATTAGTGATGGAGATGAAGATGATCAGAAAAAAGAAGAAGAAAAAATAGTAAATTATGAAAATGCTATTAATTGCCGGAAAGTTAAACCCTTATTTGAAATAGATATAACTACTTTAAATCCTTATTTAAAACAATATTCACTTTAAGCCTTTATTTGAAACAAAGTTAACTCCGGGTTCTTATTTGAGAAATTAATGGCATTTGGGGTCTTTTTTTGGAATTTTCCCAAAGAAATATTTCCAGAAATATGTTTAATAAATTTTTTGCTAAGCAATTAAAAAAAAGATTAGACTATAATTGGCAGTGCTTATTATTATTATTATTATAAAAAATACAAAAAATCCCAAACTTTCTTCAGATTGATATATTTATCTTAAATTATTTTATGTGACATCGAAAATCTCAAATTTATACTTGTCTAGTATGTTTTTCTCAAATTTTTATCCATATGACACATTTATCTTAAACTTTTTTTGTAATATGAAAAACTCCAAATTTGTTTTCCGACACTACATTTTTGGAAATTTTTGGTGTCACAAGAAGATAAATATATTATATACAAGTTTGAAGTAACTGTGTCATATATGTATAAATTTGAGATTTTTTATATTAATTTTTTTTGGATAAATGTGGTTGGAGATTTTTTTTTGGCTTTTATCTATATTTGTTTGGGTCAAATGGCATTACTCATTTGCATTTTGAAAAACAAAGGCAAATTCTAGGCACCGATTAATTCAAGAAAATTTGGAGAGAGGGAGAGAGAGAGTACAGAGCAGCCAAATTTTCAGAAGCGCCTCGACCTTTCCAACAGTCCCCGTAATGCCCGGACAGGCCCAGATCGTTCTCGAATTCTCCTACGTTTCCCCACTTCTCTATATTATTCTCTCTCTCTTCGTCCTCTTCGTTGCTCACGCCAAAACTAGAAACCGCAAATTCAAACCCCGCCAAAGAAAGAGAAAGCTATCTCATTGAATTACTGATCGTTTGTTCACTGCAAATTCAAAGGAGAGAAGAGAAAGAACAGAGAGAGAGAGAGTGCTTCATCTTGATTGCTCTGTCGAGGTTTTGCGTATTCAACCGCTGAAATGGCGTCCTGCGCGGCTCAAATCAACGGTCTGGGTCTAGCTCAAACTGGGTCGTCTTCAAGAATTCCCAAGAGAGCGAATCGGCGATCAAGTTCGTTGTTTTTCGGGGAGTCTCTCCATTCAAGAAAGGTCTCGTTCTTGAAGCTGACCGCCAAAGGTCCGAATACAAGAAGGAGGAGCAGCGTGGGACCAGTGAGAGTGGTGAGTGAGAAAGTGGTGGGCATCGATTTGGGGACGACAAACTCGGCGGTGGCGGCGATGGAGGGAGGGAAGCCCACCATTGTGACCAACGCCGAGGGGCAGAGGACCACGCCCTCCGTCGTCGCGTACACGAAGAGCGGCGACCGGCTTGTCGGGCAGATAGCAAAGCGGCAGGCCGTGGTGAACCCGGAAAACACCTTCTTCTCGGTGAAGAGGTTCATCGGGAGGAAGATGTCCGAGGTGGACGAGGAGGCCAAGCAGGTTTCGTATAAGGTGGTGAGGGATGAGAATGGGAATGTTAAGTTCGAGTGCCCTGCTATTGGTAAGCAGTTCGCTGCTGAGGAGATTTCTGCTCAGGTATAGTCCATTGTAGTCTTTTTATCAGTTCGTGTGTGTGTGTGTGTGTGTTTTGATAGCTGTAAATTGGAGGATATCTTGTTGATATGGCTGTTAATAATTAGTGTCCTGCCATCATATTTTTGTTGGTGACTTGTAATCATTTAATGTCGTTAACGAAATGTTTTGGCGTGTGTTTTTATTAGAAACGAGTGAAGACCTGTCAACTCATGGTAGGTTTGGGTTCTTCGAGCTGTTCTCAATTGGTTAGTCGTGGGTAGGCTGATAGAACTCCTCTGAGATATAAGGTTTGTGTGAAGAAAGATTGAGGGATTGTGGTTTTGTTGCTGCAGTGTATGGTAATTTAATTTGCAATTATAGGATAGTGGAAGGCTATGGAAACAGGACAGCTGCATTTACAGTGAGGCCAAATTCAAAGCTTGTATGTTCTTCTCGATTGTAGGTCAGGGGTCGTGGATACTGATCTTGATTGCCGGTTCATGTAATAAATTCTCAGTTAAAAACAGAGCTTAGAACATTTAAAATTAGGTCAGTTGGAGCTGTGTGCTTAGCTGGTGGGTCTCTTTTTTGGTGGATCGAACCATGGGACAAATTGCACAGCGGTTATCTTGTTCAGGTCTTTAAAAGGGAGTCGTTCGCTTAAGAGCGGAATGCCAAATTATTCTTTGTTTTGTTTATGGTCGTGTGATCTTAGCTGATAAGTATAATATTGTGAAGGTCATAAGCACGGGCTGTACACTTAAACTTCAACATTTGAATGATTCAAATCATGATCTATGTTTATTGTGTTGATGCGGTTTGATTGTTGTGATACTGGAAACTGGTTTCTTTATTCGCTTAATTGCTGATTGATAGTTTGCTTGAGTATACGGTCTAGATACTGAATTGTAACTTCATTATACATTGGATATAGGTACTGAGAAAGCTTGTGGATGATGCTTCAAAGTTCCTGAATGACAAAGTAACTAAAGCAGTGGTCACTGTTCCTGCTTACTTTAATGACTCGCAAAGGACTGCGACAAAGGATGCTGGACGTATTGCTGGCTTAGAAGTGCTTCGCATTATTAATGAACCTACTGCTGCATCGCTGGCGTATGGGTTTGAAAAGAAAAACAATGAGACCATTCTGGTGTTCGACCTTGGTGGTGGAACTTTTGATGTCTCAGGTACACTGATAGAAATAGAACATCACAAATGTCTTTATTCATTCCAAAAACTGGGTGAAACTGCTTTGATTGTTGTTTGCTGTCTTTTGTGTGTGTGATCTCATATGAACTTCATGATTCCACTTGCTATGTAGTTCTTGAAGTTGGAGATGGAGTCTTCGAAGTACTTTCAACATCTGGAGACACACATTTGGGTGGCGATGACTTTGACAAGGTATGGATGAGCTTTCTTGCTATTTTTTGACAGTCACTGTTCCCCTTACACAATTTCCTTTTCGTAAATCATATTAGTTTTGAATATTTGCGAATTATGCAGAGAATTGTGGATTGGATAGCAGCAGACTTCAAGAGAGATGAAGGTATAGATCTTTTGAAGGACAAGCAAGCCCTTCAAAGGTTGACTGAGGCTGCTGAGAAAGCTAAAATTGAATTGTCATCTTTAACCCAGACGAACATCAGGTATTACCATGATCTCGGAGGAATGCATATGCACCCCCTCTTGGACTCTCTATCATTCTTGACACTGATGACAATCTTTGTTTGTCCAGCTTACCGTTTATTACTGCCACTGCGGATGGACCAAAGCACATTGAAAAGACACTGACGAGGGCCAAATTTGAGGAGTTGTGTTCGGACTTACTTGACAGGTAGATGATTTGTCTTGTAAGTGGAAAGCTATGTCTTGTTGTGAATGCTTTAATCGACATTGTTTCTGCATAAGGGTTTGCAACCCAGAGGTGCCCAATAGATATCTTTTCTTTTACCAATAAAAAAATTAAGGTATCTGAGAGAAAGAACTGCATCTGTGGGTTTGTTTTCATGCATCCTGATGCTTCATGGCTTCTATAGTTTTTGTATGTAATTAGGTAATTTTGATTGCAATAAATGCTTTTTATGTCGTCAATTTGTTGATAGAACTTATGTTTCCTGTGCAGGCTTAAAACACCAGTTGAAACTGCTTTAAGAGATGGTAAACTCACCTTCAAGGATCTGGATGAGGTTATCCTTGTCGGAGGTTCAACACGTATCCCAGCCGTTCAGGAGCTTGTACGGAAGATGACTGGGAAGGAACCCAATGTCACTGTCAACCCCGATGAGGTTGTTGCACTTGGAGCTGCTGTTCAGGTTTGTTAAATATCTTGACAGCATTCTCTGTATATTCAATAATCAATGTCAGTTTGTACTCACTATGAACTGAAGTTCTTCACGTACTGCTTTAATCTCAGGCGGGTGTCTTGGCTGGAGATGTTAGCGACATTGTTCTTTTAGATGTGACACCTCTATCTCTTGGTTTGGAGACACTGGGTGGTGTCATGACCAAGATCATTCCAAGGAACACGACTCTCCCGACTTCTAAATCAGAAGTTTTCTCTACTGCGGCTGATGGTCAAACTAGTGTTGAGATTAATGTCCTCCAAGGAGAGAGGGAGTTTGTTAGGGATAATAAATCTCTTGGCAGCTTCCGCCTTGACGGTATCCCACCGGCTCCTCGAGGTGTCCCTCAAATTGAGGTCAAGTTTGATATCGATGCCAATGGAATCCTCTCTGTTACTGCTGTGGATAAAGGAACTGGAAAGAAGCAAGACATTACTATTACTGGTGCCAGCACTTTGCCTGGTGATGAGGTACAGTCATTTCATAAATTGACAAATGAAATCAGACATGAAGTTGTGTCATCTTAATCCATGTTATCTAGTTTGATTTTACTGATGATGTGGTTGTTCTGGTTGATTGTTGCAGGTAGAAAGAATGGTGAAGGAAGCGGAGAAGTTTGCGAAGGAGGACAAAGAGAAGAGGGACGCCATAGACACGAAGAACCAGGCAGACTCCGTGGTGTACCAGACCGAAAAGCAGCTCAAGGAGCTGGGGGACAAGGTTCCTGGCCCTGTGAAAGAGAAGGTCGAGGCCAAATTGAAGGAGCTCAAGGACGCAATATCAGGCGGTTCAACCCAAGCCATCAAGGACGCGATGGCTGTGCTTAACCAGGAGGTGATGCAGCTTGGTCAGTCCCTGTATAGCCAACCTGGTGCTGCTGGTGCAGGCCCAGCACCAGGTGCCGAAGCCCAGTCTTCGGACTCCTCCAGCGAAACAGGCCAGGATGGAGATGTCATCGATGCAGATTTCACTGACAGCAAGTGAGAGAACAGAGGTTGGGTGTCCTGTGGTTTCTTCAGCTCGTCTCAAAGTAAATGATCATAGCCGGTTGAAATTCTACAGTTAAAACCTTTGGGTAGGAGGAGTATATATGTGTACAGGAAGTTAGAAGATGGAAGTTTTCTCTTTTGTGATTTTCTCCTGAGTAAATGGTCTGGTATAATATAGGGAAATCTTATGGGCAAGTGAGATGTAGAGATTTTGTGCTCATGAAAGCTCGGCGCGTGAATATTTTTATGTTTTATTTTTTCTCATTATATAATATATATGTCACATGATAGGTCTTTCTAATAGCAGGGTAAAATATCGACAGTATGATTTGTCTAAATTAATGTTTTATCAACTTGAAAGAGATTTTGGATCTATTATTTTTCATTTTTTTGGTTACCCAAAATAAATTTTAATAAATTTGAGTTTTTCCTCAATTTTTTCATTATTTATATTTCATAACACATCTCTAAACAAGCCTTAGAGAATTTGTTAGGGTTTGAGACATTATAGATTTTTGCCCCTCGACGTGGAGAATAATGAAAAGTATATAAAATGTTAATTTCATTAAAGAATAATGAAAAGTACATAAAATGTTAAAAGAATCGGGTAAAGAATAATGAAAAGTACATAAAATGTTAAAAGTATAGTAAAATAACTCAATACAAATTGGGCAAACAATATCAAGTGACGGCAACAAGGAGCTAAGCTCAAATTGAGTTCTACTTATTTTCTAAATGTTTAGTCTTCCAAGACAAAACTAAACTTTTCATTACCTATTCATTCTGTTATTACCTATTCACGCTCCCATCTTCTTCTCAGCAATCCAGCTCAAATTGAGTTCTACTTATTTTCTAAATGTTTAGTCTTCCAAGACAAAACTAAACTTTTCATTACATTTTCAATTAATAATTTAACCATAAACTTATGAGGACCTCTCAGCAATCCATAAACTTATGCCAGTTAAGTTAATCTTTAAACACTAAAACGTCAACAATAGACCATGTCTACCCTATCATAAGCTGGGAATGATACAGTTCACCGTTAAGCAATCAGTCCACAACATGCTCATATACATAAGAAGAGTAGACCATGAACATTATCGGGGACGAAGACTCAAGCGAATGACTCCACATCACATTTTCATCGACCATTGTCGCAGGCGATTGTAGGAACATGCAAACAACAAAGAACTGTGAAGTCAGAGCAACGAATCTCAAAGGAAAACTACAACAAACACGACCTATTTCAACCAATAGCTAACATAATTTCTATCTTCCAACACACCACGGCTCAAGAAAGCTTTGGGATCCATTCATGAATGAGTGACTCTCAAATATCCTCCGAGTCCTAGTTATTTATTCATTTTTATTAAGGCTAATTTAAGAAGAAATTCTTAAGACTGCATGGATAAGGGAATGCTGGATTATATACGTTCTTTGGTTTCAACAATAGCAATGAGTTATTCTCAATAAACAAGAAATGTTTTAAAGAAATTATGCTCCATGATTATGAATCATTTAATAGCATGGAAATTTCACCAACCAATGGTCGGATTCAACAGTATTAGAAGGTGCTAAACAGGGGGTGAATGATTTCATCAACACGGTTATTTTCAAAGAAAATGAATAATCAACATTTAGATCTATCGTTGAACATGTTAACATACTAAGAATCACCAAAATAACAATCAAACTCGGTCTCGCTCAAGCAAAAACAAGATATTTTTAAGTCTATGTTCTTGATCAAGGGGACTGAGACAGAGTATTTAGATCTAAACTTTGTTCGTGAAGCAAATCAGAAGACAATGAGAAATTATTCAGAGTATTCGCATAAAAGACAAACACAGAACATATGCACCGCAAACATGATTGGGAACAAAAGAGAAGAAAAATTGGCTCCAAGGGTTCTCTTTTCTCCTCTTATGGGCCTCTTGTTGATTTTCATGGGCTAAGGTGACTTTCATAATGTTTATGGCATGGGCTTGCAAATTGTATTGAGTTGAATCGAAGTACGGGTCTGAACAGATTTTAAATGGGTTGAAGCCTTATCTTTTTCTTATTGGCTATTTTTAATATTATACATGACTTATTGGCAAATATTCAGGTGTTTACTAGATCAAATATACAGCATATATAGACAAAAGAAAAGGAAAATATACAGCATATATAGACAAAAGAAAAGGAAAATTTGAATATAAAACGGGATAATTTTGAGGCACGGTTATAATGAAAAAATGTAAATGATTCAATATAACAAGTACCAAAGTAAATGGTTATTGAATAGCAAGATAGTAAAAAAATGTCTTTTGCATTTTCTTTTTCTTTATATTTGTAATGTTGAATAATGGAAAGCCCATAGCATTTCAAATGATAGAAACGCCGATGCATTTCCTAAATGCAAGTGTCAATAACAATTCTTTTGGTTTCAAGAATTCTAAGGGAAAGCAAAAGGTTCATATCCAATAAAAACAAACCCGAAATCTCAAGTTGCCACTCTTGACAAAAAGGAGAAGGTCATGGTCATGAGCACAAGGATAATAAGATAGGCTAGCGATGGACTCTAGGACATTACATATCCAGACAAACATGACTACAGAACTATCGTCATTGCTTAAATGCGAGTTACCATATCAAACAATCAATAGGTAGAAGATTCAAGAGCAGTGGGACAGATTCAACTTTCCTTCCCCACAACATGCAAAGAGAGCTATCCTCAGCCCCAGGCGCCTAACACTTTTATTCAGCTTAATAGCATTGCTTCGTGGCTTTGGGCCATTGTCATATGCAAATTCACTTGTTAGATTTCACACACATCATCTTAGTAAAACAGGCCTTTACAACAATTAGGTAAAACATAACCAAACCTAGGGCCATGCCTAGCATTGCTCGACTGGTGACCTTATGTCGCCATGGTTTTTGCCCGTTCCACTGGTCTCACTAATTGTTTTCACTGAACACGTAACCTATAGATCAAACCATCCACACAAGCTTCTCATTCTAAAATCAGGGGAAAATAAAATAACCCATTCAAGAGAAGATAGTAATGTATCAATGATTTCTCATTCTTCTAGAATAATTTAGATGCTTCTTAGAACTGTAAATGAAATTCAAAGTGTTATTCAATATATAAAGCTATGAATAAAAAGATCCACAAAAAACACAAAATTCAGATTTCAGAGCGCACGAAGACTGTTGTAAAAAACCTGCTGTGGTTTTGCAAGCTGCCACCTCACAACACGATGAACAAATCCTTTCTAATAGGAACATCAAAAACATCGCCAGCTAGCCCTAATTTTCACCAAGAAAGTTCGTCACTGGAACTACGAGATCCTGGTAAAGTCCTCTGAGAACGTCTTATGAGTAAAATACTACAACTAAACAGAACGCTAATATGTCCCCATCGTAATGCAAATATGATGGATAATCCACCATAGAATATCCTGTATTCACTTAATAAACATTTTAATACATGAAATTTTGGAAGAGACGTCTTCTGGAGGCCTCCAATAACATTACGAGTTATTGTGATTAATGCAGGGGGTTGCTATATCGATCTTGGATCACCCATTCCCCCACCAACGAGTATCATGGGCTTTGGTCATCCCCGTCAAGACCGAAATGCTCTCTCAAGATACTTCTTGATGTATTACCAAACCCTTTCGCTACTTCTTTCATCTCCTGGAGTTTGCGGACTTCCTGCTTAATTTGATTATTCCTATTCAACACGACATTCAGCAAGTTGTCAAAGTCATCTGATATTTCTTTACAAGCCAATTCGGAACTCACCTGCAGCAGCAGCTGGTACAGATTGTAAAGATAACACTTCTGAGCGGGAAGCTGTTCCTCTGCAATTCTATATTCGAGTCTTGTGACTTTCTCAGTGACTGGAGGATCACATCAATCTCTTCATCAAGTCTCACAGATTGAGTCCAATGATGAAAAATAATAAACTTGTCTGCCAACTCATGTCCAGCTTCTATAGAGGTATTTCCATTATCAGTCACAACTGTGTATGACGTCCAGCACCCAGGTGAACATCAAACTGTAAATAGCTTATCCACGTAAATGTGCTTGAAAGTGGCGTCAAGAATAACAAATGCATTAAATCCTATCGAGATGCATGCATGAAGAGACCATTTGTTTCCTAGGAAAGCTATTTAAGAGAGTTACTCAGTTCATTCCTTAATAATTATATAGTGACAAAAAGGAATGCAACCAGCAGATTATTTTGGTATGTAGAAATCCAAGAACCACAGCTGTGGAGATATGTAGTAAAGTTCTCAAAAGAGAGAGCAAGGGAACAGCCTGAACCAACGTCTGCTGTTGAAATTTCATCATGAGGAGCATTTTTTAGCTTACGTAGATATCAAATAGTCATACTGCAAATTTTGGAAGTGAGAGGCACAAGTACTACAGCAAAAACAACAAGAAATCAGTGGGACCTTGGTCAGAGCAGACTCGATTTGATCAAGCAGAGTCTTGGCACTTGTTTTTTGAGAACTGCGGAAGAGGCTGAAAGCAAGTTTCACGTTCATCAAGAGAATCAATAGATCTAGAAGCCTCCAACAGTCTGGTAACATGGGGGACTAGCCCAGTTTTCACATCACAATGTTGGCAACAGTACTCAGCATTTAACCCAATCACCCCTCCTACCGTTCCAGCCATGTAAGCTTAGAGAGCAGAGTCCAGGTGAGAGCAATATGCCCACGGATATGATTCCCATCAATCAATGCTTCACATTTAATGTAATCACATAATCCACTTGCTGGACTAATGGTCCAACATAGGATGCGACAACAATCTTGGCAAAACTTGGGTTCACTGCAACAATGATCACAAGGCCAAGATGGGCTGGCTGGTTTCTCTGCTCGTTCAAGTAAGCTACTGCACATTCTATTTCCTGCCTTGCACCTCAAACTTCCAGCATCAGAATCTGACTCAGAATGCTCCGCAATCTCGTCATTATGTACAGGAAGGAATGGACACCTTTTGGCAATGCCTGGGAAATAAAGCACCATAAAAGCATGACAAAGTTCCAAGGTGAAAAATATACAGAAGTTTGAAATAGTCCACATGAGCTACATAGCGGCCCCCCCCCAAAAAAAAAGGTCATCTACATTTATTTAACTGTGATGGAACTCTAGTGATGTTGTGCAAAAGGAGCATCATCCATCAAATAAGAGCAGGTGGGATGAGCTGTAAATGAGTCACCAAATTTGAACTAACAACCTCCAGCAGTGAGGGCATCAGAGAAGGATCTAAGTTATTATGAGTAAACATCACTTTGTGGAGTGAAATGAAGCAAACTTTAGGAGCAAGCAAGTGGAGTAACAAAGTGAGATTCACAACTTGGTGACTGGACAAAACAAAGTTAACTGGACGAACAATACTGAATGCGTGTGAGAGAGAACAATTTGACTTTGAAGAGTTACTAGGTGATCTAATATATTCTGTGAAAATTAAGTAAACAATTCTCAGGTTAAATTAATATACCAAGGACACTTTATTAGAGGGGATTTTCCAGATGAAAAATGCAGAAAAGGCATCAATATCCACATCAGGGAGTTTGGTTTGGATATACTGTTCAACTGAAAGCTTGCTTGCGAAGCAGTAGTTCTTGCACGTCAACTTCTCAGACACACGGAGTTGCTCAGGAAGAAAAAGGTGCCTATCCTGTTAGTGGCCAGTAATGCACCACTCTCTTCCTCGCTTTCCACACCCATTTATCACCTGCTTCATTCAATATATCTGGTGAAGGTCAGCATTTATCACCATTTTCCTTCACCTAAGAACTCTTTCCATTACTCTCATCGATGATGATGATCTCTGCTGATTACTGCATCTCCTGACAATTTATTGGACCATGGATATTTTAAGTCTCATTAGCGTTATCAATTTTTGAGGATTCTTGCTGCATCTGAAAAGTCGTAAAAACAGGTCAACTATAAGAACCAACTCTGAAAAGCTCACGCACTACGAATACCAAATTTACAAGCTAAACTCTTTAGAATCCCGAACATCACATGTTTCTCCTCAGTAATGTCCTAAACAAGTCAACACGCGCATTTAAGTATAAAAAAGCTTTCACGAAGTACATCTCACACCTTTTTTTTTTTTCTTGAATGAACAGCAACCTAAAAACAGTCCCAACGACCAAAAGATTCAAGAAGACTGCATTTCTGAACATATGACAAGAAGGATCCAGTTTACACCCTAGGCTTGAGTTTCCTAGGTACGGACATACCCTAACAAAAGGCCCCGCCAAATTCTCAGTGCTAGAATTGCGTTCGAGTAAGACACACCCCCACGACATCCCGAACCGGGCTAATTCAGCAGGCTAATTACAGTGGAGCCAGGGAAAGCTGCATCTTCCAAGAGCAAATTGATGCAGATTCCCACTCCAACAGTCCAACAGTCAATGAGAACCCAAGAGAATTCGACACTATCCTAAGGTGGACTTGCCATTAGCATCAAATTGGTTACCTTCTGGAACAATGTTGATATCAAATCAACCCGAAGAATGAAAGTGTCAAATTGCACTTCGTCCCATCACCCAAATGCATGCAGTGAACGGATTGAGACACGTAACCAAAAACCCAAAACTCAAATCGGAACAACAGACAATGGGTCTTCGGAAAAGCATTTCTTTCTTCCAACTTTCCTCACACTATTGCGCAAGTATAGTCCGACACCAACATTCGACAAGATGCGACGGAGCTTGATACCTCAAATGGATCAATCTCTTCAGAACCCGGACCAGAAAGGCAAAGAATCAAAGCCCCGTCAAATCACAAATTCTTAATCAACAAGATGCGATGGAGCATTTACCTTCGCGTCAAGGTTTCCATCTCGCGGAATCAAAGAAGCGAAAAGGGCTCAAGCGAATGCATTCTACAGCCTTGGTTAAATCCTAATTTGGTCTCTGGGCGCGTTCTTCAAATCAAAACTCAAATGGCACATGCACTTTTTGTTCTGCTTTCCATTTTATTTTCAATAAATAAATATATAAAAACTCTGCATAATCACATTCAATATTGCAAACATTAGTGTTAATATCCAATTACAGGTGGATTGTTTTACCGTGACTACTTATATATAACGAACATAATGCCAGACATGTCATTAAGGGTACCAAGCACATAGTTAAGGACAACTGCTCATTCGTGTAAAGTGGTGATTTTCCAAGCTCCCTTCTTGCATATACTCATATATTAGCAGCCTTGTTCGCCTTCAATGCAATATCCAATCAACTTTACCAAATTTAGATGGACTAGATGACCAAGAACACTGACTTTAGCCTGCCACATAGAAAGTGCAATGCATCAAAAGTCATACAAACGGTCAAACATGCATTATTCCAGAGATAAAAGATCATTGGATGATAAATCACCAGCCATTCTGTGTCCCATGTTGATAAATCACCAGCCATTCTGTGTCCCATGTTCCCATCGTGATCGAGTCTCTTAATGGCAACCGTCAGCCCAGTGCCAGGCCTCGCAGCAGTCCGAATTTCTTCAATCCAACCCTTAAAGATGCTGCCAAAGCCGCCTTCACTGAGCACAACCTTAGGACTAATGTTCCTTGTAGCTCCCTTGAGATCATTAAATGAAAATTTCCGCAACTGAGGAGCAACTATAATTTCCTCTTTGAGTTTAGAAGTCAAAGGGCTGATTGTTGTATTACTGGTGGTCTTGAATGAAATTCAAGAGGTAATCACTGTATTACAAGTTGTGGTAGATGAAACTGAGGAGTCAATCGCTGTATTAGTGGGTGGAAGTGAAACCCCAGCAGGAGCAGGCTGCTCTCTACTTTTATCATTTGAAAATCCACGTGCACAACCAAAACCACCTTCACCAAGAAGACTTGCCATTTTAAAGCTTTTTCCAGTTAACTTAAGATCATTAAAATGAGAATTTTTCACAGCTGAGGAGCAAATTTAGGTTCCCTTTCGAGTGTAGAAGTTGAGGGTCTGCGTTACCAGTGATTGTAGATGAAACCACAGGAGGAGCAGGCTACTCTCTGCTTGCATCATTTAAAATGCTTTGTGATGCTCAAATGCAAAATTAGCATATTAACGAAATAAATAACTACCGATTCGGGTCACTCAGATGAACAAAAAGCACCAAGCCACTTCATCTGAACAGGAAAGTAAAGATGAATAGGCTAATTTGCTAGTTGGCCTAGCACATGTTACTTTTTCCAATTCAAGGAAAGATCCAGTTCTGGATAGAGGAGGGTGTGCATCCACGCACATGGATATCTATGGTTTACAATATACTTCAACTTGCAATCAAAGCGATAGAAAAAATTCATAAATCTATTGTAATTGTGCCAATTTAGTCTTAAATATTTTACAATTGTGCTAATTCAATTTATCCAGCCAAATTTAGCCAGCTGGCACTGATGTGGAGGCCGGCCATTTCGCAAATGCAACATGACAATTTTTAATAATTTTTTATTTTTTCCTTTTTTTGTATTTTTCTTTTTCCTTTTCCTTTTTCTCTTCTTTCTCTTTGGCTTCTTTTCCCTTGCACTAGCCAGCAAGTGTCACCAACAAGGCAGCTTTGCTTATATTTGGCCAAGGCTAGCCTCGCCATGGCCTTGCTGTAGGCAAAGGCGGCCTCACCTAGATCTAGGCAAAGCCACCACACCCGTGACTCCCTTGCCCAGATCTAGGTGAAGTTGTCGGTGAGGGTGGGTGAGGTTTAGTGAGAACTGCAAATCTCACTGGCCTTTACAGGGGAAAAGAAGCCAAAGAGAAAGAAGAGAAAAAATAAAAGGAAAAGAAAAGAAAGTTCGAAAAAAATATCATTAACAAAATTGCCACGTTAGTGTTCGTAGGACGGTTGGCATCCATGTCAATGCCGGCAAACCAAATGTGGTAGTATGGATTGAATTGACATAATTGCAAGATGTTTAGAATTAAATTGACAAAAAAAAATTTAGGATTAAATTGATACAACTGCAATAGGTTTAGGACTTTTCTTGGTAATTCTCTTGCTCGAGGGACAAACTTCAAATTAAGTCCGTGAAGTTCTAAAGATATGGCTAGAAAAAGTAGCACCATTAATTTTAGGGATATGTTCTTCAAAAGCTTATTGCGAAAGTGTAATTGACTCCTAAAATTTACAAAAAGTGCAATCGAGTCCTAAAACTTGTTAAATAGATACAATCAAGTTTTAAAGTTAACAATGTCAATTTTACTAACGGAAAATGCTGATATAACATTTTTAAATGAATTTTTATGTTCCACATGGAATTATTATTTTTTTATTCATTTTTTTTCTAAAATTACTTAAAAATTAAAAAAGAAAAGCAGTAAATAAAAAAAAGGAAAAAATGGTAGGCTCATTGGTGGGCGCTTTTACCGCCGTTGCCTATTGCCAGAGGGGTTGGCGATAGTTGTTGGCCTTGGACGAGAGTGACTAACCCTCGCTTGGGAAGGGCGAGGCCTTGCTAGCCCCAAGTGAGGCCTAGCGACCCTCATGAGGCTTGGGCTCAGGCACCCAGGTTCAAGTGACATCGGCCCTCCCTCGAGGTTCTACCATTCTTTTCTTTCCTTTTTCAGTTTTGTTTCTAATAAAATTTTAGGTTTTTTTTAGTTTTTTTAATCTATTTTAAATAAAAATTGAGTTAAAAAATAAAAAAATGTTATGCGGAAAATATAAATTAATTTAAAAATGCCATGTCAGCATTTTTAGTTAGTCAAATTAATGGTGTTAACTTTTGGACTTGATTGCATCAATTTGACAACTTTTAGAATTTATTGCACCTTTTACAAATTTTAAGACTCAACTATATTTTCGCGATAAATTTTATGACTTGTAGTGAGTATATCCATTGATTTTATATCTAGACAATCACGGCAACAATCTTGTCTCTAGGAGCCTCATAGGCAGTGCGCTGTTGCTCATTCCAGCACTAAAGTCGAGTTCAAGTGCCTCGTCGACACTACTGCTAAACTCATTTGGCTTGAGGCTCTGTTGCAAGATCTACAAGTGCCATCTTAGCGGCCTTTGGTTTTATTATGTGACAACATATTGGCAATCTATCTAACTCACAATCGAGTGTTTCATGCTCACACAAAACATGTGTAAATTGATTCCCATTTTGTCTGCGAACGGTTAGTTAGCGCAAGTTGCATGTTCAATATATTTCTACTCTTGATTAACCCGCTGAGATTTTCACTAAAGGGCCCTCCGCCTCTTGTTTTCGCCTCCTACAAGCCAAGCCTACTGTGTGCTCACCCAAATCAGCTTACGGGGGTGTGTCAAAAGAAACATTGCCAGCTAAGAGGAATAATCCAAAATCACCCAAGAATCTCTAAGGAAGATCACCAAATCACTGCAACTTACTCTTCAAGGAAGATCACCCAAGAGATATCTCTCTTGGATCTTCACAGTGATTAATTGGATCAATCTATGATTAGAATTGATACACATAGATTAGGAAAATATACTTTTTCTTTTTATTTATCATTCTTTGTGTTATACATTGGTTCCTTTGTACAAAAACACATATAGCTCTCAATATAATAAAACTTTCCTCAAGGCAACATTCTACCAAAACCTATCTTGCTTGATTTTTCATAGATACAGCTCCCATTCTTGGAGTCATGAGCCAATCACCCTTGAGCACTAAGGTATTCTCTGCTAACATTAGGCCCAAGCTTCATCTACCACTGCCAATTGCCTTAGACAGCAGCAAAGACGAATCTTATGTCTATTTTCGGCCCAAGCTTCATCTACCACTGCCAATTGCCTTAGACACGTACATTGTCCTGCTCTTGGAGAGTGAGTTAGTGCTTTCTATTTTGTAACTTGTCCTAGGAAGCTCTTGACAAGGATGATGTGATTGCGTCGGATGATTGGAACATGCAAATAACAGATCATGTATTTATGACCTAAATGGCTATCTTGCTTGTGTTTTTAGCTTGAATTCACGGATTGATTTTATATAAACAATATATGATTCATGCAATGCTCTCTTACATACTAGATGCTTTTAAGTGGGCTCATGATTTGATCTCTCCATCTCTCCGCGCCCACCCTCACTTCCTGCGGTCTCTCTCCGACAGGATGATCCTACGTTCTCTCTCTCTCTCTCTCTCTCTCTCATAGTGTCACGTGTTCCCCCTCCAAATTTCTCCAAACCCATAGGAGCTACGGAGTGAAGCCTTGTGACCGGTAAGGCATGACAACAATGAGAGGATCGATGTCAATAGGTCGAGTATGTTGGGTCATAGTGATTGTATTAGGAATTCGAAAATGTGATGATAATTTGTTTAGATGATATGGGATTGGTCATGTGCAAAAATCGATGGGGGAGCTAAGGCTACTTTTCTAAACAAATGGTTATGACATGTTAGAATGAGTCATGTTGAAATAATCTATACATCTTATTTAAGAGGTTTAATATGCAAATCAAATAGGGGTTGATACAATTAGTAATGGTTATGCAAATCATTATATTGCTATCTGCAATAATCTAAATAGGGAATGTCGATATTGTTTTCTGATCATCCAGCATACATAGAATTGCCCTTGGTTATGAAAATTACAATCAATGACACTCGACACGTTTGAGAAAGAGTTTGTTGAAAGGCATCACTTTGATTGTTGTTGATAGAGGCCGAATGTTTCAATTTTGTTCTTAAATACCAATTGGACATGTCCTTGAAAAAAAAATGGATGATTTCTATAATGACCCAAGATTTTTCCTATCGATAGTGAATTGATATCATATCATCGTGAATTTAAAATAAGTAAATAAATGTTCGAGATGTTTACTTTTTTTAGCAAGCCATTCATTCTAACGCCGAAATTATGAAAAATATTATTTACGACTGTAGCTAGTTAGGATTGAAAATTGGTTCATAAAAAATAAAAATAAAAACGTGCATAACGGTATAAGACGGGCATGGGTCTGCACTCTGGCAAGGTCTCCATGCCGAATATACGGCTGCATTTCGCTGGCAGCGGCAGGTGCTTCGAGTTCCAATCCTCCTTCGTGCTGGCGTTGATCGATCACGTGGAATTATTGGCCCTCTGCACCACCCTTTCCAAGGACGGGTACGGAGTCCGTACCATTAAGCACTTGCTTTCCGCTCTGGAGGCCATTGGGTGTCGACGATGCTGGAGATTTGCGATGTCGGGGTCTGTGCTATATGTTTGTAAGTTGTTTTGGTAAATAAGGTTTTCTTCCTCTTTTTTTTTTTTTTTCTTTTTTGCTATCAATATTGCATTTTGTGGTGCATCTAATGAGAAAATTCTCAAGGAGCGTGAGATTATACTTACGATTGTTCATTCCATTGAATTTGTCTGCTTGGTATTACTTAGGGTTGGTAATTCTCTTAATGGGTAAGGTTAGGATTTGTGAAGATTGAAGTTGCAACATTGATCTATCGAGCAACTTGACAAAGTTTGTGACAATCTAAACAATTGTGTTGTCTTCAAGCATCCAACATGAATTTCTCCTAGTAATTTCTTAAGATACTCTCACATAGTATCATATAGTAGCTTTGTAGTTTGCATCTCTGCATTATCCACACTGAATATATAGTCCTTTGACTTGCATATGACTTCCGAGCTAAGTTTTGCTGATGCTTCTCAGATGCTCCATATTGTCCCTTTCTCTTGTCGGTTAATTGTAATGGAAATACATCCAAGTCTTTGATCAGACTAATTCTTCTTTTAGAAAGTTTTTTTTTCCCCTGATAAACTACAACAGTGAAGGCCTCGAGCATCGTGATAAAAACTCCAATGAGCTAGTACATATGCTACTCAGTTTCCGTATTGCTTAGTCCAGGGTCTCTCCCATCAAGGGTTGTAAAGTAACCTCAGTCTAGAAAGTATCTGTTTTTTTGTCGCAATGTAGTTTTAGTACGAAGTTTCCCCTCATTGGCGGCTTGCTCTGTAAAATGTATCATGTCAATTAACAAACATATATCTATGTTTGATCCTATAGTTTCAGTGCACGGCAAAAAAGGTTCAGTGCTTGTTCCAATGTCAATTTCTGCAGTGCAAATGCTATAGAGTCAGATGCTAACACGAGGATGATTTGTGATAGTTGTTTTGCAGGTTCCTATTTTGGATGGAACAGCAGGTGAATGGGTGGAGGAAATACGAGGGGTTGGTTTAAAGGTGGCGAAAAATGCTTGTGGCAACAGTCTTGAGAAAATGGCGCCATACTTGGATGAACCAGTGCATGTCTAGAGGAATGATTCTTTTGTGGTTGCATTCCTCTCATCACAGGTCCACATCAGTTGTGGGATCAACGTTCCCCATGTACGTATCTTCTTTTATACAATAGGCTGAGGCCATGCCTATTGGAAGGCACAGAAGTCATTCCCTCTTCTTTAATAATTGATGATCTTGCCCAAAAAGAGAATCAAGGTTGTTCAACTACTTACTTATCCTCATTCTTCCAAAGGTTTACCTGATTTTGTTAAAATGGCAAATGCAACGATAATTTCTTAAACCTTTCCAAACTATTTTCTTTTGTGAATGAAGATTTTGTTAGCTATGGAGTTATTCAAGTTCATCTGCTTCTTTCAACAAGTTCAAGGAGATACCAAGGGGAGGGGCCAGTTATAGTTAGAATCATGAATTGGGGAAGCATGGGCCTTCAAATAACATGGATATTGCGAAAGTAGTTCTCTCTGTTACACGACAACCTTTTCTTATTTGAATTATAATTGCCCAAAAACCTTCCAGATTCATCATGTGACAAGATGATTTTAGTAATGATAGTATGTTAGTCTACGGTCTATTTTCGGCTAGGAACTTCTCTTATTGCTTGCTTATCATAAGATAGCAATGCAGAGATAATGACATTAACCATAGTGATATCGTTAAGATTCTTAAGTTGATTGGCAATTCTTCAACTAAATTTTTCTATGAAAAGTTTCCATTACATGGAGATGAAAACTCCATAACTATGGGTTTACTCGTTCCATCTAATGAAATCTAGGACAATGTAATTTCCATCATGGCTCTCTACTTATAGCAATTCTCTTCTTGCTGTTGCTCTGTGCTCCACTTTCCATTTTCCTAGATCAGGAGAAGTTATATCTCCATCTCCCTAATCTCATATTCAAGTCGGCAAATGTATTTTGTGCATGGATGCACTTCTTCATATGTATTCGTACTATCTATCACACTTATCTGAAATTGTCTGGGTTGCTAGCTTGATTAATCTGATTGAATCTTTTCAAGTATATTTTGAAGTGTGAAAGTGGCCGTTGAATAGGACTGAGTTTTTTTGGACCATTCAAACCCTCGTCATGTTGCTATTCGAAGTAGTATTTCTCAGCCCTAGATTCTCTTCTTGTGTGTTACTTTTTAGAACCACTATACTACCACCTTACCTCATAGCCATTGGAAGCTAAATCCGTGATCTCTTCTCATTCTAGCTACATGTGCATCAATAATGGCTAAACGGTAAATGTGAGGTTGAGAGAAGCTAAGCAATCAGATGAAATGGGGTCATCAAATGCAATGCGATGTTTGAGTCATCAAGTGATAGCTCTATTTTCCATTATTATGTTGGTGATGTAGGTCCCATCTATTGGCTGCCAGTGGTTCTCCGCTTTTGTTGAATACAGCTCCTTCTGTGAAAGGGAAATTACTCCTCCACGAACCTTTTGCATTTACAAGGAGGTATGTTATTTGTCACCATGGTCCTTGCCACTCATTACAATTCATGTCTTACTCTCATATGCATGGATCTTCCCTTCCCTCACTATAATATAAAGATTTATACTTTACTCTAGTGAGACGGCTAAACACACACACCTTTTTCTTTCAATTACAAAACATATCTTTCCTGATTTTATTTTTTAATCATGATTTGGATAATTGAAAATTGACTTGTAAAGTCAAGGCAGTCAGTCAGTCCTTGCCCATTTACATAACTTTAGCTATCACAGCTTTGATTAAGGAACTAAGGGATACTAAATCGTCTGTAGTGAGGATCTCCCTTACATAGTAACGAATGAAATAACAATCTTGCATCTGTTAATATCCATCGGATAAAATAATGAGACCTATTACGAGTTTGCATGCCTATAAAATATTGCTGCTCGACAAATCATTATAATTACCTTGGCTTACATTTTGTGTTGGTTTATTGTACCTTTTAACAGCTAAAAAGAAAAGAGTAACAGACTATACTGGCTCCAGTAGAGTTTGGGCTCATTTGGATTAGCCGACCCTCCAACCCATGTCTAAGTCAGTCGGTGGGCATCCCACCATCATTGAGGCATGCCATGGGGGAGGAAGGAGCAAGAAGGAGGAGGAGGAGGAAGCCATTGGAGGAAGGAGCACGAGGAAGGAGGAGGAGGAAGCCACGGGAGGAAGGAACATGAAGAAGGAGGAAGGAAGGAGGAAAAGAAAAGGAAAAATAAAAAATAAAAAATCGATTTGTTTAAATTAAAAAATTAAATATTCAATTTTTATAAAAATTAAAATTACATTAGTAATTTTTCTTAGAAAATCAAATTAGATATCGAATGATCGAAAATATTTTTCACTTCATTTTCAGGTTTCAACCCGAACATTGAAAAATATCGTCATTTTCCTGAAAAATGATTTCTTAGAAAACGTTTTCCGGATATGTGATGTTTTCCGCAAAACAAATGGAACCTAAATGTCATTGTGAGTCATCACACCTAAGTGTTTAAATGATATTTCATTCTATTTCATGTTTACATTGCACATAATTTACATATTTCACATTTCATGAGAATAAAAAAATCATTCATGGCACATTGTAGACCTCTGTTATATATTAGATCTACATATTAGGGTCATCTTGAACAGAAAAGCATGTAAATTACTTGGGTGCTTTAGATTTAGGAAATTGCATCTTGAAGATTTGCCTTTTAGAATATTTCTTCTTTGCATGTCCAATTGTGTTCTTCTTTGTACCTTCAAGCATATTTTTTATTTGCTTATTTCTAAATAGTGGTGTGATTCATATTTTATTTGCATCATTGATTGCTAAGTTATAAAATAAAAAGAAGAAGTTCCTTGGCTACATGTTTCAATAAATATGAGGGCAATGTGATTGCATTAATATTTAATTGATATACCTGCAATCTTATTTTGATAAATCACACATAACTATATAAAAAAAGACAATAAAAATCACTTCTTGCGTAATTAGTAATTTTATGTTGCATCATCATCACAAGAATCACGAGAATATGCCTAAAGTGAATTCAGAAGAATTTAGATTTTATTTGCATATTTGCCTTATATCTTATTTACCCTCTTAGGGTCACATTCTTGATTGTGTCAAATTCAATCTTATAAAAAGCAAAAAAAAAACAAGAAGAAGAACATTCTCATACTTGTTAGAAGCTCGCTTTAGGAATGTAATTTATCTAGAGAGCATTACATCTGCATATTCATGTTCTATTGATACATTAGAAAAAATTGAATAGAGTTTCCATTTACCACTCACGGTCCCGTCTCAAGGTGTAATAACAAACTCTTACACTAATTTTACCTAATATGGCTTGGGTTATTTACCTTTTGGTACTCTAATTGTTTCACTATTGATTGCTTTGATTTTATTACTCAAGCATTTATGTATGGATATCTAGATACGTTTTGGAATATATAGGAAAAATTGCTCGAAGTAAGTTTTCATAAAAGAGAAAAAGGTACGAAAATGAAAATAGACATATCAACATAATCTATGTCCCCATACCCACAAATATCTTGCTCGCAAAAATCAGGCTCCGTTCATTTTAAGGAAAATATTTCATTTCCGGAAAATATTTTTCAGGAAAATGATAATATTTTTCGGTGTTTGATTGAAACTTGAAAATGAAGTAGAAAATATGTTTTTACCATTCAGTATCTAATATGATTTTCTAGGAAAATTACTAATGAAATTTCAATTTATATAAACATTAAATGTTTAATTAATTTTATTTTTAAAAAATCGAATTTTTATTTTTTCTTTTTCTTTTCCTTCCTCCTTCCTCCTTTCAGCTTCCTCCTCCTTCTTCATGCTCCTTCCTCTCGCAGCTTCCTTCTTCTTCTTCTTGCTCATTCCTCCACCACTGTGTGCCTCGACGACGAGGGCTACCCGTCAACCGACCTAGACACAAGTCAACGAGCTGAGTTTTGCCGAGGCTAGCGAGCTCACCACTCGTCGTATCGGCCAGCCAAAAACGAGCGCAAGCCTATGGAAAATGGAAATTAAAAATAATTAAAAATTTGAATTTTTGAAAAAGATAAAGAAAAAAGAGGTTAATAGGATATGAGACAAGAGAGGTAGAGTAAGGAAAATATTTTCCCCAACTAAAAAGTGGAAAATATTTTTCTCTATTTCAGAAGACCTTTTTTTTTTAAAAGGAAAATGTCTTTCCCAACTAGTTCATTTTCGTGAAACGAAGCCAGAAATTCTAGAAAATGTTTCATTCAAAAGTTATTTTTCATGAAACTAACCTTAATCTAAGCTTTGTTGTCACTGGTTTCTGGTTGTAAAATACCCGTTGCCTAATTTTGCCGATGGTTCTCCACCAAGCGAACCCGCCAATCGTTCTCCGCCACAAACAAACGCAGAGTGAATAACTGATTCAGAAGGTATATGTAGCACTCGTCGACACATTCTGAAAGGTCTCACAACATATCACCTTTTTTAGTAGAAAGTGGATTACCCGTGCAACAGAAAGAAAGTTATGGAGACCATGCTCGATGATGAGCGGAATGATGCGCTCGAGAATAATGTGTTTGGGCTGTCCGTCCTTGCCGGGGTGATGGCAACGAATTCTTACAAACTAGCTTTCAACCCTCCCCTCGCCGTTGTGGCCGGCAACAATGGAGTCGATCTTTCATATTTTATCGTCTCCAATACCCTCGGATTTCTCGCATCCCTCACAGTGATATTGATTCTCCTCTCTGGCAGCGTCAACAGGAGTCGGTTTCTGTACTGGCTCGTCAAGCCTCTCATCCTAACCATCCTGACGTGCGCGGCCATCACCTTCACCATCAGCATGATAGCTAATGGTGCAACTCCTCGCGAAGCTTCTGCCTTGATGTCGAATCCGCAAGTTCAGTCCTCCTGAGTGTGCCTGGCAGCAGTTGCCCAGTTTGCTTTGCATTCGCACATGTAATAAGATATATGTAATAAGAGTGAGAAATATGGCAAGTTAATGAAGAACTTGTTTCTTAGTATCATTCGGTCTCCTTTCAGTTCAATTTCCCTTGTTTTCCCCTGTTTATTTTTTTTTGCTTTTGTTTTTAACTTGACTTCTTGAGTTGATGAATCCTGCGGTTATAATTTCAGAGTTAGCAATTGTTCAGTATCCATTCTAGACTAGGGCACACCGAATGGGTTTAGTTATGGAGTTTAAGAATGAAGGCCGCTGAGTTGCACCGACTTCCACTTCGAATGTTTGGTCCGTTCTCCTATGCAAGGATGGGAAAGATGTCGAATGACAAAAGTTGTTGTCCTCTCTCCTCCTCCTTGATGTGCTTCCTTCTTGTATGTTCTCCACATTGGAATCGGATGTGGTTCCGGAATCCATGAGTGAGTAAAAATGTCGAAAGACCACGCATTGCAGGCCGTCCATTGGGCTCAGGTACACCCGCCACGTACATATATAGCCCCATTCGCCTGCCAGGTGCCGAACCGGCACGCCTTTGAATGGTCGGGGTGAGCCTCTCTACTCGCCACCGTGATTTGAAACGAAAGAGGCAGTCGAATAACGCCATATGAACTCTCGACGATGGGCCCAAATTCACGTCGCTCTGTTTGATTTATCGTCATATTGGTGTTTGTTGATATACGACAGCTAGTTAGTTAAGTAGTCTTTATTTCTCTCCACAACCTTCTTTTCTATATTTCAACGGAGCCCTGACGATTTGCTTCCATCAAGCTTAATAATTCATTCCTTTTTGCTATTTTTTTTCTGGGTGGATAACGGCAATTCGGACCACTATTGCTGGGAGCAAGCCGAGGACGTGACGACCCCTAGAACCCCTTACAAGCTCGATCCAGAAAATCCCGGCAAGACCTCCGCCACCAAGGCGGCCGGCCTTACAACTTTTGGCTTTTCTATCTTAGAAGACAGAACTACATGTCTGAAAGATGAGTCCTCATTCTTGCAACTTGAAAGTGCAAAAAACCGCTTCCAACATGTCGCTCTTTCTTCCCTACTTTCTTGAGCTTTCATTTACATATGAAGTTTGAAGGTCGCCATCTCTTTAATGCGCATTTAGCTGTTTTGCTGTATAAGGAACGGGACTGGTGATTGGTGAAAAACAGAGCCCGAAGAAAGAGCTCCAAAAAGGTGATATCAGAGTTCTCAAAAGTATGAAACCAGTTGATCCTCGTCTATTAGATCGAAAAAAGTTATTTCGAGGTCGAGGCTCCTGTAAGTGGGGTAGGTGCTGAACTCGTGCGAGATGACCCCGGATCGAGCAGACCGACGACCGTGGACGTGTACCCCCGGTTGCCCATCGTGTACACGCACATTTCGAACATGTCGCCGGCTCGCCGTAGGAACTCGCGCGCGAGCGGCCTCAGTCTGGTCACTTAGGGGCAAATCTTGGAGCACGAAAAGCGTACCATTTAGCAGAGATCTGCAGTATCCGACGGGCATTACTCTTCTGGCCGTAGCAACTCCTGAGGATCCCGCCGCAGTCGGGAGGACAGTGGCGTGACTGCATGCTGCCGTGGACGATCCGGTTCCGAGCCTTGTCGAACCTGACGCCCCCGTTCCTTGTCAAGCCTGCGACCGCCGCCACCCTGGTGAGAGTGGATCGAATGCAACTTCTGCTTGAGGTACGACGAAACGGAGCTAGCGATGGACGACGACGCGGGAGGATGATCGCTGGAATGACCACCCATCTTTCATCGACGGCCAAGGGGAAACTACTGTGATCCTCGTTTTGATTTGCGATTCTTGGAGTTAATTCGAAATCTGGAAATTAAGTGCTAAATAAATAAATAAACAAAGAAAGATCGAAGCAGGACGGACGATATATTCACGGGGAAGGGCGCCATCAATTTCAAAAAGATGAGAATCGCAATTTGGTCTTGCGGCCACAGAAATTTCTTTGCTCACTGATTCTGAATAGTCTCGGTCGCCAAGTCTTGCTTTTTCTTTAAAGAGGGTCTGATTGATTGATGGAAAAACGTTTGAATTGACTCGATTGCAGGAGATTATACATTTGGGGTTAAACAAATGTGCACACCAGACAAAACTTTAGACGACGACGAAGATTAATGCGTACAAAACCAAAGTAGAAATAAATAAATAAAATTTGAAGTAGCTTGGTGAGAGGGAACTAAAATTTTTTTGCAAATTAATTCATTGTTTTGCCGATGCTCTTTAGTAGTACGATAAAACGAACTTATTTGGTGGGAAAAAAAAACAGTCAATTCAAATGTTTTTCCATCAATTACTCGGTGAAATGTTGACATGTGTCACCTGACTTGGACTGATTGGAAAATAAACAAAAAATGTAAAGCGAGAGATTCTGAAAAAGGATACCAGTAATATATTTTTTTGAATTTTTTTTTGAATTTTTTTCTTTTATTTTTATTTTTCATTTTTCTCTTCTTTGTCTTTGGCTTCTTTTCCCCGCACTGGCTGATGGGTGTTGCAGGCGAGGTGGCTTTGCTTAGATCAGAGCAAGGCCAACCTCAACATGGCCTTGCCACGGGCAAAGGCGACCTTGCTTAGATATGGGCTAAGCTACCTTGCTTGCAACCTCTAGGCCTTATCCAAATCTAAGTGAGGTCGTTGACGAGGGTGGGTGAAGTTTGGAAAGAGCCGCAACTCTTGCCTTGTGGCCGATGAGTCTTGCCAGCCATTGCGGGGGAAAATAAGCCAAAGAGGAAGAAGAGAAAAAATAAAAGGAAAAGAAAAGAAAAGAAAAGAAAAAGAATATATCATTAACAAATTGCTATGTTAGCTTCACCAGGTTAGTGTCCATGTCAATGCCGACCGGCCAAATTTGGTGGAATGATTGAATTGATACGATTACAAAATATCTATAATTGAATTAGTTAAAAAAGAAATGCTTATGATTGAATTGACACAACTATAATAGGTTTAGGACTTTTGGTAATTTTGCAACCCAAGATATAAGCTTCGAATCAAGTCCCTAAAGTTCTGAAGATATTGCTAGAAAAAGTAGCACCATTGATTTTAGGATATGTTTACTAGAAGTCCTATTATTGTGAAAGTGCAAATAAGTCCTAAAACTTATAAAAAGTATAGTTAAGTCTTAAAACTTGTTAAATAGATATAATCAAATCATAAAATTAGTACTGTCAATTTTACCAATGGAAAATATTGATATGGCCTTTTTAAATTAATTTTTATATTCCATGTGGCATATTATTATTATTATTCAATTTTTTTTCTAAAATTAGATTTAAAGAATTAAAAATAAAAGCTAAAATTTATTTGAAAATAAAAATAGTAAAAAAAAAGAATAAAATGGCAAGCTCGCTAGTTCCGTCGCTATCGCCGCCTATCATCGGAAGGATCGACGACAATCGCTAGCCTTGGGCGAGGGTGGCAATCCTCGCCAACCCTAAGCGAGGGTTAGTGACCCTTACTAGGCTCGAGTGAGGGCAACTAGGTCTGGGTGATGCCGGCCCTCCCCTAAAGCCCTGCCATTCTCTCCTTTTCTTTCGAGTTTTTTAATAAAATTTTAGGTTTTTAGTTTTTTAATCTATTTTAAATTAGAATTGAGTAAAAAATATATAAAAAAATGCCACACAAAAAACAAAAACTAATTTAAAAATACCATGTTAGCATTCTCCTTCAATCAAATTGGCAGTGTTAATTTTTGGATTCAATAGTCAATTTTTGACTAACGCTTGTCAAACCGACTCTTTTATTACTTATCTTACCACCTAAATTCGATAGTCAAATTTTGACCTTTCGGCATAAGTGACTCGTTTTTGGCAATGTTAGATAGTATGCAATTTTTCATATTCAATTGTGCTCGTCGAGACTAGGGATTACAAGCATTCTATCGAATGTATCAAAAAAGGGGTCGATCTGATGTTGGATGAGGCAGTAGTCACCGGTCAAAATTCAGTCAAACAGTCCAATATCTGACAAAGGTCATTGAGCCCAAAACCATAGCAAACTATTTTTAAGGTCATAGACCCCAATTTAAGGTAAGAAAGACTTCACGTTGCAATCCATGTCGAAGTTGCAATTTGTCTTCACTTCCGGCTTCTTCGATATGTTTTTTTTTTATTTCGAAAGCAGACTTTTCATCTCTTAAAAGAACCAAAACCCATCACTAGATTTAACTAGACTTGTCAAATTGGTTAGTCAAATCGACAATAATCCAACTCAAATCAACCAATTTGACTTATTTTTATGTAATACAAATATAGTGACTTATACTCGACTTAACTCATATTGCTTAACATAATATATAAAAACTCATTCTGTATGTAGTTAACAAATATGGACGTAGATTGAGCCTCATTCTAGGCAAAATTCACATCCTTCATATCGTACCATTCAGGCTCATGAACAAACCATCCCAAAGAAGCCCTAGAAGAATTAACAAGATCCACTTTCAATTCCAACTTGAGAAGAGGTACTCATGGAAGAAAAACAATTCAAATAGGCAAACCTTGCAACAAATAATTTACATAGTTTTCATTGTATGTATGTATATACGCAGATAGACCCCCGTACTTACACTTTGGGGCGAAACCATATAAAATCACAGGTCACTTTATTCATGAAGCTCAAGCGAAGGAATAAAAAAATCTCCACTCACCCTTAGTCTAACTCATGTCAGACATCATCCGCAAGTACAGATGCATCAAGCATTTACATCAGAGAGCCTCATCTCCTCCCTTCATCAACGCAGCCAGACAACCGCACATAAAGGGAGGTATGGAAGGAATTCCTTCAGAGAGTAATTTGAGGTAAAGACTAGAATGTCCTCCTTTATACAGCAAAGCTTAGAAACCATGTTTAAATTTGATAAAGAAAATATCAAGGTCGAGGAAAATTTGTTCCCCTGAGAATCCAGTCTTATATTAACTGAAGCCCCGCTCTAAACTTAAATAGCTGACCCTGAGGCTGGCAAGGGCAGAACTTGCGCCCAAGAAGCATCACAGTGAGGAAAGTACCAGTGGCTGCAGGATGTTGTGAAATGTTCTATGGAAGCTTTTTAGTTCCCGGCAACATCCGACCAAGGAGCAAGAGCTGCTCCAGCCTGCCGTATCGAATGACCTACAAAACAAGCGACAACAAATGAGAAGAGAGTAGCTGCACTCTCTAGAAGAATATGTTACATATGTCTTTTCTTCCTTTGAATAAGTAAAGAGAAGTTCACCATGCGGCCGCCACAAGCTAAAAAAGAGCACTTGCTAAGCAGATGCTTTACTTGATTTAGAAATAATTGTTAGCTCAAAAGGATATGTGCTTATTTTATTGCAACGACAAATTACCCACACACACCCTGCCGCCAACAAAAAAGATAAAGATTCTTTATGCCAGATTAACTCATAAGCACCAGCAAACCCAAATTTAGAAGCATGTTATGATTAACTACCATAAATAACACCAAAAGAAACAAAATTTAGTAGCCCTTTGCAATAAGAAGATCAACCTGAAGAAGGCTCTGGGTAGTACACGGAGCATACGAAAGAGATTTATCCACTCCCGAAAACTCGTTGTTACAATGACCAGACTGCTACTACCCAATGCAGGATCATTCGCAAGAGCAGAGTATGAAGCATCATTGACTGATAATGACCAAACTGCTACTACTCCCAAAAACTTGTTGCCAAAATCGTTTATGTGGCGATTCACTCATTGCTGGCCATCTTACGTGGCACATGGGCACGTTTAGTAATTTTTTACATAAATTTGCCAGAATAACAGTTCTTGAATTTTACGCAAAAGTTTAGGACTCAATTAGTAAATTGAAAAGTTTGACTTAATTAGTAGTATACAATGTGTTTAGAACCAAACAATTTCTTATATTTCCAATGACTACATACATTGATGAAAAAGACTGCGCAATGAGCAATGGTTTTCAAAATTAGGGTTGTGCTATCGGACTGGTTTCACTCAAGGATTGGACCGAATTACCTTGAAAATTGGTCCGGTTTCCATTCCAAGTGAGGAACCACTCGGGAACCAGACCTATTGGACGAAATTTGAAACTAGTTTCATGAAGCCTAAAAATCCTTATTTTTCTCTTAACATCTTTTTCTTTATTCTCTCTGACCTTGCTAAAACATTTTACGTTTCTCTCTCACGCCCTCACTTGTGGCTCAACCTCCTCCTCGCTTGCTTGCCGCTTGCCCTTGCTCATTCGAGCCTTGCAACCCTCCTTGCTAATTCTTGACTTGTGTTTTGCTTGCTTGCCCTCGTTAATGCTTTACTTTGAACTGTTTTATTGTAAAAATAAAACAAAAAAGAAACGAAAGAAAATTGAGTTCTCTGAGTAGATTTTGGAACTGGAAAAATTAAAAAAACAAGGGCAGTTCTAGAGCAAATAAGGCAAATTTCAGGTTCCAAAAACTATGAACTTATTCTAACAAGGTAGATTTCATGTTCAAAGTCTAGAACTGATCAATACTACTCAAAATCTCATCGCCAGTAATTTTTTTTTTTTTTCATTTCACAAGTGAACTTAGACATGTAACTCATCGAAACAAAAGAAATATCTCTACGTGATTGACCTTCATATCTTTTAACTATCTAACCACATGTTTTTCATTCATTTTCTTGTAATCTAATATGTACTTCTGATAAAGCAGGATCTATTAAAAAATTGGTTCATTTTATGAACATACTATGCAAAAGAAATATACTACGAAAAGCTTTAAAGAGTGCTCCTACAACACATGTTAGATTTCATTAAATATGTTTTGATAATATAAACATTTGCAGTGCATAACTTCCTTCAAATTTGCGTTCCTTCATTTGTCAAAAACTCCCGAGAGGTATCATCTCTAATCTTCAGTTTAAATTAGCTAATGGCTCTAGTGCTCTCGTTAACCCGACAAATGCCCATCTTCGTTCCAGAAAAGCACTGATTGAATTGAATTTTTTTTTTTTAATTTCATGAAAGTGTAAGTTCATATGTCAAACAGAACAAATTGTAGAGATATTACATTTATCTATAATATCTAGGGCATTAAAAGGGGAGAAAAAAAACTTTTACTCTACTACCAAAATTTAAAAATATTACGAAATTCCAGAACATTAGGGAAAAATCACATACAAATTTATATGTCAATAATTATGTATCATGATTTCGAGCTCTTTTGAGATAAAAAGAAGAAAAAAGTTAAAATATGTCCATCGTAAGACTATGTAAAATGTGAAAAGTAAAATTAAGATAATCAATCGCAAAGCATGAGCGGACCTCACTGACATAATTTTTCTTTTCGGATGTGTTTTTCTCTTTCTTCATTTATTTTCTTCCCAATTCTAGAGGTGCCCAATATTGTTCTCTTCTCGCCCTTTTTCAGCTATAAATTTTCAGACAATGAATCTCGGCCCTTGATCAAAACCTACCGCACGAATCCTTCAATTGGCAAATAGATTCGGTTAATAGCAAACAAAAAATGAATCATAGTGTCTTGAAATTCTCCAAGAAGGTTATGAAACCACCAACTCCTTAAACTTAAACAAGATGAGCATGAGACAGAACACGGGAGAACAGCCGTGCATCAAGCCAACGGAAAGGGACGAGCAAAACGGCATGTGAGCTTTTGTTTCGATTGCTATTTATGGTCTTTCGAGAAAAGGGATTTTTCACTTACTTTCTCGTCACAACAAACCAAAAAACAATTATTATTATCGTTAAATGTTTTGCTTCAACCCACCACAAAAATTTTGCAGAAAACGAGTAATAAACGGTTGCATTTATTAGTATTCCGAAAATAGTCCAGATTAGTTTGAATTTCATTTCTTTCGATTTTTCGAGGTGACTCACGTCGTTGACTTTATTGTGCCTAGAAGCTCAGTCACATGGCAAGTCAGTCAGCTGGCGATGGAGCAATGAATTTCATTTCCGCACATCTTGGAATTACCCCCATTGATGGTCATGCCTGAGAAGCTTGGTTTGAACATTCTTGCTGTAGTTACTAGGGAAATGGCGGTTACTTACCTCTCTTCTTCCTTTTTTTCTTTTTTAAAAATTCGAATTTTAATTATTTTAGCTTTCTTTTAATTATTTTTTCTTTTCTTTTACCTTTTTCACTTTCTTCTTCGGTCGGTTGCTAGCCCAACCAAGCCTTGAGCTCGCTGGTTTCGATCCTCACCACTTATCGAATTGGCAATCAATCGGCAAGCGACAAGCTCCAGCTTGCAAGATCACGTGAGCTCAAGGCTCGCTGTCAACCGCTAACTAGCCAATTTGGTGAGTCGCTAGCTCCCTAGCTCTGGCGAAGCTCGAGCTTGTCTAGATTGGCTGGCCTCGAGCTCACCAACCCATGTCTAGGTTAGTCGGTGGGCATCCTACCATCATCGAGGCACACGGTGGGGGAGGAAGGAGCAAGAAGAAGGAGGAGGAGGAAGCCACAAGAGGAAGGAGCATGAAGAAGGAGGAAGGAAAAGAAAAGGAAAAAGAACAAATAAAAATTTGATTTGTTTAAATAAAAACAATTGAAAATCTAATTTTAAAAAAATTAAAATTACATTGGTAATTTTTCTCAAAAAATCAAATTAGGAATTGAATGGTGAAAAATATTTTCCATTTCATTTTTAGGCTTCAACCAAACACTGGAAAATATCGTCATTTTCTTGGAAAATGATTTCTTGAAAAACATTTTCTAGAAATGTGATATTTTCTGTGAAATGAATGGAGTCTAAATGTCATTGTGAGTAATCTCACCTAGGTGTTTAGATCATATCCTGTTTTATTTCGTGTTTACATTGCACATAATTTACATATGTCACATTTCACAAGAATAAAAAAATCATTCATGGCACATTGTAGACCTCTGTTATATATTAGACTTGCATATTAGTGTCATCTTAAACAGAACAACATGTAGATTACTTGGGTATTTTAGATTTAGGAAATCGCCACTTGAATATTTTCCTTTTCAGAATATTTCTTCTTTGCATGTCCAATTTTGTTC
>MU089592.1:0-184528 GCA_014858505.1 Corymbia citriodora subsp. variegata | reverse complement strand
CGGATGGCGACCGGGGGCGGCGGCCGGCGACCGGCGACCGGCGGCCGGTGGGCAGGGGCCGCCAGTGACCGGCGACCGACGGCCGCCCGGCGGCCGGCTGCCCACCGGCCGCCGCCCCCGGTCGCCATCCGCACCCCACCGCCACCGGTCACCACCGCCGCCTGCCGATCGCCGCCGCCATCGAGGAACAAAGAAATAAAAAAAATTTGTCAATACCAAACGCGTTTCTATTCTTTTTCTATTCCGAGAACAAGAAATTTTTGTAGTTACCAAACGCCCCATTTTACTCAGAAATTGTTCCAGGAAGTAGAAATAGAAAAGAACTATTTCTCACAAGAAACTGTTCCCAGAAGTAGAAATGTTACCAAACGCACCCTAAGTTTCCGCCTTCACCCCTCACTGGAAGGTTCTTTAGCTTTTCAACACTTTTTTCGCCCATTTCACCATGCCTCTCTGAATACCAATGATTTCTATCTACTTATCAACTTTGACAGCTCATAAGATGCACTTTTCGATGAAATGACAACATTTAGCATTAAAATTCTAATGTTAAGTATGCTTAAGTGAAAGCATTATTGAGATGAGGGCGACCTCTTAAGAAAGTACTTACATATACATCAATGAACAAAATTATAAGGCTTGGTATGAAACAAATCAAAATAGATAATATCTTAAATGAGTTAATTTAAGATGTCACATAAGGAGCGGAGGAGCAACGGTTTTGCCCGATACCAATTAATGGATAGATGTTTTTCTCCTTCCTTTTCATTTTTTTCTTTTATTTTGCTTTTCCTTTATGTTTTTGTCCTTGGTTTTTTTCCCCCTTACATGAGATTCACGTGGTGCCAAATCAGCACTTTGTGGGCTCAAAAAGTACTAGAAAAACGAGGTACGGACCTCTAGAGTGCCAAAAGTTGACACGAAAGGACACTTAAGTGTCAAAAGTTACAAAAGTACACTTAAGTGCCAAAATCGGAGCAAAATGGATCAGTTCAGTGCCAACGGCGAAAAATTCCGGCCAAATTGCCATGTGTCCATTTTCCGGCGACTTCATTTGCTGACGGAGCATTTTTTTTCAAAATAAAAAATCCACGTGGCAATTTTTTTAAAAAAAATTGTCCATGTCAGATTTTTAAAAAATTAAAATCGATTTTATTAAAAAAAAAAAAAGGGAAGGAGGGGATCGGTGAGGGCTGTGCAGCCCTCGCTGCTGCTGCCGTCGCCGGCCCTTCTTGGCGAAGGTGGGGCGGCAGCGAAGGAGGGGATCGGTGAGGGCTGCACAGCCCTCGCCGATCCCCTCCTCCCCTTTTTTTTTCTAAATAAAATCGATTTTATAATAATATATATTTTTAATTATTTAATATTATTTAATTAATAATTTTTAAAATTCACGTTAGCCAAAACGACGTCATTTTGGCTAATTTTTGGCTGATTCAGTTTCCAGCGAGCCACGTAGGTAAGAAAATTAATAAAAAATTGCAACATAGGATTTCCGGTAGAGTTCCAACGACTTGGCACTTAAGTGATCCATTTTTTTTTTAAAGTGACATTTAAGTGTACCTTTTGTAACTTTTGGCACTTAAGTGTCTCTCCGTGCCAACTTTTGACACTCCCGCTGTACTTATGCCCTAGAAAAATAGTACCATTTGCTTTTTCCATCACTCAACTTAGGTAGAGTTAAGGGGATGTTGATTGTACTTTTTGGCTAAATTTTAAAGCTGTATCACACAGATTGAAAACTTTAGAAATTGATTTTATTTTCATTATAATATTTTAATTATTTGTTATCCCTATAGTTTATTTGGACAAGGGAAAATGAAGAGGTACAAGGGATACACAGTTCAGCAGGCCAATGGCAGTAGGTACCGTGGCCAATCAAATGATTCAAATGACAATGGTGGCATAGTTGGATCTAAGGTACCCAAACTGGCCCAGTTTATTTGTCCTAATTGCCTATCTGGACAAAATCTTTTCATTGCGATATATTCATTGTGACGAAAAATATTTTGTCATGAGAGGTGAACCAACTATAACGCCGATTCCCTCGATAAACCTACCAAAAGTTTTTCGTTGTCTCCCAAGCAATGTTTGGATTAATACTAGAATACCTCCTCAAGTGCAAATTGAGACTGAAATTGACCGGCGTCAAAGAAGCCATGTGACTAAAAGAATGCAGTGCCACACATGCGCAAAATAAGCCCAAGGCACGAAATTCTCTGAGGCCTGGCTCTAATACGTAAACCCAAAAACATGAATTATTAAGTAGAGGGACATCGCATTAATAAAGCTTAGTCGAATCTCGTATTCAGACAATGCAAATTATTCATATTATTCATCTGTATAATCTTATATTAATCGTGAGGGACAGCGTGATGAAGACATATAAGATATACATTAGGGATATGCTTTTTCTCGACCTAACGTTTTTTTTTTTTTTTTGCCAACTTTTAAACTTGCGAAGAAAACGGCTTCCCCCACAAGCTCAACGTCAATTCCACCGGAAAAGGTGCTTGGCTCGAAACTTTAAACCAGATAACTTGTAGGCCTCCTACAGAAGAAAAATAAAAGTGAACTGTGTCGTTACCACCCTTTGACCGGCTGCTTCAAACACAAATTCTTTTATTAGCATTAATCTCTTGCATAATGACAAAACTCAAGAAGTTAGGGGTGGCCGGGTGGCTCAAATCTGTTTTGACGTAGGAAAAAGCACAAAGCGACGGGGCAAAACAGATGAATTTGTCGGCTACGAATGATGAATTAAATGATTAATATTATATAATTCAAATGGAAAGCTCTTTCCAAAAGCATTTGGCCGCGAAAGATCAGCCAAGTGGGGAGGTCCCTTCGAGCAGCCAGACAACGCATGTAGGAATTGCACTAAGTGCATATGTTGAGCCGAAAGATCGTAGGCCTTACGCGTGTCAAGAGAATATATTTTCTTTTGCAAAATAAAACAAAATTAAGGAAAAAAAAAGTACAAAAAAGTCCTAAATATTTAGCATTGATCAATTAGCCCAATTTAGTCCAAAATCTTTTCACATTTGTACCAAAATAATCTATCCTGCCAATTTAGACTGGAAATTGATAACGTGGACAACGGCCGTCCTATGTGATATAACCAATACTGACACAGAAATTTTTAAGTATTTTTTTAATAATTTTTTATTTTTTTGATTTTTTTAAAGTTCCTTCTTTTCTTTCTTTTCCTTTTTTTTTTCCTTTTCTTTTTTTTTTTCCATTTTCTTTTCCTTTTTGGACTATGGCTAGCATCAGCCATGGTCAGGACCAGCCATGGGTGAGGGCCAACGAGGGTGTTGCAGCCCTCATTGGCATAGGCGAGGTTGCCTCCGCCGGGCATAGGCGAAGTCACCTCCGCCTGGCATAGGTGAGGTCACCCCCGCTGGATCTAGTGAAGGCAAGACCCTTGCATCTTGGGTGAGGTTGGCCCTTGTTGGATCTAGTGAGGCCCACCCTTGCGACTTCTAGCCTAACGCTTGCATGAGCAATCAAGCCTTCGATGGTGAAATTCCAATTGCAAGATTCGAATTACCGCTCAAACTACAATGAAGGAAGAGCATTCTTCTTCGTCGATCGTTAGACAACTAACAATTCACAAAGATAATGGTAGCTAGAAGCTACAAGGGTGGCCCTCTCCCAGGTGGTAAGGGTGGTCCTTGTCAGATCCAGAGAGGGCTGATGTAACATCCTGAAATTCGAGTCCTTTTAGGGAGGAACGAGCGTTAATTTCGTCAATGCATTGTTGGTTGATCTCACTCGGAATTTATCACTCCTGAGATACTGACCTTGAGGGGAAAGGCTAATGAGGACAGAATTCGTGCGACTAAAGAACTTGACCTGGGAAAACGACTCGACCGTGAGAATTGCGTAAGGACGATCCTGTAGATATGCAGGCCGATTTCAGGGACGATTAGAAGTCGATTCGCGGATAAAAATAATGGAACGACGGGTGATTCCGTCTACTGTTATCGAACCCGTGAACGGCCCTATGTCGATCCTTGGTAATCGTGTACTTTGAAATAAGAATCGATTCTTCGCAATTTCATGTAGTCAAGGACGTCCATGTGTCGAGAAGTCTTGAACATGAATTGGCACGAGTCGGTTACGCGTGAATCCTCAAAGCCGCCTGTCAGTCTGAGTAGTACCAAAATGGCATTCGGGCGAAATTGACATGGCATGAGAATCCAATATTGGACTTTGAATTTTCGGGAATGTTCGAGAAGGACTTTTGGACGATGCTTCTTAGACAGTCGACACTGCCGGTTGAGCCGAGTATTTGGAAAAGGGATTTTCAGACCAAGAAAACGAGCCTACGAGGATGTGGGCCGGGCAAGAATAGTGTGGGCCTCATGCCCAAGGTGGGACAGCCGCCATGGAAGGCCCGAGGCAAGAAGGTGAGCCCGTTGGGCCAAACCGACCCTTTACCCTCCCGAGCCCGTTGTCCAAATATGAGCCAATTCAAGCCCAATAAATTCCCGAGCCTGTTCCTATTCATTTTCAAGCCCATTTCCTAGGCCCGTCCTCCATTTTCAGCCCAAGGACAGATTGGGAAATGTGCAAGGTGGAAATGACCAAAATGCCCTTGGATATTTTGAAGAAAAAGTCAAAAAGAAGAAAGAGAGGATGAGGTCATTGTTTGGCAAGTGGGGCAAGCCTTGATGGCTTGGATAAGGCTTATCCTTCAGCCTTCACTTCACTCTCTCTCTCCTCTTCATCTTCCCCAAACCGCACACCCTTCTCTCCTTAGTTTTCCTTCCTTCCTTCAGTTTTTCAGTTCTGACCTTTCACCGAAAATCGAGTTGTTCATTGCCTTCCCGTTGGAATCTCGTCTCGTGCCATCCGCCGTTGTGTTCAGAAGACGAAAAACGTTCAGATAGCGTCGGCCTTTTTTCGAACGGAGTCGCCGAAGTCCTGTACGGCCGCCGGAAGTCGCTGGTCGCCGGACCGTCACTGTTCCGCCTGCAGCAACTTTGTTCCGCTTTTTCACCTGTTTTCCTTCCTTTCCGACCCAATCTCCACCCATCCCAGCCTCAAGTGGTTCCCCCTCGACCCCCAGGTGCCGTTGGTCGCTGGCCCGCCGCTCGCCGGAGCTCCGGGCAGCCCGTTCAACTCCGGTCAGCAACTTTCCTCCTGTGCAGTCAGTTTTTCAGAGTTGCAGAGGGATTTCGAGTTTGTTGCTGCTGTTCTCAGCCCCGGGACTGCCTTGGATCGCTGTGGTAGAGGTCCCCGGGTGTCGGGTTCATCGCCGCCGCCGCGTCCGTGTCGTCGGCCCGCTTAACGGGTGAGTTTAGCTCCTAATCCCTATTTAGTGCCTAAACTTGCTTAGGGTTGGTTAGTTAGTGTTAATCTTGGTTTAAGGGGTTTAATTAAGTTGTATTAGCCCTAAGATAGGTGGTTAGATAGATGGTTAAGATTAGATTAGCTTAATTTTGCTTATTAGGCTTAATTGTGCTTAATTTGGGATTAATTATGTTTATGTGATTAATTAAGCATGATTTGCTTAAATGGATTGATTAATTGTTTTAATTAATGTTTTGTTTAATTTCTGGATTAAATGTTTTCGGAAAAATCACTGTTCATAATTACTGTTCACGATTACTGTTCACGAGCACTGTTCACGATTACTGTTCACGGCACTGTTCATCCGGAAACTAATTTTTGTCTGAATTTGATGTGCTATTGATTGTTATGATTAATTGAAGTGTTGATTGTTAATTATACTCATGATTGATGATGAAATGCGTGATCGAGTGTTGGTTGGATTTGGATTTTGGAATTGTCGAGTGAGATCGCATGACATATTGCGTGGGTTATCTGAAATGGCATATCGCATGAGCATGGGTGATGTTGCATTCACGACAGAGCAAAGATATAAATGGATTGTTTGATGATGTGTTGCATGATCACATTAAGAGAGGGAACCCGGCGTTGCCGGAAGACCGCCAATCCTTATGGGGTTGTGCCGTGGCCGTTTGGTCGCCTGACTTCGGTCAGATGCCTGATGGGGGACATGTGACGGGACTGCGGTAGTGGGCGGGTCCTATGTTCCTGTCAGTTGCGGGACTGCGGTAGTGGGCGGGTCCTGTGCTCCTTCGGAAATGCCGTCAGAGGGAAGGGATGACCCATGACATCGCCGTGCCTCGAGGTAAAGAGGACGAAGCTGGTTTAGCCAGGAACCGCCAACTATAAGGTTGTGCCGTTGGCCCAGGAGGGGGCGTTAATAATCGGAGCATGTGTGAGTGTGAAACATGAGAAAGTTGTGTGAGATGCTCTGATTATTCGCATGCTCTTAATGTCGTGATGATTTGTGGTACGCACGCATGAGTTGACAGTCGTGCAAGGTGTGGCAATGGCCAAGTGAGATCGCTTGTGACGCGATTCGCATGTGATTGATGAACTGTTTCATCTGACGGCCATGTACCTTGATTGCATTGTATGAGATTCGACGTGCAGGGTATGACATACCGGGTAAGGTTGCATGCGAACCGACTGTATGATTGTTGGTTGCCCTGTCTGTTGTTGGCTGTTGTTTGGTTTTGGTTGTTTGTTGGGTTGAGTGAGGGGTGGTTCTGGAGAGATACCTCGGGTTGAGTTGGCGTACTAACCGGGGCTTAGGGGGAAGAACTCGCTGAGATTTTATCTCAACCCGTCGTGGTAACCATTTTCAGGTCCCTAGAATGGCGTACCCGCAGTGGAGAATCCTGCCCCCGCTTCTCCAGTGACTGACCCGACAGAGCTTGAGTCCGATGGGTCCGAGTGACCGTGGTGTTGAACCCGAGGGTTCTTCTTGTTTCATTGGATTAGCCTAGTTTCCTTTTGGTTTGGCTTAGAGGATGGATCGGCCCTTTTTGTCGGGCTTGTAATTCGGAAAACGATCCTCCGTTGGTTAATCCAGGAAGATGTATAAATGAATAGTTGCTGTTGTCATTGTTGTTCATCCCTCTATCCCTGTTTGATTGTTTGTTTGTCTGGGGATGGTTCGTCTTCCGCTTGTACTTAACGAAAGATAAAATGAATGGTCGTCGACGGGTCCTGGGAAATCGCTTTCAATCGACCAAGAGAAGGGGTTGTCGCGAGCTCGAGAGTCGGGGCGTGACAGCTAACCTTGCCTAGGTCGCGAGGTTCATCCCCTCGCCTAATCCGATGGGGCAACCTCGCTTGTGCTGGCGAGGATGGGGGCCACAATACTCTCACTGGCCCTCACCTATGACCAGTTATTAGCCATGGCCAGTACTGACTGCAATCCAAAAAGGAAAAGAAAAGGGAAAAAAAGGAAATGAAAGTAAAAAGAAAATTTCTAAAAAAGAGTAAAAATAGTCACAAAATTATTAAAAAAACCCTTTAAAATGTCCACTTGTGTGCTGGCCATGCCACATACATCTACATCATCAATTTCCTGCCTAAATTGGCTGGACGAATTGAATTAGTACAATTAACAAGGTTTTGATTAAATTGGTACCAATGTTAAATGTTTAGGACTTTTTTGGTACTTTTCCCCCCAAATAAAGACCTCTTTTACTTGTGAAAAATGAATGATTTGAAAAATATTTTTCAAAAAAAAAATCGCTTATATCACTTGAAATAATTAACCAATAAAAATTTTATTATTAGTAACATTTCATGTCTACATACTTTTGTGGACAATGAAAATATTTTTTGTTCATTTATTTTTATATGAGAAATAAGCAATTGTTTTTTTTAATATTTTCCATATTATTTATTTTTTTCAAAACACACCCTAAATTTGCTTGAGTGTCGTTTAGGGAAGTTTTGTTTGTCAAGTGTTTAATTAACTAAATATAATCACAATGCACAAGCTCTTAAAGGCTTGAAGGTGACATCATTTTAGGGATTAAGATTGTTTACTTAACTCAACATGATCGGACAGATGCAAAGCGAGGCTCCGACGAAGGCACAACATGGGACGTGCAGCGTAGTTGCTCGCGTGTGCTCTATTTTTTTCTTTTTATTTTTGTTTTTGGGAAAAGTTATGGGTAGGAAAGCGACAGGGGACCAAAAAGGGAGGAGTGAGGAAAGGAATAAAGGACAGAAAAATAGTAAATTAGTCTAGGCCTTTAGTGGCCTCGGTGATGAAGTGTCTTTCTAATTTTACAAGATTTCAATTTGTAAATCGAAGATGTGGGGGCGTCAAAACTCCGCATGCACGTATTGTCAGGTGTTAGCCAAAATTTGGTAAGAAATTTTTTTTTTTTTTGCCAGTCACATGTAAATGATTATTAATGGACGGGACAACCATGGTATTGTCCCACTCCCATTCACTCTATCTTCTATACTAATCATCATTTTACAATAGATGCATGCTCATACGGTATTGTATTATCTATATGTTTTATCGTTGACATAATCAATATTATTATACATTCATTGACGAGAATAGAGAAAATTACTAAAAATTCCTTTATCTTTTAAATTTATGTCAATTCAATTATAAATCTTTCAATTATAACAATTGAGTTCTAAACACATTCATATTTTGCTAACTTAGTCCATTCAACAATTTTAACTAAAAATTGCTTATGTAGGCATCCATGATCCTACATGGCATGGAACATAGGATGGTTGGCACTAACATGGATTTTTTATAATAATGTTTTGAATTCTTTACAATTTTTTTTGTTTTTTCCAATTTTTCTTTTCCTTACTTTGTTTTTTGGTCTAAGGATTGGCAAAGGCTGCTGGCCAATCCTGGCCAGCTACACGTGAGGGCTAGGATGCCCTCATTGGCCACAGGTGAGGATTCGGATGCCCTTACTAGGTCTAGGCTAGGTGAGGCCATGATGCCCTTGTTGTGGTTGACAAGGGCATTGGGTGAAGGTCAAGCCATTGCTTTGGCCAACGAGGACTCCAATACCCTCGCCCAATGCCACCAGTGTCGTCGGGGGTTAGGCAACAACCCTTGCCAACCCTTTGTCCAAAAAAATTAAGAAAAGAAAAGACAAAACAAAAAAATTATAAAATTTCAAACGATTATTAAAATATTAACGTCAACAACGGCATGTCACATTCATGTCAACAATTTCTGGCAATATTAATCAAATAGACTTAATTGGAAAAATGTGAAAACATTTGGAACTTAATTAACATAATCGAAAGTTTTAAGACTAAATTGATACAAGTACAATAGATTTGTGACTTTTTTAGTAGTTGTCCCAACAAGAATGTGGTTATCAATATAAGTCGTAAATATATATTGCTTACTTTCTACGAGATGATCAAATATCAAGACAATTAGAATCCATTGAAGAATACGGAACTAAACTCACTTTTGGATGATTAAACAAGATCGGCGAACCCTAGATGGTGGGACAAATTCGTTACATACATCGGGTGCATGCTCATTAACCTTTCACATGTTTGTTGACTTCACTCATATAAAGATCATCTGGTCTACAACTTGTTAATAACAGTGTGATAGCGTTGAGCTTGGCGTGATCGAAGTCTTTTAACATATCTAGCATTGCTCAAGTTATGCTCGCTCCACTAAAAATAAAAGCTACGTAGAGAAACTTCTATGACTCTTTTTAATGATGAAGGGGTTGGTTCGGCTATGTTGGCAAGATAGTGGGGAGCACCACCCGAGTCTAAATTTATTAACCTATTGTTTTCCATAGACTACGTAATCAGGTTGAGTCGTTGATTAGGTCTAATTGACAAAAAGAATGAAAAGGAGGAGAAAGCAAAGCTTTAACGGAAAAAAAATTTGGCCAATTATTTTTCCATAGGCTATGTAATTAGGTTGAGTCATTAATTAGGTAATTAGGTCATGAGTTCGACTTCTATTAAAGTAATAATTTTATTGGGATTGCCATACTTGAACCTCGTGTGTTGTGCGCAATTAATTATACAAAAGCCCATTAAAATGAAACCTGACAAGTCTGAGCATACGTACGATATATTGTTAAATTATCATTAGATTTGTTAAAGGCACAATTATTAGTTTAAGATTTTAGGTTATGCTTTCTAACATCTATGGGAATCGAGTTTTGCCTCAGTTTATTCGAGTGTGTTTCCACCTCAATTATCAAATTTTACGTGTCATTTCTATTTTGTTTTGCATGTGAGATGAGGTTAAATTATCTCGCATTGCTTGATTATGGATTTATATGCTTACACATGAGCTCCTTCCATCTATCATTTTAAGTTTTTTTGCTAGACTTTCTAACATGTCATAATAAATAAACATAGAGGTAGAGAATAAAATATTTGAGCAATTAATATGTATAAAAGTAGATTCGCAAACATGAATAGAAGATTGTTGTGTTTTACAAGACGGTTTCCTTGTTGTTCTTCATGATTTCTATAAGTTTATGTTGAAATCAAATAAATGTTTCGTACGTGCAAAGGAGTCACAATAAATTAAGAAAAGGAAAATGACACTAGGAGTGCCACTTGTCACTCTCGTATGACACTCACTTGAGAGTCATAACTTCTTCTTCTTTTTTATATTATCACTTTAATGTCATAACTGTCATATAGTGAGTACCATAATTTTTTTTTTCAATTTCTTGAGTATTATTGATAAACTGAGAAAAAACACATCCAGAAAATGTGTTTTTGTTGATTCTTCTCCAAAATTACATGCCGCCATTTTTATAAATCATTAATTACAACCATCTACTACCAATTATCAGTCTAAATATGGTTACAACTGCACTGCCGAAATTTCATGCCTCCCATTTGCACGCTGATCTCATCCACAATCAGTGATAACTTCCAAGGTCACTAGGCTAACCATTGCTTGGTATCGTTGCCATCAATCGATATTCTTGTCCTCATGTCGTCCCCTTGCTTTCAATACTTGGCCAAATTTTAGGATAGCCAAGTCTTTGCTTGCTCCATCGATGAACTTTATTGAACACCTCTCAGCTATTTGACCGTGTCGATTTCATAAAGTTGTCGATTCCTCTTCATAGATGTTGATATTCATGTCAATCATTTAATGACTTGAAGCACATTCATCGACCAATTCCTCAATTGAGTGCACTCTGGCTCACTGATAGTTGTTGGTATGGTTGTCAAGAGCCACACACATTGGTTATTGGTAGGCTAGTTCTATAATTGTCAACAATCACATCATGCATTTATCAATAACCATGTCAATCACATCAACAGAACTCAGTTAACCAACTAAACCCTCTGTTCATCTATAACTCAGTTAACCAACTAAACCCTCTGTTCATCTATTTCATTATTTATTTATTTATTTGGGTGTACACTAGTAGTCATAGATCACTAACGGTTCTTGTCCCAATAGAAGAGAGTTTGAGCAACAAAGCTTCTCCTCCACACGAAATCCCATGATGTTTTATTCAATTTGGACGATACGCGACGATGTATCATCAGCCATGGTGTAAAAGATTCAAATAAAGCAATGTCCATTCCAATGATTTTAACACCAAGAACAAAACAGACAAGTCACTAAGATTTACTTTTCGCATACCTACATTGATCATTAGAAATATGACGATTTAACCACCCTTAAGGCTATATATAGGATGTCCCAACTCTTAGCTCCCCAGGAACTCAAGAACTTCTTCGCCATCTTCAAAGAAAATCAAATGGCAATGAGTATATTCAAGATCTGTTTGTGCCTAATGCTGATATCGCTTTCACTTCCGAGCTCATACGCACAAGCTCCCCACATTGTGATCCGAGGGAAGACACTTAGTAGGGTGGTTCGAGCATTACGTGAAGACTGTGGAAAGGCAGACGAGGAACAAGGAAGCCGTTACAAGTTTATGAGGCCTGGTCCTGGAGGTCCTGATCCACAACATCATTGAAGTAACAAGTAGTGGCCGATCGAACAATACGATCGCCACCTTCTTCTATTTGCGAATAGCGTCCCAGGGAGCATGAGATAATGATTTGTTTCTTTATCGTATCTTTGAATTTGACAACGCTACTCCTCTCGGAAGATGATGAAAATGAAATAAATGAAACATTCTCTCACTTACTTGGTCTACCCTCAACTCACTCTAGCCCCGGCCCTTTTGTTCTTTCAACGCAAGCTCCAAGGCTTCACACCAAGTCTTCACTAACATAATATACATGCTTAAGCAAATTGCCACAGTAGGGTTTCCATGTTAAGTTGTTCATGGAGTTTGTGGGCATGGCAAAAGTGCTACATGTAATTTGTTTATCATAAGTGGACTTATAGTAGTGAAACATTAGTATAGATGCTATTGATTAACTGTGTTGGCCTTTTCTTTTAACTTTGAGCTTTTGAATCTTGACAACTTGAAGAAGATTATGGTGGTGGAGCCAGGTATGGTTATCAAATATGAACCTGCGCATATATTTTTGTTCTAGGGTTTGTCATCATCCGAATTTAATAGACACGTACTTGAAAACCAGGACCACCTGATGATAAATTTAAAGTCCATGGGATGGCAACATCACCTTGCTTTCACATTGGGTAAATAAAGAATAAGCACAACCAGACCATTAGCAAAGGTTAGTTCCAAGTGAGAAAAAATCAAATAGAGATGACCCAATATTATAACGGTCCTTTTTCACATAACTATTTACGCATTATCTTCTGCAATTATCCTTTGGATGCGTTAATCTATTCTATAAATTTGGTCAGAAAAGGGGGGGATCATGAAGTACCATTGGTTGTGGATTGAGTATCCACTCAACATGATGCCTCTGCATGCGTAGGAAAAATATGTCAGTCCGTACGTCCTTCAGTGTCATCACATACTTTAAGACACCATCCAATTGGGAAAATATTAAATTAAATAATTAATAGCATGAAAAACTCATACCCTATGACCATCAAAAATCCTAAATTAGCATACTTACGATAAATTTATCTTAGAGTAATTTTTTTATCATTATAAATCTCAAACTTATATAGTTGTGATAAATTTAATTTCTATTAGTTTTCATTAAATTGAATAATATTACGAAAAACTACAAACTAGTAAAATAGAAGGTAAAACCCTATAATTGGTACACCATTGAAGTGCTATGTGATCATTCAATTCAGCAATTTAACGTTAAAATTTAACAGAAACAAACTAAAAGTAAATTTGTCACAAATGTACCAATTTGTGATTTTTGGTAGTCAAAAAATTAGTTTGAGATAAATTTGTTGTAAGTATACTAGTTTGAGATGGTATTAACCATAAATTAAAAATGGAGCTTCTTCTTGGTCGGGTTAAAAATGGAGTTGGAAGACAGATTGCATATTTCCTCCAAAAACGACATCAATGTAAGTTATTTTTATGGATAAATGCAGTCAAAATTCGAAAACATGCAAAGAAAAGGCAATTTAGTTGTAAAATTTTAAGTTTGTGCAATTAAATACTGCAACTTGACCAAAAACTGCAGTCAGTATCTCTATAAGGCTGCCCACTAACAAAAAATGTTAAGGTGGCACTTGTTAACATTTTTCAAGACCACATGAATGAGGGTAAGAACTAGTCCTAGGTCAACTCGAGAGCCTGATCAAACTGGCTGCTTCTAGTTGGTCCCCGCAGGAATCTGTTCGGCTCCCGATTCTACAAATTGGAAATGATAATAATTAGTCTCATTTTTTGTGTGGAATTGGACCAACAAAATTGGTCCTGTTCTCCTTTTTATTTACTCTCTCTCTCTCTCTGATTTGCTTTGTACTTCATTTTCTATGTATGATTTGTAGCGCTGATGGCCTTTTACTACTGCCAGTTGTTCAATTTCTGCAAAAGCGGGAAGTGTACACCTATACTTGTTGATTCCTAAGTAACAAGCAGAAGCACTGGCTAGTTTTTTATGTGCCAGATATTGTCTGGATTTCTTTTGGCAAAATAATGTGATTGCCTCTTGCTCGATTCTAATTGTTTAATTTTAGGTAGACAATGTTTTATCCTTGTCAATGAGGATCTCCATGCTTGCCCTTTTAGATCAAATGATTGCTATGAGTTTACGTTGCAACTTGATCTTGACTGCGAGGATAGATAATGCTTATATTGTCAAAATAGTTCTTTTGAATAGACGAACTAAAAAAAAAGAAGAAGCCAGTCCCGAGTTGATCATAGAGTTGGATCTGATCGGTTTCATCTAATTTCAAGGTTAATTCCCAATTCCACAAACTACAAATCAACAATGTTGGTCAAATTTCAAGTTTCATGATGGAAATTGATCAGACTTGAAATCGACCACCCTTACACAAAAAATAATGATTTGATGTCAAGAGGGGCCATGTTAGTATAAGTCGAAAGCATTAAAATAGAAAACATAGAACTAGAACAATGGCCCTCACTGTTCACATTCGCTGGCATACATTGACCCTCGCCTAAGCATCAACAAGGACTGGTAGGATAGCAACCCTCCCCAATCACAGGCGAGGGCCAACCATCCTTGCATGGTGATGGCACCACAACTTGAGGGTAGGTCGACCTGCATGACCTACCCTCATGGAGTGGTGGTGAGACCACCAAACAAGGGCTTGCGATGGGCAAGATCTAGGCGAGGGCCTTGCTTGCATACCCTCGCCTGCTCCCCACGAGGCCGCTTCATTCTAGTTAATAACTAGTTAATCGCTGGTTGCCATTTTATCTTATTGTTTGCTCTTCTTTTCCCTTTTTATTTCAATCTTTGATTATTTGCCTTCATGTGGATGCTGCCACTTAGCACTATATCTATTCAAAATATTTTAAAAACTTACATCAGTTCTTTCCATCTGTCAAATTGAATGAATTTAACGGAGGTATTTAATTGTAATTTTTTGCTAAGTTTGAAAACTTGATAGCACAAATTGAAAATATTTAGGATTTTATTTTACTTTCATCTGAGTGTTAGGTATTTAATTGTAATTTACCCCTTAATTATATTCTGAGCAGAGAAAAATGAAAAGATACATATGCATGGTGTATATGTGGTTTGCTACAAAGTTAAGCATGCGAATGGTACCATGGCCAATCAAGTGATGGACATGATAATGGTGGCGTGGTAGGATTTGAGGTACCCAAACCGTGCCCCATTTTTAATAGTGACTAAATGGATTGCAATTCAGGGAAAAAAAAAGGAGGATTGCAATCCCAACAAAAGAAACTGTGCTATCATGATGAAATCCTGTAGCTTTGGCCCAATTTCTTCATACTAATTGCCTATCGCAACGATGCTTTATCAATCTAATACAATCATTTCTATGAAAAATATTTTGGTGCGATAAATGAACCAAGTATAACTACAATTTTAGAGTTAAGAATAGCAAAAGTGTCATAACTTTCGTACGATACTCACTTTAATATCATAATTTTATTTATTCATTTGAATATTACAAATTTGAAAAATCAATCATTTGAATGCCATTGGTGATTCACCTCATCAGAAATCCGACGTGAACACTGATCATGCTATATGGCTTCACCGATACTAATGTGAATAATAATAATAATAATAATAATAATAATAATAATAATAATATTATTATTATTATTATTATTATTATTATTATTATTATTATTATTCCCTTTATTTCCTTTTTTTTTTTGCAAGAGATTTGGTCGCAAAGGCCCTAGGTGAGGGCATCATGACCTCATCGGCATTAGGCAAGGCTACAAAGGTTGTCACTAGCTCTAGGCAGCTGTCGCCAACGCTGCCTTGCCCAAAGCTTTTGTGGCTGAGGGCGAGGCGGCTAGGGTTTCATGATCGTTGTGCTGGCCATATAAAAAAAAGAAAATTAAAACAAATTATGAAAATTTAAAAAAATCCATGTAGAATAATTTGTTGGGATTGACACTCAAGTGATCAATTTTACTATGATATGGCACTTAAGGGTGTGCTTGGCAATGATTCTACTATTGAGAACAATTTTTGATCAAAAATGATTTTTTCTATTCTGCTCCTGAGAACAATTTCTGAGTATTTAAGGTATTTAATAAACTATTTAAAAATTTTATTCTGAGAATAGGAATGTGTTTGGTAAAAATTTTCAATTTTTTTATTCTTTTAATTTTTTAGTTCTTTTGTTATAATTTTCTTTTTTTTTCTTTTTTTTTTTTCTCTTTTCTCTCCTTCTTCCTCTTTAGTGGCCAAGCAAGGTCTGGCAACCTCACCGGAGGCTCGCCTAGCCATCGGCGAGGCTTGCCCAACCACTGGCGAGGGTTAGCCTCACTAGTTAGTGCAAGGCTTGGCCTTGCTATGGTAGAGCGAGGCCGACCTCGTGTTGCCTAGGTGAGGTCAAGCCTTGTCAGTGGCCAGGCGAGGCTTCGGCAAGCTTGTTGGACTTCGCTTGGCCTGACGAGGCTCCGGCAAGCTCACCAGACCTCACCTAACTGCTCGACAGCGGTGGTCCAAGGGCGGTGATAGAATGGCGGGGGGTTAGGAGGAGGAAGAAGAAAGGGAAGGGAAAAATAGGAGAGAAAAAAGAGAAAGGAAAATTTGATTGTCAAAATGGTTCCCGAGAGTGAGAAGCAATTTTTTTTATTCTCGATTCTACTACAAACCTATTCCTCGGAACCAATTTGTTCTTAGGAACAAAAAATTTACTAAATGGATTTCTATTCCAAATCTATTCTTGGGAACAAAAGAACATAATCAGTTGTTTCTAAGAGTGTTACCAAACAAACCCTAAGTGAGAAAAAAAGGTTATGGCACTCAAATGAGTGCCGTACGAAAGTCATGGCATTCTTGCTGTTCTTCTCCACAATTTTGTCTAAAAACATGCCAAATTTTGTCATTGTTCCTCTCCCCTCCCCCACAATGAATCAATGATTGGCATAGTTGTTGGAGTCAATACCACTTGAATAGGGCAAAGGTTTCAAATTAATTGGATTATAGGGTTTATAGAGTGTTATGTGTCTAAATCAAAGGCTCGAACCTTATTGATTCAAGGACTTGTAAGGTGTTTAGTAAGCCTCCATGATAGTTGGGACCTCTATAGTTAATCTTAGACATGTCAAAATGTGTTATAACCCATTTCTCAACCCACTTATGATGGGTTAAAGTAGTTATACGAGATAGTTATATTCACTCACTCCATGCTTTCACCTCAATTTAGGTATAAATTTTCCTAGATTTGGTTACATATGAAAGTTTTTTTAGTAATATGAGTCGAATCGGATATGATATAGGTTTTAGATCGAGTCAGATATGGGTCACTAAATTTGCATTTCATGGAAGTGGTTCTATTTGGTTTGGACCATTTTTAATCTAACTCACCTGTTTTATGGATAGTGCCTAGATTGTAAAAAAACATAATTTGGTTACATAGGTTCAAGTTTTAACGGTATATGGTTTTCTAACAATGTATTAAAGTATTGATCATTAGCTTAAATCCTTACATCCGTTAAAGAAGACTATATGTAAATAAAGTCCAATCAAATCCAGTGTTCAAGCGATGTTGGATTAATACTACATTATCTCCTTACATGCAAATTGAGACTAACACCAACTAGCATGGAAGAAGGCATGTGAATCAAATAGCGTAGAGCCACACATGCATGATATAAACATGAGGCAAGAAGGTCTCCGAGGCTTTGGTTCCGATACCACATTAACCAGCCAACCCAAATACACAAGTTATTTGGTGGAGAAAAATCACATGTATAAAACCCAATCAAATGCAGTGGTCCAGTTACATAGGATAATGCTATAATACTTTAAATCATTTATTTCAAGCACAAAATTAAATTATTTGTAAGGAAGAGCATTGGAATGGGATTTGCTTTTTCTCCACATAAGTTTCATGAAACATTTTAGACTTTAAATAAGCGGTTTCCTCGACAAGGACAGTATTTAATACGTTGTAAAAGGTGGCTAATATGTGTTCTTATTTAACTTGGTTCAATACTTAGAACTTTTTCTTAGCACTAATTTACTCGATTACCAAACTGCCGAAGCTTGGGGTGGCTAAATTCTAATTTGACGTCGGAAAAGTACAAACTGGCGGATTAAATGAATGTGTCGGCATGTAATGCATTGATTAACATTTATGAACCAAGTCCACTTCTCTTTTTCAGAATAAAACAAACCAAATTGTCGGTTGGGAACTTTTGTTTGCTGTGTGTTTACATGAGTAAATATAATCGCAATTCGCAAGCTCCAAAAGGCTTAAGGGAGACTTTATTTTAGTGATTGGGATTCTCTAAGCTTAAGATATAACTTTTACCATTTGAAACAAAGGGAAAAACTAGGGAAGATGATGTAAATGATTTATTGACTTTTAATTTTTTGAATGGGATCCTTGAGTTTTAATTTAATATGTATTGTAGTTTTTAAACTTTTAATACATGCTCAATTTAGTTCCTGAACTATAAAAAAATATTCAGTATTATTCATAATTTTTAATTAATGAAAATATTACGTTGAACATTTTCATACAATTTAAGCGCTATATTAAACATACACTAAAAGCTCATGGACCATATTGAATAAATTAAAATTTTATGAATTACATTGAATATTATGCTAAAGTTCAGAGATCACATTAAATAAATCAAAAATTTAGAAATTGTACTATTTATTGAATCAAAATTCATGAGCCATTTTTGTTATGATCCCAAAAAAAATTAAGAACCAGAACCGTAATAGCTCCCTACCCCTCTCTCTCTCTCTCTCTCTCTCTCTCACCAGCCGTCCACCTTACCGGTGCCCTGCAGCGCTTGTGTCGTAGCATCTTGCCAATTGTTAGATCTTGACTCGTGACCTAGGTGTGCAATCTGACATATGATCTCATGAGCCTAGCCACGAGTTCGGCAGAGAGAGAAAGAGAGAGCAAAGGATTTTATTTATTTATTTACTTTTGGAGGATGGGGGGAATGACGGGCCTTGTTGGCAATAAAGGTGATTAGGTCCAGGGTAGATAGGGTCCAGACCTGACCCCTATACTCGACTCTGTTATAATCGGTTCCTCTTTTTTGAACCCTGTATCCTACCCTGTTTTTATTGGACCCTATTTCAGACCCGACCTTGTTTTCATTGGAACCTATTTTGCAATAGTTCGATATCCTATTCGGCTTTGAATTTTATATTAATTAGCTAAAAAACAACAACGTAATCCTTCTAATATTATAAGACAAAGCAAAACACCTAACAATGCACAAACATTAGTAATAAATATGGATCTAATATTAGTTTCATTCCCACAAATACTTCTAAAATGATCTAACATGCTTGCTCATGTGTATGCGATGGAGCTTTTATTAAGAGAACATATTTCTTGAGTTGGACTGAAAATGCTTTAATTAGTGCTACAATAATTAGTAGCACTTGTCCTACAACTATAGTAATGTTGACGGTAGGACTATTAAAAAAGAAAAACAATATATGAGAACAGTTATTTTTAATAATTCTTTCAAAACAATTATGCCTTAACTTGATTTAGAAAGAAACTTTCCTTTTTTAACAATTTTTCAAAAACAAAGAGACTCAAAGGCACTATACAAAGAGACGATTTTTTTTTAACAGGGTAAAAACCGGTCCGATTCTGGGTGAGTCTTTGCTTGGACCCTGTTCCCGGACCGGTTTCAACTGGTTCCCACAAACTGAAACCGATTCCTAGACCGGTTTAACTGGGAACCTGTTCTCGACCCTGTTTTTTGGGTGGTCCGGTCCGGGTTTTGGGTAAACTCGGTCCGATTGCACACCCCTAGTTGGCAAGGGTGATGGCCATGTCAGGGCTGCGGAGTAAGGCTCTGACGGAGTCGCGACATAGGACGTGGTTCATAATTGCTCATGGGTGCTCTATTTATTTGTTTTCGGGCATATTTTGTCCATGGATTAGAAAGAGGAAGGAAACCAAAAGGGAAAAGAGGGGAAGGAACAAATGGAAAGAAAAATAGAAAATTATCTTAAGCCGTTTAAAGAACCTAGTGATAAGGTGTCAATCTCTCAATGAGTAACATATCAGTGCAAGTTTGCTTCTAATTTTGCAAGATCTCGATCCGTAAATCGAAGATGTGAGGGCATCAAAACTCTGCATACAGATGTTGTGATGTGTTAGCCAAAAAGAAATTTCCCAAGGATTATTCTATTTTGTCAGCCATATCACAATGATTATAAATGGATGGACCTACCACGATATTGTCTTACTCCCATTCATATTAACTACGATATTAATCATTGGTTCATAGTTGGTGCATATTCCTATGGATATTGTCGAGACGTTTCATGATAGACATATTTGATATTATAATACATCCATTGACAAGAAATGTGGTTATCAATACAAGTCACAATATATATTACTCTACTTTCTACAAGATCAGTAAAATACAAGACAATTGAAATTCATTGAAAAATACTGAAGTAAAGCTACTTCTGGATGATCAAACGAGACCGACTGACCCTAGATGATGGGATTCCTTACATACATTAAGTGTATGCTCATTGTCCATTCACAGTTTTTTTAGATTTCACTCAAATGAAATTTATCCGGTCTACAAGTTGTGAAGAACAGTGTCCTAGTGTCGAGCTAGGCGTCATTGAAATCTTTTAATATACCCGGCATTGTTCAAATTATGCTCACACGATTAAAAGTAAAAGCTACATGGAGACACTTCTATGATTCTTTTATTGATTGTAGGGGCTTGGCGAGACTCGTTGACTTAGATAGTGAGGAGCTCCACCCGAGTCTGATGTTTAAACCAATTGTTTTCCATAGGCAATGTAACCAGGTTGAGTCATTAATTAGGTCTGATTGACAAAAAAAAATTAAAAGGAGTATAAAGCAAAGCTTTAACAGGTAAAAAATCTTGAAAATATCAGCAAAACTTGACAAAAAACCAATTAGGTCTATTGTTTTTCCATAGGCTATGTAATCAGGTTGAGTCATTAATTTGGTAATTAGGTCACGAGTTCAACTTTCATTAAAAGCAATAATTTAATTGGGATCGCTATACCTGAACTTTGTGTCGTGCACCATTTAGCATTCCAAAGCCAATTAAATGAAGCATGAAAAATCTAAGCATAAAGTACAGCATTATGTTAGTTAATCCTTATACTTTAAAGATACACCAAGCTTTTAAGTTAGATTTTCTAATATGATATGAGAGTTAAATTCTACCTAGTTTATTTCACATGTCTGTTCACCTTGTTTGTCATCCTAATCTACTTGCACATAAGAGGTGTTGAAATATTCAACATTGTTTGACTATGGATTTATATGCTGATTATGGATATATGTGTGTGTGTATATATACATATATATATATACATATATATCTCTTGCCACCTATTAGTATAAGTTTTTGGATTGGACTATCTAACAAGATTATAAAAATCAAACAAATAGGTAGAGTGTCAAAATTTTAAGAATTTAATATATGTAAGAGTTGATTTACAAACATGAATAGAAGATTGCTACATTTTATAAAACTATTTCCTTATCATATTTCATGATTTCTCTAAGGTTATTGAATACGAATTTTATCAATTGATAGTTTAATATGAGAAATCATTTTAGTAATTATGTGATTATATGGAAATCAAATAATTGTTTCTTAAATGTAGAGGAGTTACAATAGATTGTATAATGTAATACTTATTGAAGATTGAGAGGAGGAGCCGCAACAAATAACTAATGAATTGGTGCGGGAGAATAAGTCTAGTGTTGTCAACTGACTTTCCACCGAGTTCTCTCGCTTAAGTAAATATTTACAATGAGATAAAAGAACTGTGGCTAACTGTGAGATCTCTCCGTTGCTTTGAAGGGTGGGGTCGATATGTAAAGTCTTTTCTGAATCTTGATCAATAGGGACCAGATAAACCACGACCATTAATCATGCAATCCACTTGTGAATTTGACGCGTATTAAGAAAATAAAAAGTTTTCTCGCACATAATCTATGGATTTGAATCTAGATGAAAATTTAGATTCAAAAAAATTTTCTGACCAAAAAAAAAAATCTAGACAAAAATTTTCTGATTGGGACCAAAGAAATTTAACTATGTGATAGTGGAAAAATCTATACACCCCGAAAAAATATTTATGAGAAACTATATCCTACCCTAGGCTTCATTTAGTAGCTGGGATAAAAATCAGGATAAGATAAAATTTATCTTATCATGTACTTGGTTCTTGCTTAAGACAAGATAAAATTATCTTATTGAGGAGGTGAGACAAAATTGGATAAATTTTTTAATATTCATATAATAGAAACTATTTTTCTCGAATACCAAACTTTTTAATTAAAAAATTAAAATAATAGTTAAATATAAAAATCATTTGAATTCCATATGAAAATTGAAATTCAAAACAACAACAATTTTTTTTATTCCTATTGTTATTTATATATTGAATTTCTTTTATTTTATAATATATATCTTACATATATTTAGTTCGCTTACTATATATTTTAGATATATTAATATTGTAAATAAAAATAAACTAGGCAAGAGAGTTGGAGCACTATACTTTACAAGATGGCGAAGGTGAATAATCATGTATTCTTTCTCTTACTAAATTCGGCATTCGCTAGGTGATTTATCTCATTGGTTATATTGTACCCCATTTATAATTTATTGTCATGATCGAACTCGTGGTTCCAGAATGCTGCAATGACCTCATTTGCTATTTATGATTAAAGACCATCAATAATAAGGGATTGATTAATGAAGGTTATTTCCATTTGTGTATTTGTGGTTTCTTTAGAAATGAATCATATTCTTATCATCTTCATTTGTATATTTTCAGGTTCATTTATACTATATATGTTCTTCATACCAAATAATGGATATGATAAAATATATGAATATATGGTTTTACTACTTCAATTCACAAAACAATAGACCCTGAATTTTATATCTTATTCAGTCCTATTAATTTTGAAAATACCCTTTTCGTTGATGGTGATATTCACCTCTATTGGCCTTAAATTAAACATAAGAGCACGTCTGGATGTTAAAATTGCTTTTCCAGATTGGTGAACAGAACAAAGAAATTTACTAGGAACACTTGATTCGATTTGTTGAAAATACCCAAGCGCACCGAGTGTGCAAGCTGCAGAAATCTATTTTCGGCTTTAAACAATCGTTTAAGCAGTGGTAATCTCAAGTGCCATCGAGTGATAATGTCATATGATTTTACTAGGATTCATGAAGACCATTGTGCATATGTTAACGGATCTACCAATTAATTCGTAGTTCTATCCTTGTACGTGCGTTACATGACGCAATTGGAGATTGCAAGAAGCTTGTGTTGATCGTATAACGATGATTATTTTCGAAATTTGACATAAATGATATAGGCGGCGTGACTTTACCAGAGAAGATTCCGGTCGATCAACTTGCACGGGGTGCTGATCCAAGTCATCCCTTCTGGTTGGTACAATGATCTTTCTGGCGATGTCGGCGCTGGATAGCTTTGAATGCCTAACATGAATTCCATCTTACCGGACTCCTATTAGGAAAACTAACTCGTCAAACACCGTTGACCATTAGATCTAATTGATTGGAGAAGGGACATAATTGAGTATCCGTCCACAGTCCCTGGAGTTTTGACTGATCTCTTGATGGCATCATTCACAAAAATTTCCTTGAGGCTGTTTTCTCTCGAATTTTGCTGACACCATGCCGACCATTTGAGGAAGTGGATCATGAACGATGTTCCATCTTTGCTTTCTCTTTCTCATCACCAAACTTTATTTTTCCTCGCCGAGTAGCATTCTAAATTATTCACCTGAAAATAATATAACAATCTGTGTTATGGCTCCATGGGTGGTACCATTTACAATAATTTTATTTACTATTTTTTCTTTACTCGGAATGGTTTAGCCTTCGATAAACCTTATTAGGCCATCCTTCAAAAGTAAGTCAAAGGTTTCATCTAACTTACTTATATCGACCGAATATACTTGGGTGTCTTCAGCCCTAACCATGATAATTTATTTAACCTCGACAAGCTTTAAAGCTCGACAAACATATGGTTTGTTAAGCATTATCTTAGCCACAACAAATTTGACTTTTTCATCTCGATTTGATTTGAAGTCTTTATATGGCTTCTTTATCTCTGTCGTTTAAAAGATGTTCATGCTCAGACACCATTGCAGTTAATTGAAACAAATCAACGAACACTTGGCCTTCAAATCGTTCTCTTAGATTATATTTTAATCCATTAATGATCAAATTGGCAAACTCTTTTAATGAAAGTGAAGTGAGACATTTATTTCTTGACTCTTTGAATCAAGAAATGAAATGATCCACCAATTCAGTGTTGTATTGATATAGCCTAGCTAAATCTATCACCATTACCTTAGGAGTCAATCGATAAAATTGAGAATGAACTTGTCTTTCTATCTTAGCCTAATCATGTGACAAATTAGGTAGAACACTTCTGTTCCCGAGAACAATTTCTGCTAAAAAATGATTCTTTTTTATTCTATTCCCGGAAACAATTTTTGAGCATTTGAAAACGTTTGATAACTGTCCAAAGTTTTTACTCCGGGAACAGAAATGCATTTAGTAAAAAAATTTAATCTTTTGATTCTTTTAATTTTTTAGTATTTTTTGTTATAATTTTTTTTTTCTTTTTTCTCTCATCTTCCTCTTGGCCGCTACCACTGGTGATGGCTGGCGAGCTTGCCGAACCTCGCCCAGGCCAAGGCGAGCTTCAGCAAGCTCGCCGGAGCCTCACCCGGCCACCGGTAAGGCTCGGCCTCGCAGATCTGGGCGATGCCGAGCCTCGCTAGGCTAGGCAAGCCTCGCCCAGGCGGCATGAGGCCAAGCCTCGCCGGTGGCGATTGAGCGAGGCTTGGGCTCACCTAGATTTGTGAGGCTAAGCCTCACCTGGCCGCCACCGGCGAGGCTCGAGCCTCGCCCTGGCCTGGCGAGGCTGAGCCTCGCGCTGACCAGCGAGGCTCGCCCGGCCACGGCAAGGCTCGGCCTTGCCCAGATCTGCGAGGCCGATCCTCACCGATGGTTGAGTGAGGCTCGCCTCCCCAGATTTGGGTGAGGCGAGGCTTGCCCAGCCTCGCGCCGCCTGGGCGAGGCTCCAGCGAGCTTGCTGGACCTCGCCCTGGCTTGGCAAGGTGTCGACGACGGCTCAAGGGCAGTTCAGGGGCGATGATGGGGTGGGAGTAGGAAGAGGAAGAAGAAGAAGAAAGGGAAGGGGAAAAAAGAGAAGAGAGAAAAGAGAGAAAAAAAAATTGATTCTCAGAATTGTTCCTAGGAGCGAGAAGCAACTTTTTTTTGTTTTTGGATTTTACTCCAAACCTGTTCCGAGGAACAAATTTGTTCCCGGGAACAAAAAATTTACCAAACGCATTTCTGTTCCAAATCTGCTCTCGGGAACAAAAGAATAGAAACAGTTGTTTCCGGGAGCGTTACCATGCAGGTCCTTAGTTAGCAAATTAGTATATCAAGTGAAAGCATTTTTTGACAAAGACAAAGCAAATAATTCAAGTCTTAGGAATTCATTTGTACATGCCATACCACACTAGTCAAGAATCAACCAACATGTTCAACCGTCGATTGATCATCCTCACCGGTAGAAACCACAAAGTCCGAAGTTTTAAATCCCCAGGGATGACGTAACTTGTTTAACCGTTCCGGATGTAATGGGCGCCTGGCTCCCAAATGTGGTAATACCACATCAACCACTCGCTCTGTCCATTGTCGATGAAGTCGACCATCCTACCCCTAGGCGAAGATGGGGATCTAGCCTGATTATCCACGTTGAGAAACAGCTAATTCCCCCTATAAGGATTATTTCCTACATTTGGTGGAATTGACGCACCAAATGGCCTTACATTATCAACATTCGACATTGGTCCTACTGACTGACATTTTGATTTGCCAAATTATTATTGTAATTGACATTATTTTTACTACTGTTAAGTTGGTTATTTCCAGTAACAAGTCCAACGAAATTTGAGTTATAGTGACCCTGGTTAAATGTTTTAGGCCTTTGCAAAATTTTCACAGACAATGCAATGCGGTTGACGATTCGGAACACATAGCATTCTCTTTGCCATTATGCGGTGACTAGTTGTTGCCAACGCCATTGTCATAATCTTGTTCATTCTTTGTCCTTGCCATTACAATTTCTTAAATCGAATTAGAATGATCTTACTGGGCGTGACAAAAGATGTTTCACTAAAGATGGGTATTGACTCAAATAGTGAAAAATCATTCACCAAAGAGTTATTTTCGGTTTTTTTATGAAATGAGTTTAATGTTGATTTTGGATAAAAACTCACTTGACGTTGCAACAAAGATCAATTGCAGATTTGGAGATAAAAGACTGTAAATGATGGAAACTAACAAGACAATATTATTGATAAACTGAGAAAAAACACATCCAGAAAATGTGTTTTTGTTGATTTTTCTCCAAAATTACATGCCGCCATTTTTATAAATCATTAATTACAACCATCTACTACCAATTATCAGTCTAAATATGGTTACAACTGCACTGCCGAAATTTCATGCCTCCCATTTGCACGCTGATCTCATCCACAATCAGTGATAACTTTCAAGGTCACTAGGCTAACCATTGCTTGGTATCGTTGCCATCAATCGATATTCTTGTCCTCATGTCCTCCCCTTGCTTTCAATACTTGGCCAAATTTTAGGATAGCCAAGTCTTTGCTTGCTCCATCGATGAACTTTATTGAACACCTCTCAGCTATTTGACTGTGTAAATTTCATATAGTTGTCGATTCCTCTTCATAGATGTCAATATTCATGTCAATCATTTAATGGCTTGAAGCACATTCATCAACCAATCTTGCTCAATCGAGTGCACTCTGGCTCACTGATAGTTGTAGGGTATGGTTGTCAAGAGCCACATATATTGGTTATTGGTAGGCTAGTTTGTAATTGTCAGCAATCACATCATGCATTTATCAATAACCATGTCAATTACATCAACCAAACTTAATTAACCAACTAAACCCTCTGTTCGTCTATTTAATTTTGTTTATTTATTTGGGTGTACACTAGTAGTCATTGATGACGAACAGTTCTTTTCCCAATAGAAGAGAGTTTGAGCAACAAAGCTTCTCCTCCACACGAAATCCCATGATGTTTTATTCAATTTGGACGATACGCGACAATGTATCATCAACCATGGTGTAAAAGATTCAAATAAAGCAATGTCCAATCCAATGATTTTAACACCAAGAACAAAACAGACAAGTCACTAAGATTTACTTTTCCCATACCTACATTGATCATTAGAAATATGACGATTTAACCATCCTTAAGGCTATATATAGGATGTCCCAACTCTTAACTCCCCAGGAACCCAAGAACTTCTTCGCCATCTTCAAAGAAAATCAAATGGCAATGAGTATATTCAAGATCTGTTTGTGCCTAATGCTGATATCGCTTTCACTTTCGAGCTCCTGCGCACAAGCTCCCCACATTGTGATCCGAGGGAAGACACTTAGTAGGGTGGTTCGAGCATTACGTGACGACTATGGAAAGGCAGATGAGGAACAAGGAAGCCGTTACAAGTTTATGAGGCCTGGTCCTGGAGGTCCTGATCCACAACATCATTGAAGTAACAAGTAGTGGCCGATCGAACAATACGATCGCCACCTTCTTCTATTTGCGAATAGCGTCCCAGGGAGCATGAGATAATGATTTGTTTCTTTATCGTATCTTTGAATTTGACAACGCTACTCCTCTCGGAAGATGATGAAAATGAAATAAATGAAACATTCTCTCACTTACTTGGTCTACCCTCAACTCACTCCAGCCCCGGCCCTTTTGTTCTTTCAACGCAAGCTCCAAGGCTTCACACCAAGTCTTCACTAACATAACATACATGCTTAAGCAAATTGCCACAGTAGGGTTTCCATGTGAAGTTGTTCATGGAGTTTGTGGGCATGGCAAAAGTGCTACATGTAATTTGTTTATCATAAGTGGACTTATAGTAGTGAAACATTAGTATAGATGCCATTGATTAACTGTGTTGGCATTTTCTTTTAACTTTGAGCTTTTGAATCTTGACAACTTGAAGAAGATTATGGTAGTGGAGCCAGGTATGGTTATCAAATATGAACCTGCGCATATATTTTTGTTCTAGGGCTTGTCATCATCCGAATTTAACAGACACGTACTTGAAAACCAGGACCACCTGATGATAAATTTAAAGTCCATGGGATGGCAACATCACCCTCCTTTCACATTGGGTAAATAAAGAATAAGCACAACCAGACCATTAGCAAAGGTTAGTCCCAAGTGAGAAAAAATCAAATAGAGATGACCCAATATTATAAGGGTCCTTTTTCACATAACTATTTACGCATTATCTTCTGCAATTATACTTTAGATGCGTTAATCTATTCTATATATTTGGTCAGAAAAGGGGGGCATCATGAAGTATCATTGGTTGTGGATTGAGTATCCACTAAACATGATGCCTCTGCATGCGTAGAAAAAATATGACAGTCCGTACGTCCTTCAGTGTCATCACATACTTTAAGACACCATCCAATTGGGAAAATATTAAATTAAATAATTAATATCATGAAAAACTCATATTTTATGACTATCAAAAACCCTAAATTAGCACACCTATGATAAATTTATCTTAGATTAATTTTTTTATCATTATAAATCTCGAACTTATATATTTGTGATAAATTTAATTTCTATTAGTTTTCATTTAATTTGAATAATATTACAAAAAACTACAAACTAGTAAAATAGAAGGTAAAACCCTATAACTGGTACACTACTCAACTGCTATGTGATCATTCAATTCAGTAATTTAACGTTAAAATTCAATAAAAACTAACTGAAGGTAAATTTGTCACGGGTGTACTAATTTGTGGTTTTTTATAGTCAAAAAATTAGTTTGAGATAAATTTGTTACAAGTATACTAGTTTGAAATGGTATTAACCATAAATTAAAAATAGAGCTTCTTCTTGGTTGGGTTAAAAATGGAGTTGGAAGACAGATTGCATATTTCCTCCAAAAACGACATCACTGTAAGTTATTTTTATGGATAAATGCAGTCAAAATTCGAAAACATGCAAAGAAAAGGAAATTTAGTTGTAAAATTTTAAGTTTGTGCAATTAAATACTGCAACTTGACCAAAAACTGCAGTCAGTAACTCTATAAGGCTGCCCACTAACAAAAAATGTTAAGGTGGCACTTGTTAACATTTTTCAAGACCACATGAATGAGGGTAAGAATTGGTCCTAGGTCAACTCGAGAGCCTGATCAAACTGGCTGCTTCTAGTTGGTTCCCGCAGGAATTTGTTCGGCTTCCGATTCTACAAATTGGAAACGATAATAATTAGTCTCGCTTCTTGTGTGGAACTGGACCAACAAAATTGGTCCTGTTCTCTTTTCTTCTTTTTTCTCTCTCTCTCTGATTTGCATTGTACTTCATTTTCTATGTATGATTTGTAGCGCTGGTGGCCTTTTACTGCTGCAAGTTGTTCAATTTCTGCAAAAGTGGGAAGTGTATACCTATATTAGTCGATTCCTAAATAACAAGCAGAAGCACTGGCTAGTTTTTTATGTGCCAGATATTGTCTGGATTTCTTTTGGCAAAATAATGTGATTGGCTCTTGCCTGATTCTAATTGTTTAATTTTAGGTAGACAATGTTTTATCCTTGTCAATCAGGATCTTCATGCTTGCCCTTTTAGATCAAATGATTGCTATGAGTTTACTTTGCAACTTGATCTTGACTGCGAGGATAGATAATGCTTATATTGTCAAAATTGTTCTTTTGAATAGAAGAACTAAAATAAAAGAAGAAGAAGCTAGTCCCGAGTTGATCATAGAACTAGATCCAATCGGTTTGATCTAATTTCAAGGTTGATTCCCAATTCCACAAACTACAAATCGACCATGTTTGGTTAGATTTCAAGTTTCATGATGGAAATTGACCAGACTTGAAATCGACCACCCTTACACAAAAAATAATTATTTGATGTCAAGAGGGGCCATGTTAGTATAAGTCCAAAGGATTAAAATAGAAAACATAGAACTGGAACAATAGCCCTCACTACCCACATTGACCCTCGCCTAAGCATCGAAGCATTGACAAGGACTAGCAAGATAGCAACCCTCCCCAGTCACAAGCGAGGGACAACCATCCTTGCATGGTGATGACGCCACAACTTGAGGGTAGGTCAACCCATGGAGTGGTGGTGAGACCTATTGGGAGTGCAAAGTAGAAATCTAATATCTTCACCTAGGGAGATCTCCAAGGGAGAAATCCAAGCCCGAACCCGTCAATATATTTAGTTAGACTTACCTCAACTCAAAAGCTTAAACTAGTGAGTCATGGGCCAATTAAGATATATTAACTGCTTCACACCACATCAATTATCCGATGTGGGACTACTTTTCTAACATAACTCACACGTGTATTCTAACAATACCACCGCACAAAGGCTTACAATAGGCATGATCTAGGCAAGGGCCTTGCTTGCATACCCTCGCCTGCTCCCCATGAGGCCGCTTCATTCTAGTTAATCACTAGTTAATCGCTGGGTGCTATTTTATCTTATTTTTTGCTCTTCTTTCCCCTTTTTATTTCAATCTTTGATTATTTGCCTTCACGTGGATGCTGCCACTTAGCACTATATCTATTCAAAATATTTAAAAAAACTTACATCAGTTCTTTCCGTCTGTCAAATTGAATGAATTCAACGGAGGTATTTAACTGTAATTTTTGGCTAAGTTTGAAAACTTGATAGCACAAATTGAAAATATTTAGGATTTTATTTTACTTTCATTTGAGTGCTAGGTATTTAATTGTAATTTACCCCTTAATTATATTCCGAGCAGAGAAAAATGAAAAGATACATATGCATGGTGTATATGTGATTTGCTACAAAGTTAAGCATGCGAATGGTACCATGGCCAATCAAGTGATGGACATGGTAATGGTGGCGTGGTTGGATCTGAGGTACCCAAACCGTGCCCCATTTTTAATAGTGATTAAATGGATTGCGATTCAGGAAAAAAAAGAGAATTGCAATCCCAACAAAAGAAACTATGCTATCGTGATGAAATTTTGTAGCTTTGGCCCAATTTCTTCGTACTAATTGCCTATTGTGACGATGCTTTATCAATCTAATATAATCATTTCTATGAAAAATATTTTGGCACGATAAATGAACCAAGTATAACTACAATTTCAGAGTTAAGAATAGCAGAAGTACCATAACTTTCATACGATATTCACTTTAATGTCATTATTTCATTTACTCATTTGAATATTAGAAATTTGAAAATCAATCACTTGAATTCCATTGGCGATTCACCTCATCAGAAATCCAACATGGACGTTGGTCATTTTACGTGGCTTCACCGGTGCTAATGTGGATAATATTTATTATTATTATTATTATTATTATTATTATTATTATTATTATTATTATTATTATTATTATTATTATTATTCCTTTTATTTCCTTTTTTTTAGGGTCGGCAAGAGATCTGGTCACGAAGGCCCTAGGTGAGGGGATCATAGCCTCATCGGCATCAGGCAAGGCTACAAAGGTTGTCACCAACTCTAGGCGGTTGTCACCAACGCCACCTTGCCCAAGGCTTTTGTGGCTGAGGGCAAGGTGGCTAGGGTTTTGCGGTCAGTGTGCTGGCCATAATAAAAATAAATAAAAAAAAAATCCATGTAGAATAATTTGCTAGAATTGACACTCAAGTGATTAATTTTACTTCGATATGGCACTTAAGTGAGCAAAAAAGTTATGGCACTCAAATGAATGCTGTACGAAAGTCACCGTATTCCTATTGTTCTTCTCCACAATTTCGTCTAAAAACGTGCCAAATTTTGTCATTGTTCCTCTCCCCTCCCCCACAATGAATCAATGATTGGCGTAGTTGATGGGGTCAATACCATTTGAATAGGGCAAAGGTTTGAAATTAATTGGATTATAGGGTTTATAGAGTGTTTTATGTCTAAATCAAAGGCTCGAACCTAATTGATTCGAGGACTTGTAAGGTGTTTAGTAAGCCTCCATGATAGTTGGGACCTCTATAGTTATTTTTAGACATGCTAAAATGTGTTATAAACCGATTTCTCAACCCATTTATGATGGGTTAGAGTTGTTATACGAGATAGTTATATTCAACAAATGGATTTAGAATGGTAAAGCCCAACATAGTATTGGAGTTAAATGAATTTATAAGTTACTTAGACTTAATCCACCTCTATGACTCTCTCTTCATTCTCTCTCACCCTCACTAGATTTCTCGCTCACTCACTCCATGCTTTCACCTTAGTTTAGGTATAACTTTTCCTATATTTGGTTACATATGAAAGTCTTTTTAGTAATATGAGTTGAATCGGATATGAAATAGGTTTAGATCGAGTCAGATATGGGTCACTAAATTTGCATTTCATGGAAGTGGTTCTGTTTGGTTTGGACCATTTTTAATCTAACTCGCCCATTTTATGGATAGTGCCTAGATTGTGAAAAAACATAATTTGGTTACATAGGTTCAAGTTTTAACGGTATATGGTTTTCTAACAAAGTATTAAAGTATTGATCATTAGCTTAAATCCTTACATCCGTTAAAGAAGACTATATGTAAATAAAGTCCTGTCAAATCCAGTGTTCAAGCAATGTTGGATTAATACTACATGGAAGAAGGCATGTGAATCAAATAGCGTAGAGCCACACATGCATGATATAAACATGGGGCAAGAAGGTCTCCGAGGCTTTGGTTCCGATACCACATTAACCAGCCAATCCAAATACACAAGTTATTAGGTGGAGAAAAATCACATGTATAAAACCCAATCAAATCCAGCGGTCCAGTTACATAGGATAATGCTATGATACTTTAAATCATTTATTTCAAGCACAAAATTAAATTATTTGTAAGGAAGAGCATTGGAGTGGGATTTGCTTTTTCTCTACATAAGCTTCATGACAACATTTTAGACTTTAAATAAGCGGTTTCCTCGACAAGGACAATATTTAATACGTTGTAAAAGGTGGCTAATATGTGTTCTTATTTAACTTGGTTCAATACTTAGAACCTTTTCTTAGCACTAATTTACTCGATTACCAAACTTCCGAAGCTTGGGGTGGCTAAATTCTAATTTGACGTCGGAAAAAGCACAAAGTGGTGGGATAAATGAATGTGTCGGCATGTAATCAAAATGCGTTGATTAACATTTATGGACCAAGTCCACTTCTCTTTTTCAGAATAAAACAAACCAAATTGTCGGTTGGGGAACTTTTGTTTACTGTGTGTTTACTTGAGTAAATATAATCGTAATTCGCAAGCTCCAAAAGGCTTAAGGGAGACTTTATTTTAGTGATTGGGATTCTCTAAGCTTAAGATAATAACTTTTACCATTTGAAAAAAGGAAAAATCTAGTGGAAATGACGTAAATGATTTATTAACTTTTAATTTATTGAACAGGATCCTTGAGTTTTAATTTAATATGTATCGTGGTCTCTAAACTTTCAATACATGCTCAATTTAGTTCCTGAGCTACAAGAAAATATTCAGTATTATCCATAATTTTTAATTAATGAAAATATTACGTTGAACATTTTCATACAATTTAAGTACTATATTAAACATACACCAAAAACCCATGGATCATATTGAATAAATTAAAATTTTATGAATTACATTGAATATTATGTTCAAGTTCGGGGATCACATTAAACAAATAAAAAATTTAGAAATTGTACTGTCTATTGAGTCAAATTCATAATTTTTGTTATGATCCCAAAAAATTAAGAACCAGAACAGTGATAGCTCTATCTCACCAGCCGTCCACCTTACCGGTGCCCTGCAGCACTTGTGTCGTAGCATCTTGCCAATTGTTAGATCTTGACTCGTGACCTAGGTGTGCAATCTGACATATGATCTCATGAGCCTAGCCACGAGTTCGGCAGAGAGAGAAAGAAAGAGCAAGGGATTTTTTTTATTTTATTTTTGGGGTTGGGGGGAATGACGGACCTTGTTGGCAAGGGTGGAGGCCATGTCGGGGCTGCGGAGTAAGGCTCCGACGGAGGCGCGACACGGGACGTGGTTCATAATTGCTCGTGGGTGCTCTATTTATTTGTTTTCGGGCATATTTTGTCCATGGATCAGAAAGAGGAAGGAAACAAAAAAGGAAAAGAGGGGAAGGAAAAAATGGAAAGAAATATAGGAAATTAACTTAAGCCGTTTAATGAACCTAGTGATAAGGTGTCAATCTCTCAACGAGTAACATATCAATGCAAGTTTGCTTCTAATTTTGCAAGATCTCAATCCATAAATCGAAGATGTGAGGGCATCAAAACTCTGCATACACATGTTGTCATGTGTTAGCCAAAAATAAATTTGCTAAGGATTATTCGATTTTATCAGCCATATGACAATGGTTATAAATAGATGGAACTACCATGATACTGTTTTACTCCCATTCATATTAACTACGATATTAATCATTGGTTCATAGTTGGTGCATATTCCTATGGATATTGTCGAGATGTTTCATGTTAGACATATTTGATATTATAATACATCCATTGACAAGAAATGTGGTTATCAATACAAGTTGCAATGTATATTACTCACTCTCTACAAGATCAGTAAAATAAAAGACAATTGAAATTCATTGAAAAATACTGAAATAAAGCTACTTCTGGATGATCAAACGAGACCGACAGACCCTAGATAATGGGAAAAATTCGTTACATACATTGGGTGTATGCTCATTGTCCATTCACATTTTTTGTAGGTTTCACTCAAATGAAATTTATCCGATCTACAAGTTGTGAAGAACAGCATCATAGTGTCGAGCTAGGCGTCATTGAAATCTTTTAATATATCCGACATTGTTCAAATTATGCTCGCACGATTAAAAGTAAAAGCTACATAGAGACACTTCTATGATTCTTTTATTGATTATAGGGGCTTGGTGAGACTCGTTGACTTAGATAGTGAGGAGCTCCACCCGAGTCTGATGTTTAAACCAATTGTTTTCCATAGGCAATGTAACCAGGTTGAGTCATTAATTAGGTCTGATTGACAAAAAAAAATGAAAAGGAGTATAAAGCAAAGCTTTAACAGGTAAAAAATCTTGAAAATATCCGCAAAACCTGACAAAAAACCAATTAGGTCTATTGTTTTTCCATAGGCTATGTAATCAGGTTGAGTCATTAATTTGGTAATTAGGTCACGAGTTCAACTTTCATCAAAAGCAATAATTTTATTGGGATCGCTATACCTAAACTTTGTGTCGTGCACCATTTAGCATACCAAAGCCAATTAAAATGAAGCATGAAAAGTCTAAGCATAAAGTACAGCGTTATGTTAGTTAATCCTTATACTTTAAAGATACACCAAGCTTTTAAGCTGGATTTTCTAATATGATATGAGAGTTGAGTTCTACCTAGTTTATTTCGCATGTGTGTACCTTGTTTGTCATACTAATCTACTTGCACATAAGAGGTGTTGAAATATTCAACATTGTTTGACTATGGGTTTATATGCTGATCATGGATATATATATGATCTTTCGCCACTTATTAGTATAAGTTTTTGGATTGGATTATCTAACAAGATTATAAAAATCAAACAAATAGGTAGTGTCAACATTTTAAGAATTTAATATCTATAAGAGTTGATTTACAAACATGAATAGAAGATTGCTACATTTTATTAAACTATATCCTTATCATATTTCATGATTTCTCTAAGGTTATTGAATACAATTTTTATCAATTGATAGTTTAATATGAGAAATCATTTTAGTAATTATGTGATTATATGGAAATCAAATAATTGTTTCTTAAATGTATAGGAGTAACAATAGATTGTATAATGTAATACTTATTGAAGATAGAGAGGAGGAGCCGCAACAAATAACTACTGAATTGGTGCGAGAGAATAAGTCTAGTGTTGTCAACTAAACAAAACGGCAAAAAATAGCGTAAAAATCTAAGGTTTCTCCATTTGCAATGACTTTCCACAGAGTTCTCTCGCTTAAGTAAATATTTACAATGAGATAAAAGAACTGTGGCTTACTGTGAGATCTCTCCGTTGCTTTGAAGGGTGGGGTCGACATGTAAAGTCTTTCCTGAATCTTGATCAATAGGGACCAGATAAACCACGACCATTAATCTTGCGATCCACTTGTGAATTTGACGCGTATTAAGAAAAATAAAAAGTTTGCTCGCACATAATCTATGGATTTGAATCTAGACGAAAATTTAGATTCAAAAAAATTTTCTGACCAAAAAAAAAATCTAGACACAAATCTTCTGATTGGGACCAAAGAAATTTAACTTATATGATAGTGGAAAAATCTATACACCCCGAAAAAATATTTACGAGAAACTATATCCTACCCTAGGCTTCATTTAGTAGCTGGGATAAAAATCAGGATAAGATAAAATTTATCTTATCATGTACTTGGTTCTTGCTTAAGACAAGATAAAATTATCTCATTGAGGAGGTGAGATAAAATTGGATAAATTTTTTTATATTCATATAATACAAACTATTTTTCTCAAATACCAAAATTTTTTAATTAAAAAATTAAAATAATAATTAAATATAAAAATCATTTGAATTCCATATGAAAATTGAAATTCAAAACAACAACAATTTTTTTCTTTATTCCTATTGTTATTTATATATTGAATTTATTTTCTTTTATAATATATATCTTACATATATTTAGTTTGCTTACTATATATTTTAGATATATTAATATTGTAAATAAAAATAAACTAGGCAAGAGAGTTGTAGCATTATACTTTGCAAGATGGCGAAGGTGAATAATCATGTATTCTTTCTCTTACTAAATTCAGCATTCGCTAGGTGATTTATCTCATCGATTATATTGTACCCCATTTATAATTTCTTGTCATGATCAAACCCGTGGTTCCGGAATGCTGCAATGACCTCATTTGCTATTTATGATTTAAGACCATCAATAATAAGGGATTGATTAATGAAGGTTATTTCCGTTTGTGTATTTGTGATTTCTTTAGAAGTGAATCATATTCTTATCATCTTCATTTGTATATTTTCAGGTTCATTTATACTATATATGTTCTTCATACCAAATAATGGATATGATAAAATATATGAATATATGGTTTTACTACTTCAATTCACAAAACAATAGATCCTGAATTATATATCTTATTCAGTCCTATTTTCACTATAATATCAAATGACCAAATGCAACTTTAAAGTTTTTATGAGTCTTATAATCTATCTAAAATGATCATTAACATATTTGACATTGTATTTTTTATGTTAGTGGGTAGTTACTTCCACTAAAACCACTCTTGCATTATTATACCCCTTATAGCCAATAGCTAGCCAACTTCTACCACTTTCTTTTCACGCATAACCAACATATCAAATTCAGGCCATTAAGGGTGAGATAGAAGACCTTTGGAGGCATGAGGAGATGTACTGGAGGCTAAGATCGAGGATCCAATGGCTCAAATGGGCTGATAGGAATACAAAATTCTTCCATGCCACCACAGTCCAAAGACGACAAAGAAACAGGATTACCCGCCTCAAGACTATGGGAGAAACCTGGGTCTCCTATCCAAACCAGATCAAACATACCATCGAGGACTACTACCGACAGCTCTATCTAATGGAAGGAGAGCGAGAGTTTTCTCCAGTCATCAAACAGTGCCCTAGAATAGTCACAAACCAGATGTACTCGATACTATTGGCTGAGCTCTCTGAAGAGGAAATCAAATTAGCTACCTTCCAGATGGGCGTCGAAAAAGCCCCCGAGCCCGATGGCCTAAATGGTCTGTTCTACTAGAAGAATTGGAAAGTCCTAAAGGAAGACATTGTTTCGGAAGTCAAGGAATTTTTTAAAATGGGCTATATGCTTCCAGAGCTTAACCAAACTAGCTTTGTACTTATCCCAAAGACCTAGAACCCTGAGTCTTTAGACCAATATCGTCCTATCAGTCTTTGCAACTACGGGTATAAAATTATCGCCAAAGTGCTTGCTAATAGACTCAAACATTTGCTCCCCCAACTCATTACAGAAGAACAAAGTGCCTTTGTAGGGGGACAGTGCATTTAAGACAATATTTATATGGTCCAAGAGGTCCTACATCAAATTCGAACTAGAAAGAGAAGATGCAAGTTTCAAGCTGCCCTCAAGCTTGACATGAAAAAAGCCTATGATCGGGTTGATTGGGACTTTCTAGAAGCTTGCCTAGTGAAGATGGGCTTTCATGCAAGGTGGGTGAAGTGGGTTATGCAATGTGTCACAACTGTTTCCCTTAGCGTCAAAGTAAATGGCGAGCCACTACCTTTCTTTCGCCCGTCCCATGGAATCAGACAGGGGGATCCTTTGTCCCCTTATCTGTTCATTCTAATGGCTAATGTGTTGTCAAACCTAATTGGAAAAGTGTTGGAGGATCGAAGTCTAAAGGGTATCAAGTTGAATAGGTCATGCCCCACTCTATCCCACCTCTTATTCGTTGCTGACTCGATCTTTTTCCTAGATAGAACAGTCATTGAGTGCCAAAATTTAGCCCTAGTGCTTAACCAGTACTGCACAGCCTTCGGACAACAGGTAAATTTAAACAAATCGGGAATCAATTTCAGCCGAGATTGCCCCCAATCCCTAATGAGTAACATGGCACAAACATTAAGGGTGCCCATCCTACCTCACACGGTCAAGTACCTAGGAATTCCCTCAGACTGGGGAGCCTCGAAGAAACACACATTTGCATGGGTTATGGGGAGAGTCAACATGAAATTGGAAGGATGGAAGGAAAAATTGATTTCCTAAACTGGCAAGGAAGTTCTCCTAAAATCAGTGGTCCAAGCTATTCCTCAATACACCATGTCGGTTTTCAGAATCCCAACATCTATTCGCAAGGCTATTGAACAGAAAATTGCCAGTTCTGGTGGAAAATAAGTGAACAAAGAACATGCATTCATTGGAAACGATGGGAGGTGCTTAAGACTAGGAAAGCTGAAGGGGGTCTTGGCTTTCGAGACTTGATGGACTTCAATGCAACCCTACTGGCGAAATAGGCTTGGAGACTAAGTTTAAGTCCAAACTCTTTGTGGGGTCACCTATGTAAGGGACTATACTATCCCCACCTGGATTTTTGGCATGCAAGGAAACGTCAGAAGAATTCATGGGGATAGCTCAATATCGTAGCCAACCGAGACGCTATCTCCCCTGCTATGCACTGGAATGTTGGAAATGGAACCACTATCAAGACTAAGGAGGACAGGTGGCTTCCAAAGGGACTCTTATATGGATCGGTCAAACAACACGAGCCTCTAATGGTGGCCAACTTCATGTCCCCCATAGAAGGAACTTGGTAGTTACCGCTCCTACAGGACACGTTCAATGACCGGACAATTCAGGAGATTCTAGCGATTCCCCTACACCCACAGTTGGGATAGGACTCCATAATCTGGTCGGGCACACTTGTGGGCCAATATACCATTCAAAGCAACTACATTTTTCTACAATAGTCTAAAGCAGCACAACAATCAACAACAATAACAGCCTCATCATCTTATAACCCCCCCAATGGACTGTGGAAACACATTTGGCGCACCCCCACCCCTCCAAAAATTTGTCATTTCCTGTGGATGCTCTGCCAAAATGCACTATCGACTAATGCTAACATATTTCAGCATAGAATCATACCTGACCCGCTATGCCCTTTGTGCCGAAGTTGCGCCAAATTTGTTGAACACGTGTTTCCTTTGCCCCTGGACAAAATCTATGTGGGGTTAGCATAATAGCATAATTCAACTTTCGAGCCTTGGCCCCAATAGAATCGAAGACTAGGTCATGCTATTCTTTGAGCAGGAGGACTTACTAGCTATTGCGCATTCTGCGGTGATTATCTGGGAGATTTGGAAGGCAAGAAATGATGCCATATTCCAGCATTGGAAGCCATGCGCAGAAGCAGTGCTGGAGATAGCGGCGTCCACGATCGGCAGCTTCAACGCTTAGACAGACAGGATCAAAAAACCCAGAAACAGCTTCAGTCGATTGCTTAGATGGAAACCCCCAACGGCGCACGGGCTTAAAATTAACACAGATGGGTCTTACCTCCCGGGCGATGCAGTGGGCTCGACGGTGTGGATCTACCATGACTCGACTAGCCGGCTACTGCACGGAGGCGTGCGATCGGTCCCAGCTTCCTCCTCGCTACTGGTTGAGACATGGGCTCTATCCGATGCTCTAAGTTTTGTTTCTACCCGATAGATCTCCCCCTCAGTTGAGGGTCGCGCAACCCCCTTTCTCCCAGGCGACGTTGTCTTGTTGGAAACAGACAGTCAACAACTTGCTAAAGACTTCATCCAACAACAGCAGTCCACGTGGGAGGCGCAGATCCTAGTCCAGAATTGCAGGAATTTTCTATCACATTTGCCTAATACTCAGGTTATTTTCTCTCCACGTGAGACTAATCTAAGTGCTGATTGGGTTGCAAAAAACCATCGGAGAAACTACTTACTTTGTAAACTGGGTACAACCCCTCTGTCTCTGGCACTTGCTCTATACTGACGCCTAGATCTTGGGCCCCCATATCCCAATTAATTTTAATGAAAACGTTCTATTTCGACAAAAAAAAAAAAACCAACATATCACAATTGCCTGCGCATGGTTCGAATTGACTCTAGTGCAATGTCAAAATAAATTCCTGATGTACAATGCATGCCTTTATTTTTCCCTTGTTTTTCTTTTCTGTCTTTATACAATAGTCTCTCCTATTATGCAATGTCGATTTGACTTTGTCAGTGTTAATTAGGATATTTCCGTATATTAAAGAAAATTAGGATATTTTCCTTAATTCTCTGTATCTCTTTGAATTATGTATATATTTCTCTTGATTTTTCATATCCCTAATTGACTATAATTGAAATCAAGATTATCTTGTTATTTTCAATAAACATCTAATAAAACCTATAAATAGGCTCATGTCACACAATTCTCTTTTCTACATTATTTATTATATCATCTGAATGAGAAAAAAGGATTTGGCACTTTTATCTTCTGTGCAGGAGTTAATCGGAGTTAAATTTATTGATATTGATATCTATCTACTTTGATACCTATAAAGGGAAAGATTTTAGAAGTGGTCACTGGCAGAGCAAGACTCTTTTATCCTCCTTTCCAATTTCCACATTTTATTTTGTGTCTTCTTTTCTTTCAGATTTCAAATTTGTGATCATTAAATCACAACATTCTTCATAAATATCTCTCTTTTTTTCCTGGACTATAACTACAAGTAGCCAGCCATTTTGTTTTTTTGAAAGATATACTTTTTTCTGATAGAAAGGACAAAAGAGTTTTTTGGCTTAAAATCCAAATAATATTCATTACTTACTTAAATTGGTTCTTTCAAGCATTCTTCCAAAAGGGCTTCAAATTTGATTAATTCAATTGAGGCATCTGGAAACAAATTTTTTTTCTTATTTCTTCATTTGAAGTGTGCTCTTATTCTATTTATGTATTCTTTCTACATTCAAGGATTAACTAATGAATTACAAATTAAAAATAGCAAATAAATTCATAAGTCTAATGCCTTGATGTAGAGCTTAAAATTAATTTCCATTTGAATATGCCATTGAATCCTAAAGCCGAGGAACTAGAGTACTTTTAGCTTTGGAGAGCCAAATTTCCAGATGTTTAGAACCAAGCAAGCAAATCTTGAAAGTCTTTTTACTTTTTCGCCTTATGCTTGGGAAAAATTCAGCTGAGTTGTATCAGAAAAAGAAAATAAGTGATTTCGAGATTTTCCTTGATTATGCGACACCCAAATATGAATTAGTGAAAAGGAATTTGTAGTCCCCGTGTTACCGCTCGGCCATGCCACCAAAATTTATGGTTCCCACCAAAATAGATGAAAAAAAGTCCCTCTTTGTTTCTAGGAATTGATTAAATCAAGGGTTCATGTTGTAAGAGTTAGCCGATCTTATTCATTGTTAGAACTTTTTTTTTTCCAATCAAATCATGTCTAGGACAGCGTTAAACATCTCCTCAAAAACTTATAGTAGCTTGCCAAACAGAGGCTAATAGAAAATAATGAGTATTAATGCCATAAAATCTACGATTAGATTTAAAAAAGCGTAAGTCTCTGACAATTTGGCTAAAAAAAAGCTACTTGAATAAACGGTGGAATGAAGATAGATACAAATCAATTTAAAGATATAAAGCACGAAATATTTTTATGTTGGGCATGGAGATAATTGTATTTTAATTGAGTTATTGTTATTGTTATTGAAAATTAATATCCCTTGTCGGTGTGTTATAAGTTTAGCAATTGGCCTATTGTTTGAACATAATAGAAGGATATCTTTTAGTAAAAGGCTTTTACCATTGTTACTCTTATCAATACTAGCTAGCTATTGGGTTTTTCAGCTTGGGCCGCCCATACTAGGCTTGACCCAAGCCCAATGCACGAGCATATAGGAAGGAAAAGTTTGTTCTGAAAGGAAGATTATCTTCTCTTTGTGAAAACACACTCAAAATACACGTACAAGAGTCGGGGTGTGAAAGTAACAAGCATGTGAGAAAGTGCTTGGGTATAAAGAAAAACACAAATATTCTCAGAATTGCAAGCAAAATGTGAGATTAAGGAGTATATACGGTTGGGGAGAGATCAAGTAAAGTACACGGTATATTTGGTTGTGGCTGTACGAGTGGAAGCCCAAGTGCATGATTACATTTCTGACCACCACGAAGACACAAGTATTACGTTCAATCTTGGTTCTTGGGACTTGTGTAATTATGCAAAGCCCGACATTAGTATCAAAGCATGTTGACTGTTTCCTATGCTTCATTTGTGCTCGATAGATGTGTTCATTAGTTCTACTCTACATACTATTCTACTCCTACTCCTACTCTAATATTCAAACTGTTGCTTTGTCTTCGTACAAAACGTGAGAATTGAAACCCAATCCTGAAATAAAATCGTCCCCATCCAACCCAACTCCCTCTGAATAGATGTCATGTTGAAGTGTTTTAAATGTGCACTCCATGTTTGACACGTTGGAAGATCAAAAACGGCATGCTCTGCAAATTTCCTTTCTCTTGTACGATATAATATCTGTTGAGGTTGATATGTTTTTTTATCTATTAAGACAAGTTTGAGTTATTAAGAAACTGCTTGGACGCTTTTGAATGGAGAATTATAAGCCAATGAAAACTGCTGTGGCGAAAGGAAAAGATGTGAGCCTTGTGACGAAAGCCCAAGGAAAGAAAGTGAATTCGCAAGGACACCTTATCCTAGTACATCTTCAGTCAGTCAAATCAAACAGTGTAAATAGAAGGATCCAATCTCCTAAATTTAATAGATTTTAAAACTTGGTTGCAATTTAAGCTTACCTGATTGAAATTTCATGATAAATTTTCTTATTATACCCTTCTTTTAATGTAATTGTATAGGGTCGTCAAATATGCTAGCGTAGCGCATTGGGGTTCTTTGTACGTTAAAAAAGGAACCGTTCACATGGGACACACTAAATAACAAATATGGAGAGGGAACCCGATGAAGAAGATTCTTGGGCCAAAGGGATCCATGTGTGTGTTTACAGGAAAAAAATGACCAACGCTTTATAATCGGCATTAAGTCAATTTGGTCAAATATAAAGCTCGATGATGAGATTGATATGGCCGTTGATAAATGATGTGATAGTCACATATAGTTATGTAATGTAGTCACCAATGATGGTAGTAGTCATCGATGACTATGAAGTAACTTATCGATGACAATAAAATATAGCTATCAATGCACGATGGTACATGATTGACAAACATATTGATGATAAAATTGATATATGGCCTTGCTGACACATAAATTTTTGGCCTCACATATGAACATTTCTTTACATAAAAAATTTGAAGGTCAATCCGATCTCTAAGCAAAATTGGCATTGCATAATTTTACAAGGAGGATACTTTCAATTGATGTTTTATGGATAGAAAATTTGGAGGGAAATCAATTGGATACATGGGGGTTGTAGTTTCCACAATGAGAAAACCAATCAATCACAAAATTCTTCTCTCCAATAAGTTTTGGAGGAATTCGTGGGATAAATGGCGAAAGAAAATGCGGCAAGATAGACAAAATGGATGGAAGAAAATCAAAGCATTTGTGGAAAGTGTGAGCTGTTGCAATTTACAAAAAGAAACTAATGAGCTAACCATAGAATTGTGAGAGGAAATTAAGGGAAAGAATCAAGCCGGTCATGGAATCATAGATGGAGATAAGTGAATTTAAACTCGTTCGTGGGAATGTGAATAGAAGCTAAAAGGGAAATCAAAAGATTTGAAGTGCTAATTTGGAAGTGAATTAGAGTAATTCACAATCAATTCTCGGTGACAAATCAAAGCCAAAATTGAGCAATTTTCTGAGAATCATCAATTGGCTCCATGGATCTTGACTTTCCAACAATACATGGGAGAATTTTTGCTATGAAAGGAGGCCAACCTGAACACCTTGAGAATCATAGGAGAGGGGCAAAATAGAGAGAGGTTTCTTCATCATCATCATGCTTTCCTCTATGAGTCTGCGTTGTAGGAGGATCATTGCAAAGACAACTAGAGGATCATTACTTCTGCGAACTTGAGATTCATGAGCATGGAGACATGGTTACGCTAGATTAATTTAACGCCCTTTCAGTACCTTTTTTGGAGGAATTCATGGGATTATTTTATTTTATGTGTTCTTGAGTATTGTCTAGATTTCTTTTTTCAAAATAACAGGACTAGCTCTTTCTTGATTCCACTTATATTATTTTATTTTATGTGTTCTTAGTAGCTTTCAATTTTAGGTAGACATTATTTTATCCTTGTCAATGAGGATCTTCATGCTTGCAACAATGATCACTATGAGTTCCCTGTGCAACTAAATCCCGATCACAAGGATGGATGATTCTTAAATTGTCAAAATAGATCATGTGAGTAGAAGAAACTAAAAATAATTAAAAAACCACCGGTCCAAGGTTGACCCCTGGAACTTGATCAGATCAGTCCGATCCTCTAGGGCTAATAGGTTAGATTCCGAGTTCTATAAATGAGGAATTGATTTCGTTTGATCCAACTTCTAGTTTCAAAGTGAGAACCAATTCACCTCGGAACCAATTGTCCCTACACATGACTAGTGATTTGATGTCAAGAAGTGCCACATTAACCAAAGTCCCAAAGATCAAAGTGCTGGCCCACCATCTTTGGTGGATGTTGTCCCTTGCCTAGGCATCACAAGGATCAACAAGATAGCAACCTTTGCTAGCCATAGACGATGGTTGCTCTTGCATGGTGTTGATGCCACCACTTGCCACCACCGTACGAGGGCAGGTCAAGCCTTGCATCCAACTCTCACCACTTTGATGCAAGGGTCAACCAACCTGCATAAGGTGGTGGGCAGACTACCATGGAAGGACTCGCAAATTCCCACCCAAGTTTAGGCAATATCTAGGCAATAGCTTGCAAGCCCTTGCCTATTCTCACAAGGACCGCCGCTTCATTCCAATTGGTCTATTGATGCTATTTTTCCCCCTTCTTTATCTTTCTATCTTTGGTTATTTTCCTTGTCGATCAACAATATGTCTATTCAAAATATTAAGAAAAAAACTCACATCTATTTTTCCAATCACTCAAATTGAACGATCAAACAAAAATACTTGATTGTCCTTTTTTGCTATGTTTGAAAACTTGATTACATAATTTGGAAATATTTAAGACTTGATTGTATTTTTGTTATGAGTTTTAGGAATTTATTGTAATTTATCCCTGAATTTTATTCAGATAGAAAAAAAAATGAAAAGGTACATATGCGTAGTGTATATATATGATTTGCTACACAATTAAGCATGCTAATAGCACCACCAATCAAGTTATAAACATGATACTAGTGGCAAGGTCAGGAAGAGTGAGCAGTTCCAGGTTTTGTAGGGGTTACACTTGAAACCTATAACCTACTCATTAAAATAGATATATCATTTTTTGGAATCTGGAACCTACCATGCGTAGCTTAGAACTTGGAACCTACTTTATCACAGGTTCTAAGGTTAGTTCCAAGGTCTATCTTTCATAGGTATTATTAATTGAATGATTGTAGTGAATTATCACTTTTAATGACAATCACTTATTTCTACAATCCACTAACCATAACTTATAATATGAAACATTAACAAAGTAAAAGTCATAGTTATAAAATGAAAGATCAGATTAGTGGTTTCAAATTATACACTTATTATCATGCACCATTGAATATTGTGGGATCGTGTAAAGACATAAACCAAAAAAAGAACAAAAACTTATTTCAAGTTCTAGATTATGGGTTTCCAATTTCAAGTTCCAAGTTCCACCTATCTAGAACTTAAAACCTACCCGTCAAAATAGGTTTTTCAATTTTGGAACTTAAAACCTACCATGTATACTTTGAAACCTAAAACTGGATAAGTTCCCATTTGTCTGGTTCTTTCTAGGTTTTACTTTGGAACCATGCTCACCTCTAGTGGTTGTCTCTAAGATACCCACACCATCCCCCACTTTTGATAGTTAATAAACGGATTGTGATCACTACGAAAGAAACTAGGCCATCATGATGAAATTTTGTAACTTTTGGCCCAGTTCCTTCATCCTAATTGCCTATCACGACGAAGTTTTATCATTGTAATACACTAGCTGCAATGAAAAATATTTTGGCGGGATAGATGAACCAATTACAATAACAATTTCGTCCAAAAGCCTCCCAAATTTTGTCCTTGTCCCTCTCTCCTCCCCCACAATGGTTGCCATGATTGATTGGTTAAGACCACTTGAATAAGGCCAAGGTCTGAACATAATCTGATTTTCTCCTTCAAAGACATGTTTTTAAAGATTATTTCATCATCTCCATTAGAAGAACTCAAGTATGATGACTGAGCATACTCTTCACAAAATTTGAGAGCGATCCAACGGTTAATAAATGCACATTTGTTGATTCCGTAAAATTACACACTCGAATTTTTCTGGGAGTTGCGGGAAAGAGAGATTGTGTGTGTATATTTTTTGTGCTCTCGTGTCATTTTTCTTTTTTATTGAGTATTGCCAACCTCTATATGAACCATCTCTAATGGGTTTATATAGGGTTAAGCTTAGGGTTGTTAGAGTATAAGCCCTTTCTTATTTCCCTATAAACAAAATCTGACAATATAAAGCTTAATTAGACCCAAAATTTACTCAATAAATCAATTTTACCTAATTTAAGATAGCACGTTTCCTGGGCACATGTATATTTGGCCGCTATAGAGGAACTTTGGGATAGTCCAAATTTTGCACTTCGCTTAGTAGATAATTCAATTAAGCTCAATGCTTCACTACAGTTTATGTGGACTTATATTTATTAAATGGAAACTGCTCCTAATATGCCAATGCAAGTTAAAAAAATTCCTTTAGGGGTTGGAGTCGATCCCTAATTTTTCTATGCAATCAATAACTAAATTTGTTGCCAAATTTTAGGTGTCAACAAGTTACAACTACACTCCCGAGTTTCCATACCTCCTATTTGCACACCGATCTCATCCACAAATGGTTATAGCTTCCAAGGCCATAAGCCACTCAACCATCGCTTGGTGCCCTTGCCTTCAATGGATATTCATGTTCTCATGTCGTCCCCATGCTTCCAACACTAGGCCAAATTTTAGGATAGTGAAGTATTTGCAAGCTTCGTCGATGAACTTTGTTGAACACCTCTTAGCTATTTGTTCATGCCGATTCCATATAGTCCTCAATGATTCTTCTTCATAGATATCAATATTCATGTCATGTTGATCATCTAATCACTTGAAGCACTTTCATTGACTAGTCTTCCTCAACCGATCGCACTTGAGCGCTCATCAATAGTTGTGTTGTATGATTGTCGAGGGCCACACATTATGGTCATCAATAGATGGTTTTGTAATTGTCCATATCATGTAGTTATCGATAACTATACCGATCACAACACCCAAACTCAATTAGTCAATTAAACCAACTGTTAATTAATTTAAAAGAGTATGGTTTTTTTTTTTTTGTGCGTAAAATGGTAGTCATTAATCACAAATAGTTCTTTACCCAATAAAAGAGAGAGTGTGCAGCAAAGCTTCTGCCTCAAGTATAAGTGAGAAATCTCATGTTGATTTGTTGAATATAGCACGATCCACGACAATGTATCTTTAGCATGGTGGGAAATATACAAACAAAGTAATGTCCAATCCAATGATTTTAGTTCGAAGACAAAATGGACAACAAGTGACTGAACTGGTTATACAGTACTTTCCGAGTATCTGCTTTGGCCATTAGAATATTGAAAAGGTAACCGTACCTAAGCACTATATATAAGATGTCCCGACTCTAATTCTCCATCAACCCAGACCTTTTTCGACATCTTCAAAGAAAATAAAAATGGCGATGGGCGTGTTCAAGATTTCTCTGTGCCTAATGCTGATATTGCTTTCGCCTTCGAGCTCCCGTGCACGAGCTCCCCACGTCGTGATTCGAGGGAAAACACTAAGTATGGTGGTTCGCGCATTACGTGAAGACTATGGGAAGGGAGATAACAGGCGAGGAAGCCATTACGAGCTCATGAGGGCGAGTCCCAGAGGTCCTAATCCGCAACATCATTGAAGCAGTGAGTAGAGGATCGATCGAACAAGATGATTGCCACCTCCTTCTATTTGCCGACGGCATCCTAGGGAGCATGAGACAATGCTCTTGTTTCTTTATTGTCTCTCCGAATTTTGCGTAGTCATTTTCTGTTGTAATATCATAATCGGGTTTTGACGTTGAGTTGTTCATGGAGTTTGTGGGAATGACAAGGAAGAGTACTGCATTTAACGTGTTTATGATAAGCAGACTTATAGCAGTGAAACATTCACTGGATGCCATTGACTAATCTTTGAGCTTTTGAATCTTGAGAATATGGAGAAGATTTGAGGTAGTGGAGCCAAAAGAGCTATGGTGTTATCAAATATGAACCTGCGCAGGTATTTTTGTTTAAGGGTGCCAATGTCCAATTATAAAACCAGGACCCCAAGATGTAAATTTGAAGTCCATCGGATGGCAACATCACCATGCTTTTCGCACAGCGACGAGTCCTGACCGAACTGCGTGTTGGGTAGATAAAAAGAAAGCACCACCAGACGAATAGGGTCAAATGAGAAAAAATCAAAACGAGATGATCCAATATGTCGAAGGTCCCTTTTCACATAACCATCAACGCCTTATCTTTGCCACTAATCTTTAGATCCGTTAATCTACTTTATATGTCTAGTCATAAAAAAGGGTCATATACCGTATCATTGGTTATCACCATTTTTCGAGACCACATGAATAGGGGTGTGCACCAATTCTAGGTCAATCTAGAAGTTGGGCCTAACCTGCCAATTCTAAGTTGTTCCAGCAAAAACCGGTACCTAATTCTACAAAATAAGAATCAACAATACTTGGGGCCCGTTTGGTTCAACATTTCCAAGGGGCTTTCAGCCCCCAAAGCCCCTTGAGAAAATGCAAACCTGTTTAGTTTAGCTTTGGGGAGAACTTTGGGGAGATGTAATTGCATCTCCAAGTGTCCTCAAAATCCCTTAACTCAATGCAATTCCAAAGGTACATTTGCAAGTTGTATTTTCCGAATGCAACTTGCACTACTGTTCATCATCTTCCCCGCATGGCCATTGGAGCCGACGACTGCCGACGACCAACCAAGGAGGGTGACTGTTGGCCACCCTTCGGCAGCCAAATCTGGCCGCTAGTCAAGCTCTGGCGGGGTCACACGACCTTAGGTGGGGAGGCCTGAGGTCGGGTGACCTCAGGCAGCAATCGCCTAGGTTCGGCAACCAAGGTGATGGGCGTTGCCTAGGTTCGCGAACTAGGCGGCCACCGCGCAACCCAGGCATCGCCTTAGGTCACCGCCTCAAGCGGTCGCGCGACCCAGGAGTGCCTGAGGTCACCGCCTAAGGTCAGGTCGTCGCTTGGGCCGCCGGACCTAGGCGATCACCACCTGAGATCGCCTGATCTCAAGCCGCCCCGCCTGAGGTCATGCAACCTCAGACAGACCTTTCGGCGACTAGATCTGGCTGCCGAAGCTTGACCCACGACCAGATCTAGCCACCAGAGGGTGGCCAACGACCATCCGATGGCCCGGGAAATAGATTCGAAAAAAAAATTATTTACAAATTTTTTTAATAAAAAATTTCGTAAAAGTCTCTTAACAAAATGTAGTATTCACCAAATAACATTTAGTCCAAAATTTTTTCACAATGAAAAATCTACCAAACAGTATTTGTATTTCGGGAAACCCCTTTAGCCCAAAGGTATTTGTATTTTCCCAAATGCATTTCTCCACAGTCAAACCAAACGCACCATTGGTCTGGTTCCCGTTTCCTTGTGCATATCGGACCAATTGGACCGCCCCGGTCCTTTTTATCTTTTTCTCCTAGTTTGCATCGTCATCATTCTCTATGCATGATTTATGGCGCCGGTGGCCTTTTACCGATGCAAGTTGTTGAACTTCTGCAAAACTGGGAGGGGTCGACCTATATTAGTTGATTCCTATGTAACTTGCAGAAGGACTGGCTAGTTTTTTGTGGGCTTCAAGTGTCTGGATTTCCTTTTGGCAAAATAATGTGACTGGATCTTGCTTGATTCCAGTTTCTTAATTGTATGCGTCAACAGTGCCTTTCAAGTTTAGTTTAACATTGTTTTATTTTTGTCAATGAGGATCTTAATGCTTGCACTTTTTAGATGAATGATCACTATGAGTTCCCTATGCAACTTTATCTTGACTGCCACGATAGATGGAGCTTAAATTGTGAAAATGGTTCTTTTAAATAAAAGATACCCAAAATAAAAAAACCTGCCGTTCCCATGGTCAACAGGGTTGATTTCCAGTCCTACAAACCTGGGAGTCGACCTTGTTTGCTTTGACTTCTAGTTCTAGGGTACAAACTGACCAACCCTAGAATCGATCATCTCTAGCATAAGTCCCAAAAGATTAAAAGAGAAAAGGCAAAACTAGAACATTGCCCTCGCTACTCAACCTTCATTGGCAAATGTTGACCCTCACTTAAGCATAATAAGGATCAGCGAGATAGCAACCTTTGCTAACCATTGACAAGGGCCACCCACCCTTACATAGTGGTGGCGTCACCACTTGCCACCACCACACAAGGGTAGGTCAAGCTTTGAGTCCAAGCCTCGCCCCCTTATGCTAGGGTCGACCAACCCTCATGAAGTGGTGGCCAGACCATTTTGCAAATACTCACTCAAGTCTAAGTGAGATCTAGGTAAGGGTTGCAGGCTCTCAGGAGGACCACAACTTCATTCCGCTTAATCTATGGGTGCAATTTGTTTTTCCCTTCTTTATCTTTCTATCTTTGGTTTTTTTCCTTGACATGGATGTTGTCAATTAACATACACCTATTCAAAATATTTAAAAACTCCCATTAGCTTTTTCGATCAATCAAATTGAATAGATTTAAAGGAAGTACTTGAGTGTACTTTTTGGCTAAAGTGATAGACATGACAATGGCAGCGTGATTGGGTCTAAGGCACCCACACCATCCCCCATTTTTAATAGTGAACAAACCACTTCCAAAAAAAAACAAAACTAGGCTGTCATGATAATTTTGTAGCTTTGGCCTAGTTTCTTCAGTTTAATTGCCTATTGCGACCAACTTTTATCATCTTGATACATTGGCCGTAGTGAAAAATATTTTGATACGATAGATGAACTAATTATAACAACAATTTGACCCAAACAGTTGCCAAATTTTGTTCTCGTCCCTCTGCCCTTCCCTACAATGGTTGGCATGGTTGATGGGGTCAAGATCACTTGAATAGATCAAAAGTTAGAAATTGATTGAATTACATGGTTTTTAGAGTGCTTTGTGTCTAAATCAAATGTTTATAGTTAACTGATTCATTAGACTTGTAAAGTCTTTATTAAGCCTTCAAGATATTGTAGACCTCTATGGTTATGTCTTGCAATATGAAAAAACAAAGTTTGTTCACATGGGTTTAAGTTTTTACAACATACGGTTTTCTAACATTGTTTTAAAGAATTGATCATGAGCTTAAATCCTCACATTTGTTAGAGAATGTATGTAAATGAAGCCTAGTCAATTCTAGTGTTCAAGTGATGACGGATTAGTACTGCAACATCTCCTTATTTGCAAATTGAGACTGAAATTGACTAGCATGGAAGAAGGCTTGTGAATCGATGAATGTAGAGCCATGTGTGCATGATATATACTTGGGACATGGACTTCGAGGCTTGGTTTTGATACCACATTAACAAGTCCAACCCAAATATATAAGTTATTAGGCGGAGAGAAACCACGATAATAAAGTCTAATCAGATCCACTAGTCAAGTAAGGCTAGATAATACTTCTGCAATTTAACTCAGTCATCTCAAGCGTCGCATCAAATTATACGCGAGGGAGAGCGTTACATAGATGCACTGGAGATATAGTGGGAGTTGCTTATTCTCTGCCAAGATTCAGTGACAACTTTTACACTTTAAAAAGAAAAAGAAAAAAGGTATCCCTGACAAGGACAATATTGAACATGTTGGAAAAGGTGGTTAATATGCGTTCTTATTTAACTTGGTTCGAAACTTTAAACCAGATATCTAGTTGGCCTGGTGAATTGAGTCAACTGTGTTGTTTACTATCATTTGACCGGCAACATCAAACACAAAATCTTTTGTTAGCTCTAATCTTATGCGATGGCCCAACTTAAGAAGCTTCGGGTAGCTCATTTCTGGTTTGGCGTAGGAGAAAAGCCCAAAGTAACCGATAAAAGAGATGAACGTATCGGCATGTAATCAAAATACTACTGGTTGAACATTTATAAGCCAAATGGAAAGCTCTTTTCAAAAGCATTGGGTCCTTTTGAGTCACCAGAAAGCACACGTAGTAATTGCACTAAGTGCATATTTCTTTTTGAAACTGAACTAAGTGCATATGTTGAGCCAAAAGAATGCAGGCATTACGCGTGTCAGGTCCATTTTTTTTTTTTTTTCAAAGTAAAACAAAACTAAATCAGCTGTAGCGTCATTTGGGGAATTTTTGTTTGCTGCGTGCTTTGCTAAATAAATCACAATCCACGACCTCCAAAGTCAAGATAATAACTTATGCCATTTGAGAAGATCCAATTGCCTCTATTTCTTTATTGAACTTCATCAAAAAAAACCTCAGAACCAACCCCTATTATTTCTCCACCTCTCTCACCCCACCCCTCTACCACGCCGCTGCCGTCGCAACGCTTGTGTCGCAATGTCTCGCCTTCTTTCAGATCTTGACTCATGACCTTAGATATTGTGTCACCTGATGCGGACAAGAGCAGGGCTCACAACCTGAGATCTAATCTCGTGAGCGTGGTTGTGCAAAAGAGAGAGGCTGCACAATGATGGGGGCATAGTGGCAAGGTCGAGGTGACATGGGGATCGAATAAATGCAGAGCAAGATTCTGATGTGTTGAGATATGGTTCATACTCCCTATCAATAGGTAGACACAATTTTAAGCCCAAACAATTAACATAAGAGAAATGATCATGCAAGTGCAAAAGTAACAATTCAACTTAAGCTATGAACAAATTGCTTGAGGAGATAGAGAGAACCTTCATACACTACGTAGATCTTCAAATAAATGTCCTACAAGATATTAACTAAAGACCAAGCAACCATTTGATGTGTACAACTTAAATATGATTCCCAAATATGACTATACAATGCCAATCAATTCTTGTTGGGTTTTTCTTGTTTGACATTAACATGATTTAATTTAAAGGTTATGTCTATATGAGTTCTAAACTAAAATGAAATCCTAAATGACATGAATGCTATGTTAATCAAATCGAATGCAACCTACATGCAATTCTATTGACATGGAATAGATCGATTACAAGTAAATCCCATTAATTAAACTAAGTGTGATTAATTATGTATGTGTGTTCTTTTTAATAAAAAAAAACTCTAGGACACTTATTGTGACCTAATGCACTTTTATTAAAAAGAATAGTGACATGTTGATGCAACGCTCTATTTATTTTGGCATTTTGTCTTTATGAAAATTTATGTTATACGCAATGCGTGAGAGGAGATATCTTTGAGATTTTCTTTGAAAGTGAAATTATGAAATTACGTAAAGTATATAATAAGGTAATTTAATTTAGGAAATAATTTATATTAAATCCTAATTTAAATTAGGTGATTTCCTAATCTCTACATGGTTCCTAAGACATGTAATGTTAATTTAAGAAACTGATTGCATGTAATCTATCCTAAACGTTTTCTTTTTTTTGTATTTTTCATAATAGGAATGCTATCTAAACTAATGACATGCCATATTTAAGCCCAAGTGATTAGGTATTGACCACATCCAATATAGGATATAAAGGTAATCAAGGATCTGACCTTAGCTCTTAAAAATCGGAAACCAAACTCGAAACAGTAAATTTCCTATTTATGATGCACCTAAAACCTTCACCAAACCAAGTTAGAATATTAACACTCAAAATATAAGCGATTTAATATTGAAATTGAGAATCGTTTCAGCGAAATTACCTAAATTGAGACTCCAACTTTGAACTGCAACCTGCTAAGGGGAGCAACTTTGAACGAGAGGGCTGGCGACGATGGATAGCGAGACTCACGACGGTGTGACAAGAGGTGGCAGCAGCAACATTGTGGACTATGGACATCACAAGGGGTCTTTGGATATTTGATGCTCGAGGAAATAGGTGGTGTAGAGGTCTCCTCAAAATTTTAACACATTTCGACTTAGAACAAACATATACTCTCTGAACATATACTCTCTGCTTACATGCAACCGCAAATTGGACTCTCTAGCAATCCCACTAGTCTGATTTTTCCTTGAAAGATTTCATCATCTTCACTTGCAAAAATCAAGAATAATGACTTAGCATACCCTCCACAAAATATGAGAGCGATCCAACGGTTAATGAATGCATATATGTTGATTTCGTGAAATAACATGGTGGAATTATCCTAGGTGGTCTTGAGGGAGAGTGCTCATGTGTGTATGTTTTTTTGTGCTCTCTTGTGCCATTTTTTTCTTCTATTGTGTATTCCCATTGTCTAATTGTGAACCATATCTAATGGGTGTTATAGGGTTAAGCTTAGGGTTGTCTAATAAGAACCGAGGATATATTTATTCCTATTTTAGGCTATGTGATATTTCTTATTAGAGTATACGCCCTTTCTTATTTCCCTATAATCAAAACTTGACAATATAAAGCTTAATTACTCCCCAAGTTTGCTTCAATAAATCAATATTTTATAATTTGAGATACCATGTTTGCCAGGGCACATGTATATTTGGCCGCTTTAGAGGAACTTTGGGCTTGTCCAAATTTGTGCTTTTACTAGCTTAGTAGATAATTCAATTAAGCTCAAAGCTTCACCACTGTTTATGTGAATTTATTACTATTAAATGAATATGCTCCTAATATGCCAATGCAAATCAAAAATATTTTTCTCCAGGGTTAAGGTTGATCCTTAAATTCCTATACAATAAATAACTAAATGGGTTGCCAAACTTAGGTGTCACTAGGTTATCATTGCACTCCCGAGTTTCCTACCTCCTATTCGTACACTGATTTCATCCACAAACAGTTATAGCTTTCAAGGTCATAGGCTCTCAACCGTCGCTTGATACCCTTGCCTTCAATTGATAGCTCAAACCCTCCCCATGCTTCCAACACTTAGCCAAATTTTAGGATAGCTAAGTCTTTGCAAGCTTCATCGATGAACTTTGTTGAACACCTCTAAGTTAATTGTTGAAGTTGATTCCATATGCTCGCTGATGATTCTCCTTCATAGATGTAGATATTCATGTCATGTCAATCATCTAATCACTTGAAGCACTTTCATCAACCAGTCTTCCTCCACTGATCACACTCTAGCAGTAGTTGTGTTGTATGGTTTATCAAGAGCCACAAATTATGGTCATCAGTAGATTGATTTTGTAATCGTTGATAACCATATCACATAGCTATCGATAACTATGCCGATCACAACTCCCAAACTCAATTAATCAACTAAACCTACTCTTAATCGATTTAACATAGTTTGGTTTTTTTTGTTTGTGCGTAAACTGGTAGTCATTAATCACAAACAGTTCTTTACCCAATAGAAGATAGAGTTTGTGCAATAAAGCTTCTCCGGTATTTATAGGTAAGAAATCTCATGTTTTTGTGTTCACTATTGCACGATACACGACAATGTATCTTTAGCATGGTGGGAAATACACATATAAAGCAATTTCCAATCCAATGATACTAGTTCGAAGACAAAATGGACAACAAGTACTGAACCGCTTGTCCAGTACTTTTCAAGTATCTACTTTGACCATTAGAAAATTGAAAAGGTAACCATCCTCAAGCACTATATATAGGATGTCCCAAGTCTAATTCTCCATCAACCCAGACCTTTTTTGCTATCTTCAAAGGAAATAAAATAGCGATGGGCGTGTCCAAGATTTATCTGTGCCTAATGCTGATATTGCTTTTGCTTCCGAGCTCCCATGCACGAGCGCCACCTATCGTGATTCGAGGAAAGACACTTAGTATGGTGGCTCGAGCAGTACGTGAAGACTATGGAAGGGGAGATAACAGGCAAGGAAGCCATTACGAGCTTATGAGGGCGAGTCCCAGAGGTCCTGATCCGCAACATCACTGAAGTAATGTGTAGTGGATTGATCGAACAAGATGATCGCTACCTCCTTCTATTTGCAAATGGCGTCCTAGGGAGCATGAGACAATGCTCTTGTTTCTTTATTTTCTCTCCGACTTTTTCTAAGTCGTTTTCTATTGTAATATCATAATCCGGTTTTTATGTTGAGCTGTTCATGGAGTTTGTGGGAATGGCAAGGAAGAGTACTGCATTTAATGTGTTTATCATAAGCGGACTTATAGCAGTAAAACATTAACTAGATGCCATAATCTTTGAGCTTTTGAATCTTGAGAACTTGGAGGAGATTTAAGGCAGTGGAGCCAAAAGAGCTATGGTGTTATCAAATATGAACCTGCGCAAGTATTTCTGTTTAAGGGCGTCATTGTCCGAATATAAAACCAGGACCGCAAGAAGTCCGTCGGATGGCAACGTCACCATGCTTTTCGCACTGTGGCGAGTCCTCGCCAAATTGCGCATTGGTAAATATTCAAAACAAAAAGACCGTAGATTCAGGGCAAATGAGGGAAAAAAAAAGAGATGACCCAACATGTTAAAGGTCCTTTTTCACATAACTGTCAACGCGTTATCTTCTGCAATTATACTTTAGAAGCATTAATCTACTTTATGACTGTGTTTGGTTGACCGGATAAAAATCAAGATATGATATGTTTTATTTGTTCCGTGTTTGGTAGTTGTCTAAAATAGGATAAGGTCGAATAAAGAGGGGTTATAGCTCAAATAAAACAATCTACCGGGGTGGGATAGACCCGTATAAAATTTCTATTGTCGATCTATTTTTTCAGAGACCCTACGCTCTTATTTCCTTCTCTCTCACACGCACAACTCCTCTCACCGCCACCTTCATTGCCACCATCTCAACGCTATCTCGAACCATTGTCACCCTCTCTTACTGTCGTCACCCTCTCTCAACTTCTTGCCATACCTGAGCCTGAGGTCAACGATCAAGTCATACCCTAGCCCCACGCCTCCACAGCAGCATGTGAAGCCTCCCTTTCCCCATCCAATGCCTTGCTCCCCATCGCCTCAGTTGATCGATGGGATGCTTCTTGCTTTTGGGTATTTGGATAACCTATCTCTCTGTCTATTTGTCTGTTTCTCTCTGTCTTCAGCCTACTTGTGTTGTGTTAGTTGATCATGTGCAAAGCAAGAAAAGAAAACTTCAAAAAGTCGCCAAGAAAGAGCGTGTCCTCCTTCCCACCCCTCCTCAGCCTTTGCCTCTCAATGAATCAAAATCAATCGCTCACATGTGGTCATAAGCAGTAGAACCCTCCATTATTTACTTCTTCCTCTTCTCGGCCATCTTCTTCTTCTGGTGCTTCTTTTTATATATTACTTCTTTTTTGTTGCGTTAAGGAAAATGAAAATCTCACTAAGCATGATATCTAGTAAAATTGGAAATTTTGGTGGAATCTTCAAGTAGCAAATGGATGATCCATATGTATACCAAATATGGATACTTCAACTATGCTTTGCATTTTGGTTTAGTTGAGAAAGGCCTGAAAATTTTTGTTCTCCTTCTAGACAGTTGGGCAATGCGATTCATAGAAACACAGACAATAGGGTAGAGAGAATGGATGATAGGCGCAATCAAGAAGGACAACTGAAGTTTATATTGACCATATGGACTGGAATGGAGGCAGGATGGTGGAGGTGGTCATTCTAGACGACAGAGGTGGTTGTAGTAGGCTAAGCAACATCAAATTAGTTTTCCCCACTTTAATAATCAGATATTTTTTTCCAAGTCTCAAAGATTGATTTTTTGTGTTTTATGTTTAATCCAATTTTGTCCCTGTATATGTGGATATTACCAAATATTACATAGGATATTTCAAATCCTATCATATTCTTATCCTATCTAACCTTATTCTATCCAATAAAATTGTCTAGACATTATAGGTCTAGTTAGAAAAGAGGGTCATTATGTAGTTTCATTGGTCATCAACATGTTTCAACAACACATGGATAGGGGTGTGCATCGGTTCTAGGTTAATCTAAATGTCAGACCAACTGGCTGATTTTGGGTGCTTCCATTGGAAACCAATCTTGTTCTCGATTCCATAAAATTAGAACCAACAATAAGCAGTTCAATTCTCAGTTTCTTGTGCTAAAGTGGACCAATTGCACCAGACCGATGGTACCTACCCAATTCTTTTTCTTTTTTTCTTGGTTTGCATTGTACTTCGTTTTTAATGTATCATTTTTGGTATTGGTGGCTTTTTATAGGAAAATTGTTTAAAAAGTCTTAAATCTACTGCAATTTTGTCAATTTAGTTATAGACCTTCAATTTTGCCAAATCAGTCCTACACAGTTTCACCTTTCACCAATTAAGTTCGTTTGGCCAATTTTGGCTGGAATTCGGTGATGTGGATAGCCAACACTAATTTTTCACTTTTTAATAATATTTTGAATTTTTATGATTTTCTCTCTCTTTTTTTTTTTTCTTTACTCTTTTTTTTTTTGGATTTACGTGTTAGGATTGGGTGAGGGTGGCTGGTTGATCCTCGTTGGCCACTACCAAGGGCCAGCCACCCTCACCGGCCATAATTCCAAAACCCAAAAAAAGCAAAGAAAAGTAAAAATCATAAAAATTTAAAATATTATTAAACATTAGTATAGGCTGTCTACATTAGCAAATTCTGGCCAAAATTGGCCGAATAGGCTTAATTGATAAAAGGTAAAGAGGCTTATGAATGAATTGGCAAATTTGAAAACTTTAAAATTGAATTGATAAAACTACAATAGGTTCCCGACCTTTTACTGTGGCAAGTTATTCAACTTCTACAAAACTAGGAGGGGTACACCTATATTAGTTGATTCCTACATAACTTGTAGGATTGGCTAGGTTTTTATGTGCTTGAGTATTGTGTGGATTTCTTTGGCAAAATAATGTGACTGGCTCTTGCTTGATTCCAATTTTTTAATTGTAGTTGTCATGGCCGCTTTTCAGTTTAGATAGACATTGTTTTATTTTTATCATTGAGTATCTTCATGCGTGCACTTTTTAGATCAATGATCGCTATGAGTTCCCTAGGCAATTTTATCTTGACTGCAAGGATAGATGCTGCTTAAATTGTCAAAATAGTTCTTTTGAATAGAAGAAACCCAAAGTAAAAAAAGTCCCAGTCCAAGTTTTAGGATGGAAATTGACCTAGCCCAAAGTCAATCACCCCAAGCAAAAATCCCAAAAGATTAAAAGAGAAAAAGCAAAACTAGAACATTTCCCTCGCTACTCGACCTTCACTAGCAGACGTTGACCCTCACCTAAGCATCACAAGGGTCAACGAGATAACAACCTTTGCTAGCCATTGGTAAGGACCAACCACCCTTGCATGGTGGCAATGCCACCACTTGTCACCCTCATACTAAGATCAATCAAGCCTTGAGTTCAACCCTCACTACCTCAATGCGAGGGTCGACCAACCCTCATGGAGTGGTGGCTAGACCATGTGTGAGGCCTTGCAAATCCTCCCCAGGTCTAGGCAAGATCTAGGCAAGGGTTGTAGGTCCTCACCTCCTCTTCACATGGACCGCCACTTCATTCCAATTAATCTATGGGGGCTATTTTTCTCCCTTCTTTATCTTTCTATTTTTGGTTATTTTCCTTGATATGGATGTTGTCAATCAACAATACGTCTATTAAAAAAATTTGAAAAACTCACATTAGTTTTTTCAATCAAATTGAACGGATTTAAAGGAAGGTACTTGATTGTACTTTTTGGCTAAAGTGATAGACATGACAAAGGCGGCACGGTTGGATCTGAGGTACCCACACCATCCCCATTTTCAATGTTGAATAAATGTATTGCGATCACTATCCCAAAAAAAAAAAAGAACCTAGGCTATCATGATAATTTTGTAGCTTTGGCCCAGTTTCTTCATCTTAATTGTCTATCATGTCTAAGTTTTATCATTGTGATACATTCATTGCTATGAAAAATATCTTGACATAGTAGATAAACCAATTACAACAACAATTTCATTCGAATAAATGCCAAATTTCATCCTTGTCCCTCTCCTCTCCCCACAATGGTTGGCATGGTTGATGAGGTCAAGACCACTTGATTAGGTCAAGGGTCTAAACTTAATTAGATTACAGAGTTTTTAGAGTGCTTTGCGTCTAAATCAAAGATTTATACTTAACCGATTCATGAGACTTGTAAAATATTTAGTAACTCATCAAGATAGATAAACCTCCATGGTTCTGCCACAGATTATGAAAAAGCAAAAATTGTTCACATAGGTTTAAGTTGTAAAGGCATATGGTTTTCTTACATTGCATTAAATAATTGATCATGAGCTTAAATCCTTACATCCGTTAGAGACCATACATAAATAAAGACTAGTCCTAGTGTTCAAGTGATGACAGATTAGTACCACAACATCTCCTTATTTGATGACAGATTAGTACCACATCTCCTTATTTGCAAATTGAGACTGAAACTGACTACCATGGAAGAAGGCTTGTGAATCAAAGAATGTAGAGCCACACGCATGATATAAACTTGGGGCATGGACTCTAAGGCTTGGTTCTTGTACAACATTTACAAGTGTGACTCAGATGCATAAGTTATTTGGTGGAGACAAATTACAAGAATAAAGTCTAGTCAAATCCACTAGTTAAGTGATATGACATAATATTTTAGCAATTTAACTCAACCGTCTCAAGTATTATATCAAATCATACGTGAGCAGGGCGTTACATAGATACATTGGATATATTATGGGATTTGCTTTTTCTCTACCTAACTTCGGTGACAACTTTTACACTTTCAAAGAAAATGGTTTCCCCGACAAGGACAATATTAAATGCATTGGAAAAGGTGGCTACCATGCATTCTTATTTAACTTCGCTAGAAACTTTAAACCATATATCTAGTTGGCCTGTTAAATTGAGCGAACTGTGTCGTTTACGACCTTTAGACCATCGACATTTTTTTTTGTTAGCACTAATCTTCCATGATGACCGAACTTAAGAAGCTTCGGGTGGGGCATTTCTGGTTTCACGTAGGAAAAAGCGCAAAGCGACGGATAAGAAATGAAAGTGTCGACATGTAATCAATACATTAATGATTGACCTTTTATAATCCAAATGGAAAACTCTATCCAAAAGCATTGGTCTTCGGCAGATCGACTGAAAGGGGGGGTCCTTTTTGAGCAACCAGACAGACAGCACACGTAGTAATTGCACTAGGTGCATATGTCGAGCCAAAAACATGTAGGCGTGACGCGTGTCAAAACAACATTTCTTTTTCAAAGTAAAACAAAACTTTATCAGCTTGGGCATCATTTGTGGAATTTTTATTTGCTGTGTAATTACATAAATAAATCACAAGGCACAGCCTCCAAACGGCTTAATGAAGACTTTATTTTAGGGTTTAGAGTCTTCTAAAGTCAGGATAATAACTTTTACCATTTGATGTGATCAAAGTGCCCCTATTTTTTTATGGGATCTACTAAGATAATAATTTTTGAGTCACTATGAAAATAACCATATATTGTAAGCCACAATTTTTTGAAAAAATAAACTGCACAATAATTTCGAATTATTTATTTTCATTTTTTCATATAGAATAAGCTGTTCATATCACGATAAATTAAAGATAGTCAAATAAGTATTTCTCATTCTTTGTTATATCTTAACCCAAACAAACTACAACCCAAGCCCTATTATTTCCCTACCCCTCTCTCTCTCCAACCCTCCACCACACCACTGCAATCACGGGAGAATCGCCAAAAAAGTCCTAAACCTATTGCAATTGTGCTAACTCAATCCTAAACCTTTTTCTTTTTACCAATTTAGTCATGAATCTTTTGCAATTGTGCCAATTTAGTTCATTTGGCCAAATTTGGCCGACTAGAGTTGACGTAGACGTTGGCCGACGCTAGTAACAATATATTAATAATATGTTATTATTTTCTGAATTTTTTATTATTTTTAAATTTTTCTGTTTTTTTTTTCCTTTTCTTTCTGTAGCTTCCTCCCTTGCCCTTCACCCCCCCCCTCCGAGCTGACGGCAATGGCGGGCTAGCTTCGACTAGGCTTGCTGGCCACTGCATAAGGGTCATGAAGCCCTCACCGGCGGCTAGCGAGGGTCATGGCTCCCGTTAGACCAACCACCCTCACTAGCGGCCTCACCTAGACTTGGGGGAGGCCTGGGGGCCGTGGTGAGGTAGCTTCACCCAAATCTAGGCGAGGCTAGCCTTGCCATGACCTGGCCACAAGTGAAGGTGGGCTCACTCATGGCTGGCAAGGCCATGGCGAGGTTGGCCTCGTCTAGATCTGGGCATAGCCACCTCGCCCTGGTTTGGGCAAGGTCGCCGATGAGGGTCGCTGCCCCTGTTCGACTCCCCACCCTCGTCGACGGCCTCTCCCAGACCTAGGTGAGGCTAGCCTCACTGTGGCCCCCAGGCCTCCCCCAGGTCTAGGCGAGGGTTGTTAGGGCCATAACCCTTGCTGGCAGCCTCCCTACGGCCCCCAGGCCTCTCCCAAGTCTTGGCGAGGTCGCTAGCGAGAGTGCCGGCCAACAACCTTGTCAGAGCTAGCCGGCCACTACCGCCGCCCTGGGGGGAGGGGCATGGGAGGAAGAGATAAAAAAGAAAAGGAAAAAAAAAACAGAAAAATTTAAAAAATAATTAAAAAATTCGGTAAATAATAAAAATATTGTTGCCGACACCGACCAATGTCCACATCAGCTCTAGCCAGCCAAATTTGGTCGGATGGATTAAATTGGTACAATCATAAAAGGTCTAGGACTAATTTGTTACAATCACAAAAGATCTAGGACTGAATTAATAAAAAAAAAAATTTATAACTGAATTAGCATAAATGTAATAGATTTAGAACTTTTTTGACAATTTTCTGAATAATCGCACCTCCTTTGTCACTGGATCTCGCCACCTTTCGGATCTTGACTAATGACCTGGGATATTGTGTCGTCGGATGCCGACAGGAGTACGGCTCACAACCTAAGATCTAATCTTATGAGCCTAGTTTCGCGCGCGCGCGCGCGAGAGAGAGAGAGAGAGAGAGAGAGAGAGAGGATGCGCAATGATGGGGCAAAGTGGCAAGCGCAGGAGCGACGCGAGGCTCATATAGATGCGGAACAAGGCTCCGATAGAGACGGGAGACGGGAGACGGGACATGGATCGTTGTTGCTTGTGAGTGCTCTATTTCTTTGTTTTTGGGCAAAGTTTGTTCATGGGTCAGGAAAAGACACGAGGGCAAAAAGGGAAAAGCGGGGAAGGGAAAAGCGGGGAAGGGAAAAAAGGAATGAAAAAGAGGAAATTAACCTTAGCTGTCTTTCAAAAAAAAAGAAAATAATCCTAGGCCATTTAATAAGGGTTATTCATAATGATGAGGCGTCGATCTCGATCTCTCAAAAAATAACATTCAAATGCAAGCTTATTCCTAATGATCTCAATCCGTAAATCGAAGATGCGGGGCACCAAAACTCCGCATACACATGTTGTTAATGTTAGCCAAAAAGAAATCTACTAAGGGCTATTCTATTTTTTTCGTCATATGAAAATGATTATAAATGGGCGTAACTACCATGGTATTGTCCCACTCCCATCCCCATTATCCATGGTACTAATTATCATGTCATGATAGATGCATGTTCACATGGTATTATGTTATCTAGATGCTCTATCATTGACATAATTACTATTACTGTATGGGAAAAAAATCATTACTCATTGTCCTCTCACACGTTTTGTGGACTTCACTCGTATGAATTTCATCCGGGCCACGAGTTGTGAACGACGGTATGATAGTGTCGAGCTTGGCGTGATCGAAATCTTTTAACATGTCTAGCATTGTTCAAATTATGCTCGCACTATTAAAAGTAAAAGCTAAATAGAGAAACTTCTCTGATTTTTTTTAACGGGTTAAAGTACAGCACAAATGCCAAAATTTGTTACATCAGAAACATACTTGCATCCTATAGACTTTTACTCCCTCTAGGTTTAGGTCCATTTGATAATATTTCTATTTCTCTATTTTTTTTATTCTTTTATTCACTAGATAAGAAAAAAAAAAAAGAACAAAATTTTGTTTGTGTACATTTGTTAATTTTTTAATTCTTTAGAATAGACTAGTGGTTAAAAAATAAATTTGGAACAAAAACAAAAAGTAAAAGAATCTACCAGGAACAAAAAGAGAAACAATGTCATTTTAAAGAAACAAGCTCAACATAATCTAATGCTCGTCTTTGCACAATCAACACAAGGTCCAAGTGAGACCCACATGCGAAACCGAGTCTCTGACCCAATTCGAGTCCCCATTTTTCTGAATAAAATGAAACAAAAATAAAAAATTCAGAAATTTAGGGAAAATTTAGAAATTGCAATTTGAGTAGTTTAATTGGATTTTAGTGTTTATTCTAGTTTAGAATTAGTTTCGCATAAAAAAAATGAAAATCTTTTGATCCAATAGTATCTCGACCTTTAACTAGTAGAGCATTATAAATATTAGGCATTGTTAATAAACTTATTAAACAAAAATACTTTTAATTGTTCTTGAAAATTGGATTCAAAATTGAATAAGCTCTTAGGGTTTCTTCATATAGGTTTTTGAATGTCGTTGTCTTTTAAAGACAATGCTAGGTCACGACAACTTGGTGACTCTACTAAGAGAAAACGTCTTCTTCCCTTAAGATTCTATTGGAGACATTCTTTAAGATTATCCGCAATTCTATTTTAATAGAAAATTAGGTGGCTCTAAACAAGTCTTTTGCATTACCATTTGCCTTATGTTCATAGCAATTGAATAAGCTAGTGCTTCATGAATTTCTAATGTCATTTGCTTGAAGGTCTGATGAGTTCAAGCAAATAAGTGCACCAACTTTAGGATCACCTCATCCTCAGTTGTTTCATCCTTGCCCATTCCACCAAGCAATGTTTGCTCTTCTTCTTGCAGCCAAAAAACTCAAAAAGTCTATTTACTTATTTATTGTAATACCCAAAGATTTACTATCAATCTCTTCATATTTATAAACCAGTGGGCTCTTTACTACCATTTCCAACCATCCATTTTTTATTAACTATTACATTGGATTTTCTAAAGCCATCTTAGAAAATCTTAATCAGTTTAATTATCACAAAAGTCTAGTTTTATCCAAATATGAATTGTTAAATCTTCACTGAAAATTTTATAATTAAGTGAAAAAATTGGGAATAGAAATTCTTAAAGAGTTGTAACAAATGCATTTCTATTTTTTTCGTATTCCTGAAATAGAAATTTTGTATAACTACTAAATGCATTCTTCTACTTAGAAACTTGACTAGAGAATAAAAATAGAAAAAACTATTTTTGACCGAAACTTATTCCTTAAAATAGAAATATTACTATATGTACCCTTAGTTTCTTACTATCATATTCATAAGTTCTTCATCATCGATTTTAGGTTGATGCATTGCTTCTCATTAATTGAGTTATTGGAAATAATGACACGGGATAACAGAGAGATGATTTGCAAAAGCAGAGGATGAGACAATTAAAGGCATGGAAAGAAGAAAAGAAGAAAGAAATTGAGACCCACAAGGAAAAAAGAAGAGACAAGATAAAAAGTGTGAATCATATAATTAAAAAAAGAAAAAGAAAAAACTCTTATGGAGTTGTATGCGAAATTGTGAGCCCCACAAGGAATGATATGGTCAAAACACCAAATAAGGGAGTGTCCAAGTTAAAGGGAGAGTGGAAAAGGCATTGCCCTTATATAATAGCCCCTCCTAGTACATAATGTTGATTTGATTTTTTTAGTGATAATTAAGATATTTTTACTTAACTCTCCATATCACTTAGAATTTTACATATATCTCCATTAATTTTGCATATCCATGATTGACTATAATTGATACCATATGATTACCTTAAGTAGTCATCTAATAAAACTTATAAACAGCATCATGTTTGCACAAATCTTTTTATAGCATTATTTATTATCTAATCTGAGTGAGGAAAAAGGATCCGGCACTACTACCTTCTTTGCATGAGTTGACAGGAGTTAAATTTACCACTCTTGATATCAATCTACTATCCTACCTAAGATTTTAGAATGGGAGAATCACTAAAAAAGTCTTAAGCATTTTACAATTGTATCAATTCAGTCCTAAACCTTTTTTTTTTTTTTTGCCAATTCAATCATAAATTTTTTGCAATTGTACCAATTCAATCGATCTGATGAAATTTGGCTAGTCAATGTTGATGTGGCCATCAGCTAGCACTTGCCATTCGACAATTAATTTTTTTAATGTTTTAATAATTATTTATTTTTCTTTTTCCTTTTCTTTTTTTCTTTTTTTTTCTCTCTTCTTCCTTCCTGGCTTTTTCTCCACCCAGTGGTTAGTGAGGCTTTGGTGAGGCTTTGGTGATTTTTTTAGTGATAATTAAGATATTTTTACTTAACTCTCCATGTCTCTTAGAATTTTACATATATCTCCATTAATTTTGCATATCCATGATTGACTATAATTGATACCATATGATTACCTTAAGTAGTCATCTAATAAAACTTATAAACAGCATCATGTTTGCACAAATCTTTTTATAGCATTATTTATTATCTGATCTGAGTGAGGAAAAAGGATCCGGCACTACTACCTTCTTTGCATGAGTTGACAAGAGTTAAATTTACCAATCTTGATATCAATCTACTATCCTACCTAAGATTTTAGAATGGGAGAATCACTAAAAAGTCTTAAGCCTTTTACAATTGTATCAATTCAGTTCTAAACCCTTTTTTTTTACCAATTCAGTCATAATTTTTTTGCAATTGTACCAATTCAATCGATCTGATGAAATTTGACTAGTCAATGCTGATGTGGCCATCAGCCAGCACTTGCCTTCCGGCAAATAATTTTTTAAATTTTTTGAATGTTTTAATAATTGTTTATTTTTCTTTTTCCTTTTCTTTTTTTCTTTTTTTTTCTCTCTTCTTCCTTCTTGGCTTTTTCTCCACTCAGTGGTTAGTGAGGCTTTGGTGAGGCTTACCGACCATTGGGCAAGGGACACAAAGCCCTCATCGATTGCCAACAAGGCTACCTTTGCCCACAGCTCGACCATGGTGAGGTTGGCCTCGCCTAGATGGGTGAAGCCGCCTTGCCCATGACCCCCAGGCCTCACGTAGATCTAGGTGAGGCCACTAGCAAGGGTGGGCGAGGGCCACAACCCACGCCAGTAGCCAACAAGGGCTTCACAACCCTCACCCAATGATCAACGAGCCTCGTCAAAGCCTCGCTAGCCAATGGGTGGACAAGAAGCCAAGGAGGAAGAAGAGAGGGAAAAATAAAAGAAAAATAAAAGAAAAGCAAAAAGAGGAAAATAAAAGTCATAAAAAAATTCGAAAAAAAAAATTAAAAAATTGTTCATCGGACGACCGGTGTTGGCCAATGGCCACAGCAACATTGGCTAGCTAAATTTCGCCGGATGGACTGAATTGACACAATTACAAAAAATTTTAAGATGAATTGGTTAAAAAAGTTAGTTTATGACTGAATTGGCATATTTGCAATAAGTTTACAACCTTTTTGATAATTCTCCCTTTTAAAGGTGGTCACTCCTAGAAAATGACTATTTTATCCTCATTGTAACTTCCCTAACTTCTACTTTCTTTTTAAATTCCACATTTAATTTTGTGTCTTCTTCTTTTCTTTCATTTTTTTTGTTTTTTCAATACTGAACTTGTGATCATTAGATCACAATGTTCTTTATAAATCTCTCTCCATTTTTCCTGGACTATAACTGCAAGTAGTTGGCCATTTTTTTTCAAAAGATTTTATTTTATTATAGAAAGGGCAAAGAGAGTTCTTTTTGCCTAAATTTCAAATAATATTCATTACTTGCTTGAACCGGTTCTTTCAAGCATTCAGCAAAAAGGATTTCAAATTTGATCAATTCAGTCAAGCATTTGAAAACTAGATTTTTCCTAATTTCTTCAATTGAAGTGCACTCTTATTCTATTTTTGTATTCTTTCCAAATTCAAGGACTACCTACTAAATCACAAACTAGAAACACAGAATAGATTCATTAGGTTGATGCCTTGTTATAGAACCAAAGGTTAATTTCCATTAGAATCTATTTTTGAATACTAAAGGCAAGGATTTATAGCACTTCAGTCTTAATTAACAAATTTTCAAATGTTTAGAACCAAGCAAACAAGTCTCAAGAGGTCTTTTTACTATGTTCCTTTTGCTAGGGGGAAAGTACAGCAGGAATGCCAAAAGTTGGCACGGAGGGACACTTAAGTGTCAAAACTTATAAACGGTACACTTAAGTGCCACTTTTCAAAAAAATTGGATCACTTAAGTGCCAAGTCACCGGAACCCTGCCAGAAATCCTACGTGGCAATTTTTTATTAATTTTTTTGCCTACGTGGCTCATCGAAAATTGAAACGAAGAAAAATCAGTGCGAAACGATGTCGTTTTTTGCGCTAACATGGATTTTTAAAATTATTAATTAAATAATATTAAATAATTGAAAAAATAAATTATTATAAAATTGATTAATTAAAAAAAAAAAACAAGGGGGAGGGGAAATCAACGAGGGCTGTGCAGCCCTCGCTGCCGCCACATCGCAGAGAAGGGCCGGCGACGGTGGGCGAGGGTCGCGACCCTCCCCTAGATCCGGCGAGGGTCGCCAGCCCTCGCCCAATTGAGCCAAGGGCTGTTGGCCGCCTAGATCTAACGCAGTCTGGGCGGCCAACAACCCTTGGCCTGGCGGGGCGAGGGCTTGCGGGCCCTCGCCACAAGCCGGCCAAGGTCGCCAGCCACTGGCTGGAGCCCGGCGACCCCAGCTGACCCTTGCCCACCATCGCCAGCCCTTTCCGACGACGGTGGGGCGGCAACAGTGGCGGCGGCGAGGGCTGCACAGCCATCGCCGATCCCCTTCTATTTTTTTTTTTAATAAAATCGATTTTAATTTTTTTTAAAATCTGACGTGGATAATTTTTTATATTAAAATTGCCACGTGGAATTTTTTCTTTTGAAAAAAAATGCTCCGTCAGCAAATAAAGTCGACGGAAAATGGACACATGGCAATTTGGCCAGATTTTCTCGCCGTTGGCACTTAAGTGATCCATTTTGCTCCGATTTTGGTACTTAAGTGTACCGTTTGTAACTTTTGACATTATATCCCTCCGTGTCAACTTTTGGCACTCATGGGGTCCGTACCCCCTTTTGCTAGAGAAAAATTCAGAAACTTACATCAGCAAAATGAGACATTTCGAGTTTTTTCTTGATCAAGCTTCACTCAGATATGAACCGGAAAAAAGTCTTTGCAGTCCCCGCCTTACTGTTTGGCCATGTAACCAAAATGTATAATACCAAATAAAATAAATGAAAAATGTCCGTCTTTGTTTCTAAAAATTGTTTAAATTGAGGGTTCATATTATAGGACATCTGATCTTATCCATTGTTAGAATTTCTTTTCCAAATGAATCATGTCTAGGACAGCATTAAAGGTCTCATCACAAACTCGCAACATTTTGCCAAACAAAGGGTAAGGGAAAAAAGGGGTAATATGATTGGATTTAAAAAAGTGAAGTCCTCGGGCGATTTCACTAAGAAAAAACTACTCAAATAAATGGTGGAAGGAAGACAAATACATCAAAAGAAAATAAAATATTATTTTTCTTCGATTTGGAGATAATTATACTTTAATTGAGTTATTGTTATTGATAATTGATATCCCTCTTTTCTCTCGTATTGATTTAGTAATTATCCAATTATTTAAACATCATTGAGGTTAATATATCCTTTATCTAACAAGTTGAGGCATAAAGAAACTGCTGGAACGCTTTTGAATGGAGATTTTAAGCCAATGAAAACTCTAGTGGCAAAAGGCACAGACGTGAGCCTTGTGACATAAGCCCAAGGAAAGAAAATAAATTGCCAAGGACACCTTATCCTAGTATATTTTCCGTTAGTCAAATTGGACAATGTGAACTAAAGGATAAGGTTGTAGAAATTTGACAAATTTTTGTAATTTTTTAAAATTTTAAAACTCAATTACAAATTTAAACTCATTTGATGTAAGTTTATGGAGGTCACCAAACATCCTAGTATAGCGTGTTGGGGTTTCCAATACATAAGGACAAGAACCGTTCACATGGGACGCATTAGATGATAAAGGTGGGAGAATGAAGCTGATGAGGATAGTTATTGTGCCAACCCTTTATAATTGACATGAAGATGATATGATCGAATGTAGAGCTCGACGATGAGATTGATACGGCTATGGATGAGTGATGTGATAGTCACCATTAGTTATTTAATGTAGCTATCGATTATGGTAATACTCATCGATGACTATGAACAACTAATTATTGATGACCATAAAATGTAGCTATTGATGCACGATGATAAATGGTTGATGAATATGTTGATGAATATATTGATGATAAACCAATATGTGGCCAATGTCATAGTAAATTTGGCTAAGTGTTGGATGCTAAGGAAATGAAGAAAGAAGACAAAGTGAAGAAACCAATTGAAGATGAAAATATCTATTAACAGTTGAGCACAATGGTAACTAACAAGTTGCAACTGCTTATTAATAAGGTCGATGTGTGATCAGAGGCCTAAAATTGTGGGATCCCAGTTGCAACCACATGTAGAGTCTTAACTACTTATGAGCAATTATGTTTGGCAGATCATATAAAAGGCAACATGTGATTATTGTAAAGGGATCCATCATGAAGAGCACAAATTCTCTATGTACAAGCATTTATAGATGTATTATTCTTCATTTTTGTTACTCAAATTCAGTTCCTGTATGAACCGTCACTGAACCTATTTAACAAAAAATCAAAAATCAAATTTTAGTGAAAGATTTTCACTACTTTAGTCTAATCCAGATTTCTAGTTAGACAGCATCATTAGGTGGCTCAAGCCAACTTTCTTTTTTCCTTGGAACTCAAGCCAACTTAATTGGATCCTATGTACAATGGACCCCGCCGAAACAGGGGTCTTTGAAGTTCAATATCGACAGATCGCATCTTGAAGGAGATTGGGAGAGAGCTGTCGCGGACATTGTCGTGACGCTACTAGCCGTGTCGCCACTGGATTTGTAGAGAAAGTTTGAACTTCTTCAGCCTTGGAGACATAAGATGCTCGCTCTTATGGCAATACTCCTGGACTTGGAAGTCAAACATGATCTGAGACTGCTCATATGTACTAATAGCTTATATGTAGTCAATATGGTGCTAGGCCTTGACCCAAGCCCATAAGAGCTTCGGATGGTTGTTGATGAATGCAGATAAAGGCTGGCTGGTTCATTTTTATTGATTTGATCCATGGCCCACGTGAAACAAACCAAGTAGCGAACTGGATCTCGAAGGCTTACCAAAGAAAAACCCTCCCACCAAATTGGATTTCGAATCCACCCCCTTGTATAATTAGAAATCCGAGCTCTATGTTATCCTTTCCGTAGTTGATGAATTAAAAGCGAAGTTATGAACAAAAAAACAAGAGGATCCTAATGTCATTAACCGAGTGCCCTCAAAATTGGTTAATAAATCTCTTCATGATTTTGTCGACAGGAGAACATCTCAACTAAATCAATTGTGACCTACGGGGTTGGCAAAACCATTCCTTGCGTAAATATGGAAATTAGTTCTGTGAGGAAAAATGTGTTTTTATAAGGTAGTTTGAACATTAGGACGAATACGTGTTTATAGGTGAACATATTGATATAAAATTAACCTAGATATAATTAAGGGATGCCACATTTTCAGAAAATGAATTTCTTCGTAATGCTGAAATTAATTGATGCTTTACTTTATATCAATTAAATGGTACGGATATCGTAGATGCTCCTAACCATGAAAATGATTCATGAACCTAATGGACCATTATATTGAGGAAAAAGGACACTGCAAGTTTCATAACTTTATAATCGATTATTGAGGAAAATGACACTACATGCTCTGTTTTTCCGCTTTAGCAGACGCCCTCTCCGTGTTCGGCAAAATGCCCAAGTGAGATTTCGTCCGAGTGAGATAAGTGCGGCTGTTCCTAGTCCTCTGTCCATCTGGGTGCTTGTTGCTTGTTAAATGCTTTGATGGATCCGTGCCGCTATCCTTCCGCTTTGTATGTTCTCATTTCATCGTTTCTTATTGTTGAGCATCATTTCCGGAAATGGCCGGTTATAGGCCAGTGAAGAGGAAGGCTGGCTGCAGTGGCCGTTGGCTGTGCGTCTATGGCATTGGTCCAGCGACTGGCGGAGGTCCGGCGAACGCGTAGGGGATGCTCCGGCCTCAACTTCGCGTTTCTGAGGATGGTCTTCGGTGAAGACCAATATGGAGAAGATGATCGCGTGGGTGTGGATGGGCTTTTAGTGTTTGACTTGAAGAGTTTGGTTTCTTTTGGGCTCAAGGAGGGTTATTTGGGCTTCCTTTTGCTTTAGTTTGGGGACCAGGCTGGGCTCGCGTATCAGGCCCAGTCCGACCGCGGGCTTGGTAACCTGGGTCAGTTCCGACCCGGGTCCCTTTTTATATATTGTATAATATTATTATTGTTTTAATAATTTTTTAAACAATAAAATACTAAAAAAATGCAGATATTTTCTATTTTTTCTAATAAATAGAAAAAGCTTAAAAATTAGTCTTTGAGTAATTTTCCTGAAAAATGTGTGAAAATCCATAAAAAATTGTGCTTAAATTCTCGGTATGGTTAGGAATTGAATCCTAGGATTCGTGATTGGTACAAAATGCTACATAAATGCTTTACTTGATGTTTAAGCCCATATTAGGTACCAAAAAGGCAATAGTTGATTAATTAATGTAATCAAGTCCTCGATCGTAATTTTTCTAGTTACATGGGAATAAAATATTACTCTCAATATTTTACTTGAGCTTCTAATTGACCCATTACAAAAAGAATAGTGGCTACTCTTAAATGAAAGTGACTTGCAAGTTAAAAACTCGGATCATAAGTCGCGAATTGGTGGGTTTGGAAGAGCTTGGGCTGAGCCTAGACTTAGCCAGCTATCAGGCTCTTGAAGGCTTTGGGAGGGCTTTGAGGAGGTTGGGACAACGATGTGCTTATCCTTGTTACTGTCACACCCTAAATCCTATAAAAATTGGGAAATGAAACGACCGTCTTTTCACCTAAAGGACGCAACCTGAAACATAAGCCTAGTATCAAAATATATATCTCCAACCATCTCAACTCAACTCATATCCAAAACACAACTACAAAAAGGTCTCCGCCAATAAAGCTCTCATCTTGATTGTCGTTACCTAAAGAACCTAGAAAGGAGGAAATGAATGGGTAAGCAAGTACAGCTCAACAAGTAGTGCATTTCTCTTCTAAGCAAATCAAGAATCGACTTTGCATATTTGCAAAACTATACTGAAATTCATTTGATTCAAATCCACAATATAGCGTGTATACAAGATCAAAGATGAGTTTTGTCTTTTCAACAAAGTTTTATACATATTAGATATATTCATTTCATCAATAATATCAAAGCAAATATCAATGGTTCGATCTATTAATCAATCTTATCAATTCACATATCAATGGATTATTCCATCGATTAATCTCATATCATTCATCGATGATCTATTTCATTGATTCAATCAAATCACATACTAATGGTCTATACTGTTCATGTTATGTTCACCCTAGTAAAATGTTTAAGCCTTTGCAAATTTCTCACGGACGATAAAATTATTGCCTAAATTACTAACATTTTAAATTGGGCAAAAGCTAAAGGGACATAGGGCCCATTTGGTTCGGCTTTGGGCAAATGCCCTTAGGAAAATGCAAATATCTTTAGGCTAAAGGAGTTTTCCGAAATACAAATACCGTTTGGTAAAATGAAATTTTTCATTGTAGTGCAAAGCAACTTTGATGCAAATACCATTTGGTAAATATTACACTTTGTAAAGAACATTTACTAAATTTCTTATTAAAAAAATTGTAAATCTTTTTTTATCTATTTCCAGCGGCCAAATTGGCCGCCGGCCACCCTCCAGTGGCCAGATTTGGCCGCTGGACAGCCTCACCTGAGGTCAGGCGACCTTGGGCAGTGATCAGATCTAGCCGTCACCTGGGTTGCCCAGGTTCGTGCAGCCCTGGCAGACGGTCGCCTAAGTCGTGTGAACCCAGGCGATGTCACCTAGATTCATGACCCTGCCTCCGTCTCCTGGACACGCGACCCAGGCGAACACAACCGAGGCTACGCGAACCCAGCGATGGCAATGGCGCCTAGGTCACGCGACCCCAGGCGACGGTCGATGGGGTCACCTGACCCCTCAGCAGTGTTTGCTAGCACTCGAGGACCTCTAGGCCAGCGGTCATCGACCTCGTCGGCTTATTAGAGAAGATGAACAGTAATTTCGTGAACAATGCCATTTGCACTTGGAAAATGCAACTTTTCAAAGTGGTTCCGGACCTTTTTTGGGCTAAAGGCCTTTAGAGTCTTTTGAAAATGCAATTGTATTTAGCCAAAGTCTTCCAAAAAATGAATCAAACAGGTTTACATTTGACCAAGGGACTTTCGGAACTGAAAACCCCTTGGCAAAGCTAAACCAAATAGGTCCGTATTGAGGAACTGTCAAGATTTCCTTCAACTAGAAATGGCCGGTTAGATGAACCTGGTCTAGAAATGACATCGATATTCGCATTAACAATCATCGGACTAATTATGTCAGTAATGTGCCTCACAATGTGGCTGGCTATGTGGTTTGGTTTGGTGCCATGTCCCTCATCTTTTCCCATATCAGATGCCTTGAAAAATCGGCATTCCCAGCTTGATCCTGCTTGGCTGCCGCTTGAGCGGCCGATGATTTGAAGTGCACAATCGTCTCATTGCTGTTATACGATGACTGGTTGTTAACAACGACATTGTTAGAATCTTGTTGATTCCTTGTCTTTGCCATTGGGATTCCTCAAATCAAACTATAATGGTCCCACCGGACAAGACAAAAAGATGTTTCCATAAAAATAAGTGTTGACCCAAAGAGTGAAAATTCATTCACTAAAAAGTTAATTTTTTGTGGTTTTAGAACTAATTTAAATGATGATTTTGGATAGGAACTCCCTCGTTTTTACAACAAAGATCGATAGAAACTTTAAAGATAAAAGATTGTAAAAAAAGGCGATTGAATAGACAATAATATTAGTACATCAAGAATATGTGTTTTAATGATCCTTCACCATGATTACCCTATGTCGTATATATAAAAACCACTAATTACAACCATCTACTAGTAATTATTACTCTAAGTATAATAATATCCTGGCATTCCCAAAAATGAATTGCCAAAGGAAAACTAATGGATTACTAAGCAATTAATTAGCGCAAACTCTTTTAAGACCACACTGATGGCAACTTTGGGGTTTTAATTTAAGCAATTAGATATGCAGACCGATTTATCTTGGAGTCACTACTAATCTATGATGGATTAGTTAGAAACTCAAGTGAAACATGGGGGAACATTTTGCTTTTACATATTAGAGATTTCATGAATGCAAGGACTTGATATCACCAAATATTGATTACACTAGATATATCTAACACAATTTCAATACACTTTCTTATTTCAAAAATATTTTGCTAGTATAGGTCAATTTTAAGCCAAATTTCTTAATATATGAGAGATGATCATGTGAATGCATGAAAAGTTAAACACTCAATAATTTAAGTGATAATAAATTGCTTGAGGAGATATAAAAGAACCTTCATGCACTAAGCAAATCTTCTAGTACATGTTTTGCAAGATATTAATTAAAGATCAAGCAACTGTGTGATATATGCAATGCCAATCAATTCTTTTTGGGTTTTTCCTAGTTTAACATGAATATGATTTAATTTGAATGTTATGTCTTCATGAGTTCTAAAATAACATGCAATGATGAACTAACATGAATCCTAAATGAGATCAATGCTATGTTAATTAAATTGAATGCAACCTACTTGCAATTCTAATGACATGGAATGTGATCAATTGTAAATTAATTCTGTTAATTGAACTATGCGTGATTAATTATTTGTGTGTTTTCTTTCCAGTTAAAAAGAAATAAACTCTAGGACACCTATGGCAGCCTAATGACATTTATTATAAAGAATAGTGACCTATTGATGCAATGCTAACTCTTTATTTAGGTATTTTCTGCCTATGAAAAATTAAAGTATATGCAATGCATGAGATGATATATTTTGAGATTTTCTTTGAAAGTTAAATTAAGAAACTGCCTAAAGTATATAATAACCTAATTCAAATTAGGGAATAATTTATGTTAAATCTTAATTTAAATTAGGTAATTTCCCAATCACTACATTGTTCCTAAGATATGCATTTTTAATTTGTAGACGTTAATGGCATGTAATCTGTCCTAAATGTAATGTTTTTATTTTTGGATTTTCATAATAGGAATGTTCCTTAAACTAATGACATGCAATATTTAAGGCCACAAGATTAAATATTCACCACATCCAATATAACAAATAAAGGTAATCGGGGATCTGACCTTAAGTCTTAAAAATCAAGTCATATGCACTGTGTATATAAGATTTGCTATGCTTTAAGCATCCTAAATGTAATGCTTCTTTTTGTAATTTATCCCATTATTATTATTCCGAAGGAGAAAATGAAAAGGTACATATGCATAGTGGATATATGATTTGCTACGCAATTAAGCATGCTAATTGTACAATGGCCAATCAAGTCATAACCATGACAATGGCGGCGTGGTTGGATCTGAGGCACCCACACCATCCCCCATTTTTTAATAGTGAAGAAACGTATTGCGATCACTACAAAATAAAATTAGGTTATCATTATAATTTTGTTGCTTTAGCCCAATTTCTTCATCTTAATTGCCTAAGGCAACGAACTTTTATCATTGTGATGCATTCATAGTGATGAAAATATTTTGGCAGGAAAGATGGACCAACTACAACAACAATTTTGTCCAAACAACTGACAAAGTTTCCCCTCGTCCCTCTCCCCTCCACCACAATGGTTGGCATGGTTGATGAGGTCAAGACCACTTCAATAGACCAAAGGTCTGAACTTAATCAGATTACAAGAATTTTAGAGTGTTTTTTGTATTTGAATCAAAGGTTTAAACCTAACCGATTCACAAGACTTGTAAAGTATTTAGTAAGCCTCCAAGATAGGCGAGCCCTGTATGGTTGTGCCTTGGATTATGAAAAGACAAAATTCGTTCACATAGGTTTAAGTTATAATGAAATATGGTTTTCTAACACTGTATTAAAGTATTCATCATGAGCTTAAATCCTTAAGTCTCTTAGAGACTACATAAGTAAAGCATAGTCAAATCCGGTGTTCAAAGTGATGACGGATTAGTACTGCAACATCTCCTTCTTTGCAAATTGAGAGTAAAACTGACTAGCTTGGAAGAAGGCATGTGAATTGAAGAATGTAAAGCCACGCATGCATGATATAAACTTGGGGCCTGGAGTCTGAGGCTTGGAGAAAAAACGACAAAAATAGAGCCTAATCAAATTCATAGTCAAACAATGTAAGACAATACTTGAGCAATTTAACTCATCCATCTCAAGTATTATATCAAACTATATGTGAGGGAGTGGGCAACATAGATACATCGGATGTACAATGGGATTTGCTTTCTCTACCTGCCAACTTCTACACTTTCGAAGAAAACGGTATCCCCAACAAGGACAATATTAAATACGTCGGAAAAAGTGGCCAATATGCGGTTTTTTTTTTTTTTTTTCACTTGGTTCAAACTTTGAATCAGATATCTAGTTGGCCTGTTGATTTGAGTGAACTGTGTCGTTTACGACCCTATGACCGGCAACATCTAAACCCAAAATCTTTTCTGTCAGCACTTAATCTTCCATGATGACCAAACTTAAGAAGCGTCGGGTTGCTCATTTCTGGTTTGGCGTAGGAAAAAAGCGCAAAGTGACGGATAAAAGAGATGAATGTGTCGGCATGTAATGAAAATACTACTGACTGAACATTTATAAGCCTAATGGAAAGCTCTTTCCAAAAGCATTGGGCTTCGACTGATCAGCCGAAAGTGGGTCTTCCCAAGGAACCAGAAAGCACACGTAGTAATTGCACTAAGTGCAATATGTTTTTTCTTTTTGAAACTAAACTAAGTGCATATGTGGAGCCAAAAGGAGGTAGGCGTCACGCGTGTCAAGACCATATTTAATTAGCTTGAGCGTCATTGGGATTTTTTATTTTTATTTTGCTGCGTGCTTGGCTAAACAAATCACAATGCACGACCTCCAAAGTCAAGATAATAACTTTTACTACTTGAGATTATCAAATCGCCCCTATCTCTTTATTGAACTTCAAAAACAAAAAAAAACTCAAAGAGGATGCGCAATGATGGGGGTGACATGGGGCTCGAGAGATGCAGAGCAAGGTTCTGATGTGTTGCAATGTGGTTCATACTCATTATCAATAGGTAGATGCAACTTTAAGCCTAAATAATTAACATAAGAGAGATTATCATGCCAATGCACAAATTACTTAAGTGATAAATAAATTGCTTGAGAAGATAGAAAAAACCTTCATGCGCTAAGTAAATCTTCAAATAAATGTTATGCAAGATGTTAACTAAGGGCCAAGCAGCCATTGATATGATTTTCAAATATGATTATGCAATGCCAATAAATTCTTTTGGGGTTTTTCTTCTTGTTTAACATGAATATGATTTAATTTAAATGTTACATCTAGATGAGTTCTAAAATAACATGAAATCCTAAATGATGTGAATGCTACGTTGTTGAATGCAACCTACATGCAATTCAAATGACATGGAATATGATCAATTATAAACTAATCCTATAAATTAAACTAAGCGTGATTAATTATTTATGTGTTTTTTTTTTATAAATACAAAAACTAAACTCTAGGACACCTATCATGACCTAATTGACTTTTATTAAAAAGAATAGTGATCAATTGATGCAACACTAACTCTTTATTTTGGTGTTTTCTCTTTATGAAAAATTAAAATATATGCAATGCATGAGATGAGATATCTTTGAGATTTCCTTCGAAAGTTAAAATAGGAAACTACCTAAAGTATATAATAAGGTAATTTAAATTAGGAAATAATTTATAGTAAATCCTACGGTAATTTCCTAGTCACGACATGATGGCATGCCATCTATCCTATATGTAATGCCTTTTTTTCTTTTTCTTTTTGTATTTTTGATAATAGGAATGTTATCAAAACTAATGACATGCAATATTTAAGCTAGCGTGATTACTTATTCACCACATCCAATATAGAATATAAAGGTAATCTAGGATCTTGATGTAGAATGGGTTGACTACTCAAACAATGAAATTGGGAGAGTGACTTACACACACGGAAACTTAGTCACAAATCGAGCAAACATTTGAATTCTGCGGTAACTCAGGAAAATGGGCATAACTTTGTCGATTCAAATCAAAATAACTTGATTCCAAAGCTAAAAGAACGAAGAATCTTGGATCTACAACTTTTATGTTTTTAGTTTTCTTAGATAAGCACTATAGGCTTGTCAATTTTGAAAGGAAGTGGGAAAAATTGTATTGGATAAAATGAAGAAAAGGACAGAAATTTCTATGGTTGCTCTTCTAGATCTCCAAGGAAGTTAAAATGGCATCAATTCTTTAAGACCGATGCTGCAACTCTTCAAGGATTTAGGCTTTAAAAGCCCTAGCTCTTCAAGTACGGAGTGAAAACTCTTATAGGTTTTCAAGGGACTTGATTTCTTCAATGTTCAAGGGAATTGCACTAAACAAATTTCATTAATCAAATTATGCCCATCTTACAAAGGCTCGATGACTTTGTATAGAAGAAGAAAAAACAAATGAAGAGCAAGAGACTAAAGTCAAGACTTGAAACTATAAGTTACATAGAAACTAGAAACATTTAGAATCGAGGAGCTATTAAAATCCAAATAATATTTCCAATGCTTCTACTCGTTTCAAAATGCCTTGATGCAAGCTTTGATGCATGGGAAATGACAAGTCTTTATGATAAAGTCAAAGATGAGGCTCTTGCTGGTGAGGGACTTGTCCATGAGAGTGTTGTCGATCTTGAATGTATGCCAACCTTTTTGGTAGAATGAGTTGGTCTTGAACACGGGCTGCACTAGAACTAATCTTAGGTCCTAAAAGATTGTCGCGACCTCCTTTTTCGCGTCCAGAGGCTAATGGCACGGCTAAATGCCTCTCATCAGGGCTTTAGCCAGGGCTCTCCCAAACCCACCAATTCACGACTTAAGGTTCGAGTTTTTTAACTTGCAATTCAAATTCATTTAAAAAGGAGTCGTCACTAATCAGTTTGGGGTAGGTCGATTAAAAACCCAAGTAAAATATCGGGAGAAATATTTTACTCCTGCGCAACCAGAGAAATTAGGATCGGGGACTTGATTACACTATTTAATCACTAATGCCCTTCCGGTACCTAATCTTGTTTAAACCCTCAGGTTTGATATTTTTGCATTTTTCAAGGATTTTTCCATACATTGTTGAAACAAACCTTTTTTTGGCTTTTTCTGATTTTTTTTTTAAACAAAATATTTCTGGATTTTCTTGGCTTTTTTTTGGAAAATATGAAACATTTTTGGATTTTTTGGTCTTTTTGGAAATTATAAAATATTTCTGGATTTTTCTGATTTTTTGGAAAATAAAACATATTATTCGGATTTTCTGATTTTTCTGGAAAATAATTTTAAAAAAATACTTTTTTGATTAAAATAATAATATATTATTATATTTAAAAAAAAACCAGACCCGGGTCGGGTCATCTGGTCCGACCCGGGTCCGATTCGGCCCGGCCCGAGGCCCGAGCTCGCCAGAGTCTCCAGCCTCTCGGTTAGGGCCGGATCCAGCTTGCGGGCCCACTTCATCCGGCCCAAAGGAGAAACCTGCAAACAAAAAGGAAAGACAAGCCCACATGTTAAACAAACTGAGTCTGGCCCACTATTTCCATTTGAACCCAGCCCAAAGACCAAACCCTAAGGACCCAATCGGATCCTTGCCCCCGACCCGGCCGACCCGACTCGCGTCTCTCCCCCTCGCGGCTGCTCTCCTTCTCTCCGCGGCACGTTGGGAACGGTTGGGACGGGCGGCGTGGTCGCGGCGAGCAGCGTCGACGGTGATGGGGGTGGCCGACCGCGTCTCGTTCTGGTCACGGCGAGCGGCGGCGATCGCCGTGAGACCAGCGGAAGGGACGACGACCCCGCCGCGGGTCAGCACGGCTTCGGACGCGGTGGCAACGGGATCGACCTGCTGGCAGAAGAGACAGCGACGGCTTTGGGCACGGTCGTCAGCGGAGCAGCGTGAGCAGGCGGCGTCGGGGATGCGTCGGGCCTGGCAACACGCGTCGTCCGACTGACGCCGGGGTTCGGCTCCGCAGCTCTCTCTTTCTCTGGTCACTCGACTCTCCCACGGATCTCTCTCTTTCTCGGTTTTCTTTTTTTTTGTATGCAGATCTGTCCCCCTCAGATCTGGTCACTCGGCTGGTGGTCGCTCGGGATTCTGCCCTCCCTGGATGTCTCTCCCGGGAAGTCAGAACGCCGACGCCTCGCTGCCCCCGGTTTCTCCCTCTCTCCCAGATCTGTTTCTCTCTTAAATCAAACCTCCCTCTCAGCTCTTTCCCTCACGGATCTCTCTCTATAACTCTCTCTTTTTCGTTGCTTTGCTATGTTTTTTCTCCTTCGATCGACCCCTCTATTTATTGGCGAGGAGCCCGGTCGACGGAGGTACTCCGACCGGCGGTCCTCGGCGCCCAGCCGGGCTCTCCCTCGGCCGAACCGGCGTGACCTCAGCCGCCCGCGTGCTTCGCCACTTGCTTCGCATTGAAGATGAGTCCCATCCATCCGGGTCTCCCGCCGGTCTTCGCGCTGCTCCGTTGGGCGGCATTAATGGCGCGTGCGAGGAGTCCCCATCCATCGCCGGCTAAGGTCTCCTCGCTGCTCCGCTCTGCTGCTTCACGCGTGCAGGGAAGAAGAAGAAAGGAAGAAGAAGAAGAAGATGGAGAGGGCCGGGCCGGGCCGTGGGGTTGAGGGGGCCGAATGGGCCCGAACCCATGAGAAAAAAAAAGGGGGCTGGGCGCAAAGGCCCAGCCCGCGTGGGCCTCCCATCTCTCTTTTTTTTTTTTTTTGTAAATAATAATAATAATAATATTTATCCGAAAAATAGTGTAAAATAAGGGAAAATAAAGCTTAGCAAAGGCAAATGATATTAATACTTAAGTGGTGCAAAAATCATTTTTGTTAGGGCCAAATTAGTCCCTAATTTTCTAGGAAATTTAAATTTTAATACTTAATCAAAAATTAGGTGTCAACATCATTGTCCTAAAACTTTCGAAATGGCATTTGGGCTGCTCATGGACAATCCCAGTTTCGGATTTGTATCGGGCCTTGACAATATTACATTAGGCTTTCATAGAGGCCCATTTCCCATATCTCTTTTAAAGTTTGTATGAGACTTTTATTGACCTTACAACGCTTGAGGCCTAGAATTCATCCACCTAGGTGCAATTGGGTAATTAAATGGAAAACAACACGAATGGCCCCTTGACCTTTTGGTATATGTTTAATATAGTCTTTGAATTATATGAAAATATTAAATATTGTTCTTCCATTAATTAAAGATCAAGGATAATATAGAATATTTTTATATAGTATAAGGATTAAATCGAACATTTACAAAAGATTCGTGAACCACATTAAATAAATCAAAATTTTAGAGACTACATTGAATAAATCAAAATTTTAGAAACCAAACTGCGAACTGGACCAAAGTCCAATGATCATTTATGTCATTTTCTCAATAGTTAAAAGACTTAGCTTGTTTTTCAAACGTTTGATGATGATTTCTCAAGTATGCAAACCTTGGCAAGAGGGATGAATCCACGTTGAAGCACTTGATGTATTCTAAAAGAGCAACATATGCATGAAAGCAATGTAACTAGGACTATAGGACACATGGACTTCTGTTTCTCAGATTTCATTATAACAAGACTATGTTTAATGGTTGCCGAAGGCGGTTCGGCTTGTTATTTTCCACTTTTATTTACTATCTCATTTTTTAATTGCCTTACATGCATTTTTCGAATTTGGTAAACTTTCCTAATGTTTGATTTATTGCTATATATATTTGAACATGTAGACGCATGAGAGGAAATAAAATCGACCAATATTGTATGAAAATTTTCCTTTGAAGAATAGAGGTTCCGACCAATGGACGTTAACCAAATACCTGTACATAATTTTCTGATTAGTAGAGGTAAAGTAATCTCCCACATTATACTTGACTTATAACTAGTCTACAATAGGTTATTGGCAACTGCGAATTTTACTTTTATTTGATTATTAATAAATGAAAGATCAAATTGTGATCGGTATGATTTGGGAAAGCCCGTGCAAAGCACAAGCGCTACCTTGAAAGAGAATTATCTGCGCCTATGTAAAAATTTGTGAACTCCCTCGTGGTCTGCCTCGCAAGGATTGCAACAGATAAACATTTAACTGGTAGTGCAATAGTTGTTTCTGCAATTAAACATGTCATCGATGCTTAACGAAACATTTTATCTCAACTATATCATGTCTTTAGAATGAATAAAGAAGTAACTGGAGTGGGAAAATCTAAAAGAAATTTTCCGAGCGGTTTGCACCACAGCTTGCACATCTTCTTAAGTTCATATTCCCGTCGGTATAATGTTGAGCTGGCATAATCTTCCAAAAATTAAACACCAGAGAATTCGTGTCACATTAATATTGTGACCGACTTGTTACAAAATACATGTACATGTGACTGATCCATGATATTAATAAGAAAATTTTTCAAAAGGGAAAGAGTTCCATATTGCACGTAGCTCTAGCCATATCTAATCGCTAAAGATAAAACATATTGTACGCAGAAGGACATGACTCCTCGGTTGGTTGTGTTAGAACCTTCAAAGAGAGGCAATTTTCCGACTAAAATTCACTATGGTCATTGACAGTACATTGCAGTAAATTAAAAAAACTCACCGGTCTATCAATCAAATGCAATTACGCTCTTTGATCATGTGAGACTCATTTGTGGAGTCTGTGTAATAATGGATCCGATCTAGTGGTCTTGGGTGCATGAAAAAAAATATTGCAGGTAAACAAACATGTATTATAAGTAGATTTGCTAGAGAACAAGGATGTCGCATTAACAAATTGGAATAACATTTAAATCTTCCCCATAAATTAGGGGGTTAAAGGGTTAAGAGAGATCTTATTTTGCATCCTATAATATAATAGTAATATTTACATTCCATGGTTTAAAAAGTTACTTGGCATTGTCCTATGCTATGGCTAGACTACTAATCTTTCTATAAAATAAAGATGCGTTTAACCATACTTTTATAGCCATCAACCAAGTCCCTTCTTTCAATTTCTTTTTCTTTGTTTGGAACAACTATTACAAATGTCTTTTGGATGATAATCTCATTCAACCAAATACAGACATATATTATTAGAAAATTCTTGAGATTATTGCAAATTTATTTACTTTCGATTATTTTAATACATCTTTATATGGCATAAATAGGCGGATGAATCACCGAGATTGCTAGAATCTCTCTTTGGTTGGTTTATCTTTTTGCTGGCATGTTGTCTTGTTCTTCGATTCTGCTAGACATGACATGGTCACCTAGTGATCGGGCTTGGTGGCTAAGTGCTGATTCAAGCCATACTTGGGTGAACCAAACGCATAAGATCACAATAGATTATAACCGTTAGACAGTGTTAGTCTCATATGAAGCCCACATAAATTGACGATGAAGATATATTAGAATTATTTATATGTGGATCATGTTATTGTTATAATTATCATTTTGGGTGCAAGGTCGGGCCAACTGGGTCCGAAGCCAGCATAAAAACGTAACGGTCTCTTCACAGGTCAATCCAAGCTACTTTTCTTCCATTTTTGTAAAGTTACTTTAATTTGGCCTCGATAGAGGAGGGGCAAAATGGACTTTGCACCAACTATAAAAAATATTGTTCGATAGAGTGCTATTTGATCAAAATTATTTGGTGATGACTTTCATCTTCTTCAAATTTAATTTCTTTCAATTTATTTTTAACAGTAATTTACATTTAGAATAATCACGCTAGGTACATTGAATATGGAGCTTGACTGGATGCATGTAAATTGGAGAGTTGCTTGCGTTCATAACATTTGTTTAAGTTGAATAGTCCAGTTATTTTATATTGAAAAAAAATGCTAATGACTTATGTTGGACTTCATGTCAAGGTTTTTCAGGTTTTGACTGCAAATCAATTATCCTTTTTATACGAAAAAAAGTACTAAAAAAGTCATAAACATAATACATTGTTACCAATTTAATTCTAAATATTTCAATTGAACCGATTTAATCATAAATATTTTTACATTAGTGCTAATTTAGTCCATCTTGTCAATCTAAGTAGAAGATCGATGACATGGATATTAACTGTCTTACGTGACATCACCAACGTTAAAGTAGAAATTTTAAAATAATTCTTTTAGTAATTTTTATTTCCTTTTTCTTCCTATTCTTTTTCTTTGGACTGTGGTCAATGCTGGCCATGACTAGTGAGAGTGAGGGTGGCCCTTGTTGAATCTAGCAAGGGCTCCACCCTCTCCACCCCCGTTGAGTCTGGCGAGGGTCACCTTTGCGGCCTCTAGCAAGGGCTTGACCCTCGTTGACCCCCGCCTATGCCTAGTCATTGACCATGGCTAGTATTGGCCATAGTCCAAAGAAAAAGAATAGGAAAAAAATGAAAGAGAAAAAAAAGAAAAAAGGAAAATTTTAAAAATAATAAAAATCAAAAAATTATTTTAAGATGTCCACATAGGCATCGCTACACCGGCAATGCCACATAGGATGGTCTTGGTCCACGTTGCTAGTTTTCGGCTTAAATTGGCCAAATGGATTAAATTGATACCAATGTGAAAAGGCTTAAGGCTAAATTAGCTCAATTGAAAGGTTTATGATTGAAATGATACTGATACGATAGGTTAAGGATTTTTTGGTGCTTTTTGCTTTTGATATGAGATGATTCTATCAAAATTAGAATACAATCATTTTCTATTCACCTCCTAAAGGGGTCTTCTCCTATAAGTCATCTTAATTTCTACACATAGTATCACTAATAATTCACCTGCATGTGATTCAATCAAATGAATTTTCACATATTCAGAAGGCATGACCCTTATGATACTTATTAAGTAACCAAACGACATAGCAAATGATAATTTCTAATATTGATTTCTTTATTGTAATATATGTAAGCTATATGCATAAATCAAATACTTTTTCATAAAGTATACATAACCATTAGTAATAAGAACTCACTGGTAAGAATTCATATGTTCTTTTAGGACAATAACTAACATGTCGTCTTTCCGACAATATGCTCACAAAAAAAGTCCAATAAGAACCCCACAATTGCGAAGTTTTCTCTATACAGACACTTCTATATAGTTGACACGTGCTTATTTTCCTAGTAGATAATTTTATTTTGGTCTGTTCCTAGTAGATAATTAAAGAGCAGAAAAAGTGACGCAATATGAGACCATGTTAAATTTAACGCTTTCCCCAGAAATTTAAGCTATTAAAGAAATGTCAACAACTTATTTATCATGAATTAGTTCACAAAATAATAAGGCATCGCACATTCTTGGGGTCGATTAATTGCTGAGGCAGGAGACCCAAGGGAAAGTGTGCCTTCATTTAATTATCCTGGAATTACATGCTACATTCATCCAGCAGGCATAGTTGACTATTTCTTTTTGGAAAATTAGATTATACCTTTAGATACAAAGAAAAAGTTTTACATAAGCAATCTCATCCATTCTTAATTTAAGGATTATAACTATCAATTCTCGATTTGAGGATTATAACTATCTACTCTATTATAGACATGCAAATGTTCTATAATAATCCAACATTTTCAGTCTTTCAAGATTCAAACAATATAAGAATCATAGAAGTGGCATAACTAAATCAACAACGAGCCTACATGACAAAAGCTCATTGACATAAAAATAAGATTACATGTCATCGGGTCACAAAAGTCTTCATCGTCTTTTCTTAGGTGCCCCTTCACGTCATCGAGAAAGGTCCTCCTCTGTATTGATCAATGAAGACTCTTACGATCTCCCTTTAGTATACCTCTTCTTTTGCATTTTGTCTTGCTCTTCAAAAGACGTCAAGATGACCTTGAAGTCACCCTGAGAGACATTATGTGGGTCCCCCGAAGTTGGGCCCGGTGGTACTAGTGTGGATCCAAGTATGAGGATACACGTATGAGTTGTATTAGAAAAATAATCTTACATTGAAGAATTGATGTGGTGTGGAGCAGTTATTATATCATAGTTGACTCATAACTCACTAGTTTAAGCTTTTGATTTGAGGTGGATCCAACTGGATATATTGATAGACTCGGGTTTGGGTTTCCTCCTTAGAGATCTCCCTAGTCTAAAGGTATCAGACTTCCATTGCGTGCTCTCAATAATTGGTATCAAAACCAATGGTTACGGTTTCTGGACAGGTAGGCGTTGTGGTGTAACAACATGGGCCCGTGAGAAGGATGGCCCAGGTACACCAACGTGGGCCCGTGAGGATGATGTTGGGTCAGAAGGATATCTGATTTAAGGGGGCTCACACGTGAGGGGGAGATTGTTAGGATACACGGTGGCAAATACTAGTTCATTGTCTCCTATGGACTACCTAAACCTCCTAAGGTAACTTCATCTCCATCCCCTTACAAGCAGACTCCTTCTCTTAAACCACCACAGTCAAACCCATGATTACTTCACTTTTTTATAAGCCGATCCAGAAATGGGTAAAAAAGAACCCCTCTTATTCCATAAATCTACCCAGGCCAGGTACTTGCGTACCTAAGCCCAAACCACTTCCTGTCCTACCCAGTATATGTATGTTTCATCCCGATAACTTCCCTCCACTTGAGGCCAAAGAGTCGTCTGAAACTAGCACCCATACCCGGAAATTTTCTCCATTGGAATAATTATCTGATCCACACCAAAGGTATCAGCACTCACCCAATGTACCAAACTCCACTGGCCTTGATGCACAAGGACAATGCAAGCAACCCTCTGTTGCCGAAACCGTTTTGAATTGGTAAACTGAAAATGCTTTAGCCCAAAACGAGCTCCTTGGAACTGTTGCTACACATCTCGAATGTGTAGACCAGACCACTGACTTATTTTGTCGCGTGCTGAAAGACTTCCAAAAGAGGCTTCATCTGCTAGAGACCAAGCAGACACTCCCTAGCCATTACTTTGAAGATCAGAAACCAGAAATTGAGAAACTCAAAAATCAAATCCAAATTCTTAAAAGTCAGCTGTCATTCACTCATACTGATCCATCCTTTTTCCCCTCTCCTTCCTTACCACCAAAACCAGAATCGTCTCTTGGATCATCATCCTCATTTGCTGCTGTTCTCAGTTCAGCCGCCCTTCCACTTCAGAACAATTTCTTGGTTCTTTGTGAAAAGCTTTACAAGCTTAAACTGAAGCAAAAGAAATCTCCCACTTCTACAGAGTCTTCAGTATCACCATCACCTCCTGGTACACCTGAACACCCTCCCGGTGATCAACCACCAGATACCTTGACCATTTCCAATCCACTTGAAAGCTTCCTTCGACACTAGATTCCTTCAATTGTTGTTATTAAGCCATCCAAAACAAGACAGGATGAAACTTCATATGAATCCGATTCTAATATTTTTATCGGATCATTTTTTTTCGGAAGAAACCTTGTTTATGGCGAATAGTGTCAAAGATGAAGAAATATTTTCTTAACCCGAAATACACCACCAGGATCAGCCTAATGCAACTCAGACTTTTACTGCATCCTCATCCAAAGTTTACTTCACCCTGGATGATATCCTATATTATAAGTGGCCCGATAGGCTCCAAGAATTCCGTGCCTAGCTCACTACTAGGCATATTTCTAAACCTAGCACTTATGATATTCTCCTAGAATTCACCAGCTGTTTTACAGAAGCACTTAAAGATTGGTGGCATACTACCTCAGAACAAAATTAGATGTACCTCTTAACACAGCCTCTGGATAATGCTATCCAGATTATCCATATGTACTTCATTGGCAAGCCTGAAGATTCCAAAGAACTCAGAAGAAAGGAGTTCTTCGAACGCAAATGTTGCTCATTAAGGCGCAAAGATCTTGACCGACACTTCCAAGCTATGACCAAGTTATTTTATTTACTTGGTGCAGATTGGAACCTCAAGCCTATTTTCTTGGCATCTATCCCAAGAGAACTCAGCCAAGCTGTAGAAAAAACTCTTCAATAAAGACAGAAACGCCTAACAGAGGCTACTTTTGGTGAAATCCAGTAGGCCGTTCACATTACCATAAAAGAACTTTGCCTCCGTAGAAAAGCTTTCCGAAGTTATCTCAAAGAAAACAGACATCTTGACAAGGCGTGCTTCAAGCCCAGTTTAAAGATCAAATGTCCCAAGGATTGCTCAGATCCTTCCTGCACAGGATGCAAAAAGAAGAGACTTTAAACGGTTTTCTTTCAAAAAGACAAACAAAGACAAGTGGAAATTCTTGCGTAAAAGCCACCATCGCTCATTCAAGAAGCGAAGCAAAGATAGATGATATGTTTGCAACAAAAAAGGACATTTTGCAAAAAATTGTCCCAAGGCAAAAAAGCGTGGAAGCCATTTAATTGACAAAATCGCCAAAAGCACTGGCATTCAGCTTGATGATTCTGACATTGAGTCTGTCTTCTCCTTAGATGACCAACCGTTAGAAAAAACTCTCTGTGCTATCCAGACGTATAGCTCAGACTTAGCCTCAGCCTTAGATTCTGAAAATGATGTGTTCACCTTCTTCCTTGATTCTCCCGAAGAAATTCACATCACTGAACCTGTACATCATCCCTATATTTCCATTCATATCCTCTTGTCCAAATATCACAAACCAATCCCTCTTGTGGCACTCATCGATATTGGAGTAAGCTCTTCTATCCTAGACACAAAGATTCTCCCAGAAGAATTTTGGAAACCATACACCAGGTATTTCAATTCTGCTTCTGATGATACTTTTGCTACCAAATATCGCTGTAAACCCATCACTATCCAATTTTTCCCCAGTGTTTTATTATCACCAAAGTCCTTAGTTCTAGGTCTCCGGACAAAGATATCATCATTGATTGGGACATCTTGACTCAACTCCCTAAACTTCGAATCCTTTCCAATAGTTTTTGTTTCAAAAATCAATTTAGAGAATTTGTGGAAATCAAACGATTCTATGCTCTTCAACCAGCCATGCTGGACCCAATTATCCAAAGTTTACTTTCCTTTTGTGCTGACACACATTCCTAATTTTCCCAAACTTGCACCTAGCCCTTATGGAAAACTCTCTCTTTTATGTCAAATTTCCTTTCAAAAAGAATGAAGACATTAATCCTACAAAAGCCAGTCATTCTGGAATGAGCCCAGAACATCTTGCACTTGCTCAACAAGAATGTGCAGAACTACTGGCACAGGGTCTCATTAAACCCTCTAACTCTCAATGGGCATGTGAAGCATTCTATGTCAACAAGCGGGCAGAACAGAACCGTGGAAAAATGAGGTTAGTAATTAACTATCAACCTCTGAATCAGTTTCTTCAAGATGATAAATTCACATTGCCCCCATTGAAATTCTCTCTTTCTTAGCTTTGCCCAAGCAAATATCTATTTAAAATTTGATCTTAAGGTAGGATTTTGGCAATTGGGTATTGACCCAACAGACAAACCCAAAACCAGGTTCTGTATTCTAAACTAACACTTTCAATGGATAGTTGTCCCTTTTGCCCTCAAAACTGCACATTCCCTTTTCCAAAAGGCTATTTGCAAAATCTTTGAGCCAATCCTTCCGAACTCCTAGATCTATATTGATGACATCCTTCTGTTTAGTCTTGATAAACAATCTCATTGTCAACTTTTGACACAATTTGCTGATATTGTCAAAAAGTATGGAATTATGCTTTGTTAGAAAAAAATGATTATTGCCCAAAAGGAAATTAAATTCCTTGGCATGCGCTTAAAAGATGGAACCTACTACCCTAAACCTCATATTGCTGATGAACTCCAAAAGTTTCCTGAAAATGATTTCAATACTAAACAAGTCCAGCAATTTCTTGGCATTGTGAATTATCTGCGCGATTTTGTTCCTCACATTTCCAAAAATCTTAGACCGCTTCAGAGAATGCTTAAGAAAAATCTCCCCCATGGGGACCCAAGCAAACTCAAGCTGTTTCTTAGCTTAAACAAATTTTGCAACACCTTCCTCCTTTAAAAATCCCATCTACTGGCAAACGGATTCTCCAAACTAATGCCAGCGACAAATATTGGGCAGCCATTCTTTTCGAAGAAATTCATGAAATTAGGTATATTTGTGCCTACGAGGGCGGTCGGTTCTCCCAAGTAGAAATCCATTACCACTCTACTTATAAGGAAATACTTGCAGTCAAATATAGAATCAACAAATTTGAGTTTCATCTCATTGGACATCATTTCCTCGTCGAAATGGATATGTCCTCTTTCCCTTAGATGTTAAAATTCAAACAAAAGCAAGTTCCCCACCCACAGTTGCTTCGGTGGGCTGAATGGTTTTCAAAATATTCCTTTAAAGTTAAACATATCCCAGGGACTAAGAACGTCCTAGCTGATTTCTTGTCTAGACCAAAAGGACCATTCGAGGCAATCCGCATGTATGTCAAAAAAGAACCTTTCCATGAGATATACCGCACCACCGACATGCAGGGTGGTTGGCTGAGCCTCAAATACCCTCCTAATATCCCACTGGCAATTCGACACAATGTTCTGAAAGAAAGACTTCTAGGATTAATGTGGGAATACCACCTCCGTATTTTTCAAGAGCACGGCGGATTAATGCTCAGACCAGATGGACTCCATCCACAATATCCATTCATTCATCCTCTCCAATGGTCTCCTGATGATGAATTTCCGGAAGACCTGAAATGGTTATTTTAATATATGTTCAACCTGTACACCAAAGTCATTGAATTTCCCACTGACAAAATTTTGCAGGTTCTTATCAAAGACAGAGCCGGTCATGATCATAACCAGAAATATCTCTTGGATGTTTTCACATGGTCAAAACCATTCCAATATTGGATGGAACTCTTCAAAGTCCAAAATCATCAAGGAAGACTTGAACCAGAAAAGCACACCGTCGTCCTGTTCCACCAACCATGGACATATTGCCACCCCATCGGATGGATTTCTGACAAACCTTCTATTGTAGGAACTTCAAGCTACAAGCCCCAAGTTTTTCAAGACATAGCACGAGTTTACTAGACATTTCCATATTCCATCACCACTAGCAAACCTGCATCTCGAGAACTCCAAAGAATCATATGTCAAGAGAATCGTACCATTCCACCAGAAGCATGGCCCTCCGCAAATGTCCTTATGTCTTGGGACCACCTCGAAGCTTGGGATCCCGTGAGAAATCAGATTCAAGAAGCACTCAATATCTTCCGACAGAACAATTTAGACTCTTCCACCCCCTATGATCCTTAGGGGGGACTACTTTCACAAGACCCTTGGGAAGACACTCAAAATTACGCCCCTTTTCCCGGCTCTTTCTCCAATCCTTTCGGTGCTAGCTCCTCCCGTCCACCCAATTTGTCGGCAGAAGAAATCGAGAATCTCATCCGTGCTTTCAAAAGATAAAAAGACGGAAGCTACAGTCCATTAGATATAGATGAAGATGCTCCACTTAAAGCTTAGCTAGCTCATCATAGCTCTGATGATTCGGACTATGACTACAATGCTAGAGATGGAATATGGCCAAAATAGCCGCTACGAAATCACTGTAGCAACGGTCATTGTTCATTTTTACTATTCATCTAGCCGACTGTTCACTGTAGCACAAGGCAGTTTTTACTATTTATATCCTGTTACGGGATTTCTTTAGGACTCCCTATGCGTGTAGCCCATAAGTGACTAGTTTGTTCCCATGATTATGTCCGAGCATGGCCAGTCTACCTGCTCTTGTCGTTTGTATCCTCCTCTGCCTATATAAGAGCAATGAGTCTCCATTGTAAAAACCAGAGAGTGAAATAAGAAGTGTGTTGTGTACTCAACCTCCAACATGATCTTCTAAACACTCACATTCTCTTTTAGTCCAAAACGAAGGTTCTGAACTAACACCATGATTGAGAAAAATCCTGGAGTATGCTTTGTACTTGCCTTTAGGGGATCCTGTGTATCAAAATTTCTGATACTGTAAAGATTACTATGATCTAAGCTCATGACTTGAGGAGCAACTTGATGGCTAATAGGCAGTCCCTATTAAGGCCAGGTGAGCCATGTGTGGGATATCATACTTGTCATGAGTTTGCAACTTGTGTTAGAGAAGTAGTCCCACATCGGAGAATTGATATGGTGTGGAGCAGTTAATATATCATAGTTGGCCCACGGAGAATTGATGTAATGTAGAACAGTTAATATATCATAGTTGAAATCACTAACTTAAGCTTTTGAGTTGAGGTTGGTCCAACTAGATATATTGATAAGCTAGTGAGTTGAGGTGGGTCTAACTGGATACATTAATAGGCTCGGGCTTGGGCTTCCTCCTTGGAGATCTCCCTAGTCTAATGGATATATTGATAAGCTAATGAGTTAAGATGGGTCCAACTTGATATATTGATAGGCTCAGGCTCGGGCTTCCTCCTTGGAGATCTCCCTAGTCTAAAGGTATCAGACTTCTATTGCGTGCTCCCAAAAACTGGTATCAAAGTCGATTGTTACGATTTCCGGGCATCCAACACCAAGCCACACTTGCCTGAACCGGATGCACCAAATTCCAATAAATTTCAACCGTTGGACGAAGTTAGTCTCACATGGCGTCCGGTGAAACAACGTTGCAGATTTATTGGGCTCATCTCCATGCGAAGCATGCTTTTAATGTTTTCTCGGGTGCTGGTCGGGCCAAATAGGTCCGAAGCTAGCATAAAAACGAAAAGGCCTCTCTACATATCAGGTACTTTTTAAAGTTTATCTTTTATTGCGTAACACATGTCCTCTTTGCTTGGTCTGGATAGATGAGCATAATGGATTTGCATGTAACATCAAAAGAGATAATTCGAAAGGGGGACTCAATTCTTAAAGATAATTTGATATCTTAGCTAAATCATTATTGATTGAGTGATCAAACGTAAAATGTGGATACAATGGATTCTGTTACAGCATATCACATTTAGAATAATCTCACTAGCCACTCTATGCATTGAGCTTTATTAGATCCATGTGTTTGCATTGCTGACATTTTTTTAAGTCAAATATTCAGTATCCTTTATACTGTGAAAAAAGAAACTAATACTTTATTTGGATCTAGAAAATGACAGGCTCACATTTTCCGCATAACCAGATACCCATATGCTGTTCTCTCCAGTGGTCATGCTTCAGGGTCGACGACCTTGGATCTCAGAATTCTTCAACCTTCGACTCTTAGATCGGAGGTTTATCAGGAATTTTTTTTTCCTTAAAATCAATTGAGTTCGTTTATGTACTTTTGGTCATGTGGGTAAACTTGCAGTTTTTAGATTGAGGCTGGACCTTTTGAAGTAAAAGAAAACAGAAGTGCGGTGTGTGCAGTAAATATACGACCAGAAGAAAGAAAAACTGAGTGTGGCCATGTGTGTCTCTTGGTGAATACTGAGAAACAAAAAGAAAAAAACCTCAGATGAGGGGCAGTTCTGCCTTACCTAGAACGTATTCTCGAACTATTATGGCCAAAACTTTTTGCAATCCATATCATTGAAAATATTTTCCCAAGGAATGAGATTATATTACATTTATAGTGAGAATCTCTCTCTGAATTTCTTGTCATGGTTTCAAAGGACCTCTAAAAGTTGTGACGTTATCGTGCAATCGGTCGAAATGGAAATTGTCAAAAGCAATAATTTTATTTCGGGAGTAGAGTCTGTCATTCTCGCACTCCCGCAGCTCCTGCTTTTCTATGAAGTCAAAAAAGTAAAAAAAAAAGTCCGATGTAATGACAGAGTTCATGGTTCATTTTGGGAAGGAAGGTCTATGTGAAACCTCAATTCTATAATGTAATTTCCTATGGAATTGTTCGAATAGATATTCTACGTGTCTTTCCTTAGTTATTAAATAAATAGGTATTCTACCGACAAAAAATAAAAATAAAATGGGTATTCATTCAGAGGTTTGCGAACTATAGCTAGAACTGAAGCGAGTACAATCATGTATAATCCCCCAGAATCATCCCTTATTGTAACTTCAAATTCGCAAATTAATCAGCTGTAAGAAAAAACAAAACCTTAATCAAAAGAACAGAATAAACATACGACCATTGGACTTGTTTCTTGTGCATAGCCGCGCACCAGACACCACAAATTCGATGCGAACTAGGAGTGGTTGCTTGCTTCGATGTCAAATACCAAAAGAGCAGTCGCCTCCGGTTTGTTCACCTCACTGATTGAAGTCCAGAGAGGATCAAATCTCGTCTCGTCCAGTAAAATTCTGGTCTATTCGCTGTCTCATTGATCACCCCACAAATTCTTGTTGATCCTAGCCAGTTGCTCGGCCACTTCCCTCATCGTTGGTCTATTCTCGCCATTATAATTTAAGCACCTTCTAGTGAGCAAAACGACCACCTCGATCTCTTCTAGTTCACCTTCATCTGATGCCTCCAAATTTATCATATGGAGGAGTGTCTGGTTCTCTATGGCAAAAATGAAAGATTGGACGGTATTGACTTTTTCACCGGATTTTGCCTGCCAAGTTGGCGCCCTCTCCAGTAAGGAGCTCCACGAGGATGAAATCAACAAGTGCAGAGACACTCAAGGTGAAATCAAAACCGAGGCTATAAATGTCACTCTTGTGATTAATTCATCAGTGCAAAGATACTCAAGGTCAAGATAACCTATAGAACCTTGTATTCTTTAAGCTATATGAGTCTTTCCAGGTGAAATCAAAACCGAGGCTTCGAAATTGGATACTTTTGCTGCATACTTCTCATCCAAAAGTATATTCAAACACTTAATATCGTTGTGAATGACCAGTGGGTCGGCATAGGAATGCAAGTACTTGAGGGCCAAGTCAATTTCCGAGGCAATCCTAAGGCGATTCTTCCACGATTGGAAGATCATCGATCTCTTGTCATGAAGGTGGTGATAGAGAGTCCCATTCGGGATGAATTCATAGACCAACATTGGCACTTTTTCTCCAAACATATGCCAAGCAGCTTGACCAAATTCTTGTGATTCACCAGTGAAATAATGCCGATTTCATGTAGAAATTCATCATGAGTATTTAGAGATACATCATTGTTCATTTTTTTAGGCTTCTTGACCACAACTAGAATGTCATCGTCCATTGTTCCTCTGTAAACTGAAGCAAAAACACCCTCACTGGCCATGTTGCCGGCATCGTAGTTGTTGGTGACTTTAGCCAACTGTGCCTCAGTGAAGATTTTCACTCTCTGGTGCTTCAAGATCTCTCCTCCATTTTGCCTGAAGCATCTCTCTTTAATTCTCCTCTTGCATATGAACAAGACCAGGCCACTAACAACTATGCATAATGTTGCCGCTACAATGGCTGCGATATAAATTTGAGGAATGAAAGGATTAGTGTCTCTCCCAAAAATTTATTTACTTTATACATAATGAATTGGGACCTTTTCAATTTAAGAACTAAATTTCAATCTTAAATGGAGGATCCAGATTAAGCTACACCACAAAAATGGCCGCACGCGCGTACGCACCAATCAAATTTCCTTGTTATGTAGCCAACCTCCACCTTAGCCATTGGCCATTAAGAAATAAATTTTAGATAGAGGTTGGACTTTCTACTAGCCTTTAATCCAAAAGGGGTTGGGGTGTTTTTGAAGTAAAAGCTAAAAAGAAGTGTGGTGTGTGCAGTGAATATACGATCAAAAGAATGTAAAGCAGGCCGTGTCAGTGTCTCGGTGAATACTGAGGAAAAAAAAAACTAAAATGAGGATCAGTTCTGAGGTACCTGGAATAGATTTTCGGATTGTAATAGATCGCGACTCCTCATAAAGTTTTTGTAATTCCTATACAAAATATCCTAAGACACAAAAATATACTGCCTTTGCTATCAACAACCAAGACTTTTCTTCTTCTTCTTTTTCTTTTTTTTATAAAGTAGAATCAAATACAAATTTAGAACATCTCAACACGAGCCACTTCGTAGGATAAATCAAGAATAGCTTAGATTATTGAGAGCGACCATCGCAAAGGAAGTAGAATTACCTGCAGCAATTATGACAAGACGAGAAGTTTGGCAACCAATTTTGACATCACCAATCATGCCCACTGAACAGTTGCATGTGTAGTTGCTGGGCTTATTCTCGCAATTTCCATGACGTGGATATTGTCATGGATCCTCACCTCATCAATATCTTTATCAAGCAGAATCAAAGGTGAACTGTAAATGTAAATGTACATTTATGTGGTTTTTTTTTCCATTTTTTTGCTTTTTAAGATAACTTATTGGTTGTATTGAGCATCTACCTCAACTCAATGGAAAATAGGCTTGAGGAGGTTGGATCACGGAATCATGGTCCAATCCAAACATATAATTTTTGGCTCGCGAAGAGAACAGAAGAATACCTTTGACACCCTTGGAGTGGGAACTGTGGGGAGGCATAGGGATTCCCCGTGTACCCGGCCTCGCAGAAGCAACGATAACCCAGCCCGTTCCTGAAGTCAGAGCAGATACTGTTGACGCCGCAGGCACAGCTTCGATCGGTTCGATTGCGCTTGCTTGTAGGTCAAATCCCGTTCAACTACCCAATCCAGGACAGCCCTTGAGAAAATGTCTTCGTGCATATCAGCAGGGACAGGAAGCTTGTAATCGGAGACATTAAACGACTCCTGGTCCATCACGGATGCTGATCCGCAAGAGCTGAAGTCCGGAACTATGGTGTAATTCGTTGTGCTGGCCAAGGATATATTGAGGCTCCTGAGGCTCTTCGGGATTGACGTCTGACAGCACCCGAGGCTGGAGCAAGTGCTCTCGGCCGTGAAGTTTACATCCTCGTAGCAATAGGAGAAGCATCCACTCCAGAAAGTCCCCGCAGCGTCCGAGATAAGAGCCAAGGTGTCGCAACCGAAGACAATGAGCTTGTTACAGGTGTCTGAGAATGTGTATTGCTGGCCAAGATGGATCGTGCGGTCAGGATTAGAGCTGTCAAGCTGACCGCCACTCTCGTCATAGCAGTCTAAAGCTCTGTACACGCCAATGGTCATTGTCCCATTCTCTACGGATAGGTCGAACACCGGAACGTTCTCGCCAAGGGAAAGGTTCCCGGTTGTGTGGTCGCAGAAGAGGACAAGTTCGGAGTTCCACGCGCAACTTTCGTCGAGCCCGAATGGGAAAGGCACGTTCATGTTGCCGCACATTCGGTCGAAGTTGTCATTCTCGGTAAAAGTGGCCAAGGCCAAGGCCATTGGAAGAAAACACAACACAGCCGCTTTCATCTTTTATATTTTTCCAATCTGCACTTTCCTCTGGCTCTCCTCTTACCGGTTTTATAATCCTATTTTCGTGGATGCCGATGCCTTAGCGGCAGCCAAGACAGTCAGCACATTGGAAGCACCTTTCGAGAGAGTGCGTAGGGTTTTCCCCAAAAACCTACCTTAATATGAATGCGGCTGATATTCATATTCCTTTTGTTTTCACTTAAAATGCAAAATTTCGAGAGCCATGATTGTTTCACAAGATAGAGAAAATTTTCAATTCTCAAAGTATTAATTGCATTCAACACATTAAAAATCAGTTCTTTGAGTCTAAACGTTTCATAATTAGTTGTTCAATAAGTACTCTTGAGGAACTCCTCAACAAAAACCTTTTCTGAATATTCTCTAACTTCAACTTTTAACTGGCAATGAAGTCTGACAAAATGAGTTTCATTCTCAATAGAAATCCAAAAGTCTTTGCCTTCATAACGAGGGATCTCATTTGACTTACTATTATCATAATGTTCCAATAAAATAATCAACCACTTACAATTTGAACGGGTGATCTAAGCATAGATTTTTATGCTCTATTAAGTTAAAGCTAGCATGGAACTTTCTCTTATTTTTGACATGAAAATTGTAATGGGTGCAATCTATTATCTATCTTGCCTATTCATCCCATTTATCATTGAGGATAGTACTAACACATCTCATAAATTCTTGTTTTCTATATTTTTATTTGTCAGTGGTTCTAAGATTTCTTTTTTAATAAGCTGAGTACTCAACCATAATTACGCGGTTATCTAGAGGAAAACGAATACAACAACCCACCACTATGACCACCCGCTTAAAGTTGAGTTTCTTGGAGTAGGAGTCGAACCCCCAACAATTGATTTTTTGAGCGGAAAGCAGGGGAATGCCCTTATCATTGGGTCAATCCCAAGGTAGGTTCTTGGAATTTTACAATACGTACCGAGATACATAAACCAAATAAGACCCATTAGGATTTTAACAATATAGGAGTGAGAACACGGGCCCCATGTCAACTTCGGGGAAGACATGACAAGTACTCGTAGAAGACGGACTTCACAAGTCGTCGTCGTCGTCGTCGTTTCATGTTATAACAAAAGAAGGCGGACTTGACAAGCAATCTTCGTCCTGCTCTGTTGCCGCCGTAGAAAATTCATTTAAAAAAAAGACATTCTGGAGAGGAAGTGACAATGTTGTCCTTGGCCCTTTTTGATTGGTGTTTTCACATGAGATTTGTACATTTCCCTTAACCTTACTCATTCGAAGATGAAGTCCGCAGAACTTCGTGTCCATTGCGGATTAGAAGATAGTTTGACCTAGAAAAGTTTCTCAGTCCTCTCAAATATCAGCTGGTACTTATTAAATTTGGAAAAATATAGCAAAAAATCCCAAATTATGCTACTCGGGATAATTTTACCCTGAATTTTTTCTTGTATCACAAAAAATCACAAAATATACCACTTGGGACACATTTACCCCAAATTCTTTAACTGAAGAGCATTTTCATCTTTTTTCTTCCCCCCCTCTTCCCTCTACCATGGGTGGCAGAGGGAAGCCGGCGAAAGTGGCCCTCGCTGTCGTCGCCAGCATCGAGCAAGGCAACCCTTGCCTTGGGAAGGCAAGGCGACCCTTGCCTTGGGCAGGCAAGGCTACCCTTGCCCAACTTGAGCGACGGCCCTCACCTAAGCCGAGTGAGGGTCGCCCCCCTAGATTCGGCAAGGGTGGCCTTCGCCCTAGGCAGGCGAGGGCAACTGTCACCAAAGTCGGCGAGGGAGTCCCTTGCCTGAGTCGAGACAGGCGAGGGACACCTTTGCCGGATCTAGCGAGGGCAACCCTTGCCTTAGGCAAGGGTTGCCCTCACCCGAGCAGGGGCAACCCTTCTCAGCAAAGGCCATCCTCGCTTGACTCCGCCACTGGCAAGGGTGGCCCTTGCCGGCTTTCCTTTACTGGCCATGGCAGAGGGAAGAGGGGGAAAAGAAAAAAAGAAAAAGAAAAAAGTTGAAAATACCTTTCAGTTAAAGAGTTTTGGATAAATGTGTTCAAAGTAGCAAAATTTAGGGTTTTTTATAGCACAAAAAAAATTTTAAGGTAAAATTATTTCAAGTGGCATAATTTGGGGTTTTTTATTGCACAAAAAAAGGTTTTTGGTAAAATTATCCCAAGTGGCATAGTTTGGGGGTTTTTAACGGTATTTTCCCTATTAAATTTTAACAAAGGCCAATTTGATGACTTGTGCCATGCACGAACACCATTTTTATTGATTCAATTAGTTAAAAGTACGATAATATATTACCAATTTATACGGAAAATCGTCCAAAAAAAATCATAAACTTATTGTATGGCGGCTACTTTAGTTCTCAACTTTTCAATCATATCAATTTAGTCCTAGTATTTACCACTTGCCAATTTAATTGTAAATATTTTAAGATTTGCCACTATATACGTAAACCTTTTTATGATATGTTAATTTAATCATTTTAGCCAAAATTTATTAGAAATCATTGACGTGACAATAAAAAAAAAATCAGAAAAGTTCTAAATATTTTGCATTAGTGCCAATTTAGTTATAAACCTTTTATTAGTACCAATTTAATCCTAAATTTTTTAACTTAATGTCAATTCAGTTATAAATATTTTATTGGTACCAATTTAGCCATAACTTTTGACTTTGTGCTAATTTAATTCTAAAACTTTGATCTTATATCAATTCAGTCATTCCAGTTGATTTTCGCTAGATATTGCTCATGTGGACTGTCACAACCTCCCTCTCACGTCCCAGGAGGCTAATGGCTCGGCTCAGGGCTTTAACTAGGGCTCTCCCAAGCCTACTAATTCACGACTTAAGGTTCGAGTTTTTAACCTACAATTCAATTTTATTTAAAAATGAGTTATCACTAATCAGTGTGAAGTGAGTCGATTAGAATCCCGAGTAAAATATCGGAAGAAATATTTTACTCCTGCGCACTTAGAGAAACTAAGATCGAGGACTTGATTACACTAGTTAATCACTAATGCCCTTCCGATACCTAATCTTGTAAACCTTCAGGTTTGATTTTTCTAATCTTTCAAGGATTTTTCGTGCATTTGTTTTTTTTGGCTTTTTTTTCTGATTTTTTAGAGAATATAAAATATTTCTAGACATTTTTGGTTTTTTTAGAAAATGTGAAATATTTTTGGATCTTTGCTGTTTTTTTGAAAAAATATAAAATATTTTTCGATTTTCGATTTCTTTTTTAAATTAAAAAATATTTTTTTTTGGATTTTCTGATTTAAAACATATTTTTCGGATTTTCTGATTTTTCTGGAAAAAATAAAATATTTATTATTTATTTATTTATTTTAATATATATTATATTATATTATAAAATAGACGGACTCGGGTCGGACTCTCACATCCGACCCGGGTCTGGGCCAACTCGGGCTCCCGAGCCTTGGGCCCCTCGGCTGGGCTGAATCCGGCTCATGGGCCTGGTTCGCCTGGCCCAAAAAAAGTACCTGAAAATCAAAGAAAAACAATCAAGCCCAAAAAAACAAGTCTGGCCCAAGCAAACAGGAAGGCCCAACAAACCTAAACCATTTCAGCCCAAAGCCCACCAAAAAAAAAAAAACAAACCCTAGCGGGTCGACTGGGTCCTTGTACCTGACCCGGTCATGACCCGACTCGTGCCTCCCTCTCCGTTGTAGGGTCTTCGCGGCGCTGAGGGAACGACTGGGACGGACGGTGTGGCTGCGGCGAGCAGCGCCGACGTCGGGAGGGACCGGCGGATGTGATGAGGAGGCGATGGCTGGCAGCAGGGGCGACGGCAGGCTCGTCGGCGTGAGGCTTGGCCGAGCTTGGCCAGTGGCCCGATTGGCAGAAGAGACGGCGACGACTCCAGGGGCTGATGGTGACGGAAGCGACGCGATCAGGCGGCGTCTTCGGTCGTTGAGCGGCAGTGGGGGTGGCGGAGCGGTGGTGGCATCGGCCCGGCAACTCGCGTTGCGCGACCGACGACGGCGCTTGGCCCGCGGCTTTCTCTCGCTGATCTCAGATCTGGTTCTCTCTCTATTCGGATCTCCCTTCGCCGGCTTGCCCCCGATTTCTCTCTCAAACTCTCAGATTTGTTTTCCCCTTCTCTCTCAAATCTCTCTCTCAGATCGGCGGTCGCTCGTCCGGCCTCCTGGATGTCTCTCTAAGAGAAACCTTTCGAGCTCCTGCTTCTCCTCTGTTTCGCTTCCGTTTTGCTGCTTCCGCTCGCCTCTATTTATAGGCCAAGGAGGGCCCGGTCGACGGGGGGCTTGGCCGCCGGTCCTCGGCACGCCGACTGGCCTCCCTCTTAGCCGAACCGGCGTCCCATCCCCCTCCTCTCTACTCAGCATTGAAAGCTTCCGCCAAGACGCCCCCTCCGCCCAGGTTTTGCGCCGGATCTTGCGCGGCGGCATTGATGGCGCATGCGAGACATCCCCATCCGTCGCCGGCCACCCTAGCTTCCGTCTTTCGCTCTGCTCCTCTATTTCTCGCGTGCAGCAGAAGAAGGGAAGAAGAAGAAGAAGAAGATGGAGAGGGCCGGGCCGTGAAGGTGAGGGGGCCGAATGGGCCCTGACCCAAGCGGAAGATCAAAAGGGAAATGAGCCCAAGGCCCGTGCCAGGGAGAAAGAAGGAAGAAGAGGGCTGGGCGCGAAAGCCCAGCTTCTTTATGGGCCTCTCTTTTTTTCTTTTTAAATAATAATAAGAATAAACCTGAAAATAGGGTAAAATAAAGATAGAAAATAAACTTAACATATGCAAATGATATTAGTATCAAACTGATGTGAAATTTTTTTTTGTTAGGGTCAAATTTGTCACGACCTAAAATTTTTTGAAAGTAATAAATAGGTTTAGAGGTATTGTTAATTTCGGGCCGATAGTCCTTAATTAACTCGGGCTCTTCCAAGCCCATATCCTGCGTGACGTGGGATATCGTGAAAGTCTTCTAATAAGGAGTCGCCACTAGCCTATTGGGGTCGGCTAGAAACCAAGCGAGATATGGGAGCGTGCCTCACTTTCTACGCAACCAAAGAATCTAGGGTCAGGGACTTGATTACGTTAGTCATGCAACTAATGCCCTTTCGGTATCTAACTCGATTGTGTATTAACTAAAGTCGTGGAAGTACATTCGAAAAAACTAAGGTTTTTCCTAACCACTCTACAGTAAAGAAATAGCATCCAAAAATCATGACAAAGCAAGACATGGGAGAATAGCCCTATTGTAGAGCCCTAAAGACTTATTCAATTTTGGTATTTTTTTTCTTTTTTAAAGGGTTTTCTAATTTTTTTCTGAATTTTCTGAATTTTTATATTTTTATATTTTTTAATATTTTCAAATTTTCCTAAATTAAAGAAAACAAGATTTCAAGATTTTTTTGATATTTTCTGAATTTTCTAAAAATTTAAGAAAAAAACATTTATTACTGCTTTTCGGAATTTTCTAATTTTTGATTTTTTTGATTTTTTTTTTGAATTTTTGCATATTCAAAAAATGAAAGAAAAATAACATTAAAATAAATTTTTAAAACCTTTCTGAAATTAAAACAAAATTTTAAAGATTTTTTTTAATATATATTTTTTGAATTTTCTGAAATTTTCGATTTTTTTAGATTTTTAATTAATTAAAAGAAGTGATTCCGACCGGGTCGGGTGACCCGGCCCTACTAAACCGACCTGGCCCCTATCGGGCCGGGCTGGACTAGCGATCGGGCTAGCTGAACAGCCCGGTTGAATTTTTTTTTAAAAATGGCCCAATAGTGAAAGAAATTAAAAAGACAGCCCATTTCCTATTTCTATTTTCAGCCCGATGCGGACCGTTCATAAGATTCTTCATAACACCAAGGAAAAAATGAAAGAAAACGCAGATTCGCAATATATGGACAAATAACCATTAAACTAAGCTGTTGGGCCAGATTCGGTGATAAAAGATTCTGCGCTTCATTTAGACATTTCCTCGAACAGGTGATATGCATTATAAAGTCCTAAGGTTTCCGACTCCGTTGAGACTCGAACGTGCACCAGGCTCACGAGATATGGAATAAAGGACATCACTACAACCATAAAAGGGATAGACAGGGGCCGGAGCTCGCGCGAACTGACCGGCGCGAGCTCCGGCCGACCACCTCACCAAAAAACAGAACTGGGATACCCCTGGAAACAGCTTACCTGGTTTAGTCGAGGCTTTACGGTGGACGGAGACGAGCGAATGGCCTCCGGCAGCGACGTCAACTCCTTCTTGCTCTCTTCTCCTTGCCTGAACGCTAGAACAGATCTCGCCAGGAAAGCTTCCTCAGGAATCCAGAAAAAGCCCGGCTAACCTCCTCTCCGTTTTCCTCTTCTTCTTCTTTTTTGTGACTGCCCCTGATCTCTCCAAACCGAGCTCCTGTTATCCTCTGGTTTTTCTTCGTTTCCGGCGCCGAAACTGAAGCACGGCGGAAGATCTTCGGCGGTGGTTCAGGCGAGGCTGTTGACCACGTCCCCCTTCCTCTCGGATCTGCCCTCACTTCTCCTTGTTCCCTTTCTCTCCTCTGGTTTTTTTTTTTCCCTCAAAACTCCAGAAACCGCACCTTCTCTCTGCCTTTTCCTTCTCGTTGGTTTTTCTTCTCTCACTCACCTTTCCAAGAAGAAGAAGAAAACCACTGCCTCTTGTGTCCCTTTTTCTTCGTGGGCGTGCGTCTGTGTCTCCATCCTGTGCGTGCGTGTGAAAGAAGAGAGAATAGAAGGGAGGATGGGCCGGGCCGAAAATCCAAGGGAGGTGGGCCGAAGGAAACAAAAGAAAAAGGGATGGGCGAGTAAAGGAGTGGGCTAGGCTGAGCCCATCCGATTTTTTTTTTTATCAATTTTTTTTTTTATCTTTTCTAGAAATTAATATGTATTAGAAGAAGCAAAGTAAATGGGCATTTAAAACAAAATAAACCAAAAAATCGAATGTCAACAAAATTGAACCCTAGTTTTCTATGCAATTCAAATTTAAATATTCAGTCAAAATTTAGGTATCAACATGAACGCCGGTTGGTTAACGTGGCACGATCAACACTAACATGTACAATTTTTAATAATTTTTTAGTATTTTTTTTATTTTTTCCTTTTCTTTTTTTCCCCCTCCCCTCCTTCATTCAGTCGGTTGCCGATTATGTGACTAGCCACATGCGAGGGTTGGCGAGGTTGACCTTGACCTTGCCAGCATCTGACGAGCCTCGCTAGCTATCGTGAGGGTGACCTTTCAATGGGCGGACAAGGCTTGCCCTCGCCAGATTTGGCGAGGGTCAAGCCTCATTAGCCATGGGTGAGGTCTGACCTTGTTAGATTCGATGAGGTCAAGCTTTGCCCAACCATTGGCATGGGCTCGAGGTGGTGCTAGTGGTTGGGTGACATTGCCCTCGCAGCCATTGGCGAGGCTTGATGAAGGCCAGTGAGGTCAAGGAAGAAGGGGAGGGGAAAAAAGAAAAGAAAAAAGGAAAATGAAAAAATTCAAAAAAATATTAAAATATTATCAAAAGTTGTACATGTCAGCATTAACCATGCTACGTCAATCGATGGGTATCCATGTTAGCAATATCCAACAAAAATTAGTCGAAATGACTGAATTGGCACAAGATTAAATTTTTTAAGACTAAATTGGCATCAAGTCGAAAGCTTTAAGGTTAAATTGGCACCAATAAAAGGTTTATGATTGAATTGACATTAATAGAAGATTTAAGATTGAATTAGTACCAATAAAAGGTTTAGGATTAAATTAGTTCCAATACAAAATATTTAGGACTATTCTAACACTTTTCCTTGTGGTGGTCTAAGGTGCATTTGGTAACCATATTGTTCTTGGGAAAATTTATGTTCGTAAATAGATTTTTCTTATTCTATTTCCTAAACAAGTTTTTGAGCATTTAAATGCATTTGGTAATTAGATAAATTTTCTATCCTAGGAATTGAAATGTATTTGATATAACCCTCAAATTTTTTTTTTATGAATTAAAGTTTCTTTGATTTTTTAATAATTTTATTACAATTTTCTCTTCTTTGTTTTTCCTTTTCTTCTTTTTCTTCTTCCTCTAGACGGTCATCGACCTCGACCATGGTCAGGGATACTGCCATGAAAAACCCTAAACTTTACCCCCTGTGACATATTTACCATAAACTTTTTTTTGTGACACAAAAAATCTAAAACTTTGCCCTGTGTGACATATTTACCCCAAACTTTGTCTTGTGTGACACATTTACCCTAAACTTTTTTTTGTGTCACCAAAAACCCTAAACTATGCCATTTGTGACAATTTTACCCTGAACTATATTACTTATGACAAATTTACCCCAAAGTTTTTTGGGCTAAAGGGCATTTTCGTCATTTTCTATTTTTTACTATTTTTATTTTTTTAATTGAATGGAGGAAGCCGGCGAGGCCATCTTCGCCGACGCTGGAGTCGGGTGAGGGCGGCCTAGGCCTGGGCGACCCTCGGCGGCGTCGGGTGAAGGCGGCCTAGGCTTGGGCGACCCTCGGCGTTGGGCGAGGACCGCGCAGGCCTAGGGGACCCTCGGCGGTGTCAAGCGAGGGCAGCCCAGGCCTGGGCGACCTTTGCCGGTGTCGGGCGAGAACCATGCAGGCCTGGGCGACCCTCGCCGGCGTCTGGTGAGGGCAGCCCAGGCCTGGCCGGCCAAATTCGGCGAAGGGCCACCCTCGCCAGATCTGGCTTGGGCGGCCCTCGCCCTCGCCAGATTTGGCGAGGACGACCTTCACCTGAGTCGGGTGAGGGCGCCCTCGCCCAGCGAGGCTCGGGCGACCCTCGCCAGCGTCGGGCGAGGGCTGTCTAGGCCAAATCGGGCGAGGGCGACCCTCGCCAGTGTCCGATGAGGGCCACCCTAGCCCGACTCCGGCGCCGGCGAGGATGGCCTCGTCGACTTCCTCCATTCAATAAAAAAAATAAAAATAGAAAAAAATAGAAAATGATGAAAATGCCCTTCAGCCCAAAAAACTTTGAGGTAAATTTGTTATAAGTAATATAGTTCAGGATAAAATTGTCACAAGTGGCATAGTTTATGATTTTTGGTGGCACAAAAAAAAGTTTAGGGTAAATGTGTCACACGGGGCAAAGTTTGGGGTTTTTTGTGTCACAAAAAAAAGTTTAGGGTAAATGTGTCACGGGGGGTAAAGTTTAGGATTTTTCGTGGCATTATCCCATTTTTCAATAATTTTATTACAATTTTCTCTTCTTCTTTTTTCCTTTTCTTCTTTTTCTTCTTTCTCTAGACGGTCATCGACCTCGACCATGGTCAGTGATTAGCTAGACGAGAGTTGACAACCTCGTTGACCTCGGGGGAGCCTCGTCGGCCTGAGCCTCACCCAATTATTGGCAACTCTCTAGTGAGGTTGTCAACCTCGCTTGGCTGATCGTCAGCCAACAACCGACTAGAGGAAGAAGAAGGAAAAGAAGAAAAAAAAGAAAGAGAAAATTGTTTGATTCTTGAATTGTTCTTAGGAAAAAAAGAATTTTATTTAATTGTTGATTCATCTTTAAATCTATTTCTAGGAACAAAAAAATTGCCAAAATGGATTTCTATTTTTTTTTTGGGGGAATAAAAGAATAAAAATTGGCATTGTTTGATACGTATCAAATAGGCCTCTAGTCACCCTCAGCCATCTATCGTGACATGGTTGGTGCTACAATTTTTGTAATTTTTCTAAGTATTTTTAGTTTTAATCTTTTTTTCTTCCTTCTTTTTTTTATTTTTTTTTATCTTATCTTATCTTATCTTATCTTTCTTTATTTTTTTTGTTTTGCAAATCAAGGCCTATGAAGTCGACCGACCATCGTAGGCCACAAGTGAGGGCCGGTGACCTCGCCTATTAGCAAGCAAGGGCCACCCTTGCTTGGTCTAGGGGAGGGTGTTTCGACCCTTGCTTGTATTTGGACAAAGGCTAATGCCCTCATTGACCAACAGGCAAGGGCATTATACCCTCCCCCAGATGTGGGCAAAGGTCGACCCCCTCGTTAGCCAACAGGCAAGGGCATCATAGCCCTCCCTTGGATTTGGGTGAAGGCCAACCCCTCACTGATCAATAGGCAAGGGTGTCATGGCCTTGGCCTTAGCCGTGGCTGTGGCCAAGAAAGGCCACGACACCCTCATTTACAGTAGGTTAGGGTCACCAACCTCGCTTATGGTTGATGAAGGTTGCCTGGTGATATCACTAGCCTAGAGTTGCCAAAAAAAAAAAAAAACAAGAAGACGAAGAAAGAAAAGAAAAATTGAAAAATTTGTTTATATTAGCGTTGGCTATGCCATATAAGACGATCAACTCTAACTAAACTGCTATGTTAATAATTTCAAACCAAAATTAGTCGAAATGACTAAATTGACAAATTGTAAAAAAGGTTTATGATTACGTCGAGAAATTGTTAAAATATTTAAAACTGAATTGACACAACTAAAATGTTTAGAAATAATTTGGCAAGTCATAAAAAAGGTTTAGGACCAATCAAACGAATGGAAAATGTTGACGTGGTTTTTTTTTTTATTTTCTTTGTCCTACGTGAACTTTTTTTTCTCTCCTACATGGCATTGGCATTACTTACATAAGAGTAAAACAACGTCGTTTTTGTCCAAATCCTTATTTTTTTAACCAAAATCCTGATTAATAAGATTTGAAAAAAAAAGTTAATTTTTCTATAAAGAACGAACACAAAAAAGGAAAAAAAAAAGGCCAAGGACGCTGGCCCTCGCTGCTGCCGCCCGTATGTCTCCAGAAAGGGCTGGTTGGCCTTGAGGATGGCCAGCGAGGGCCTGTAGCCTTGGCCTTTTTCCTTCGGCTTTTTGTGTTCCTTTTTTTTTTTTAAAGAAAAATCGCCATTTTTTTCAAACTTAATTTGATTAGGATTTTGGTTAAGAATTGAGGTTAGTCTTATGTTTCATGCTTTAGTAAGATTGAGAAAATAATTTAAAAAGCCACATATAAGAGAGAAAATTATAAAGAAAGCCATGTAGCATGTTTTCCGTTAGCCTGATTTTGAAATAATTTGATTCCATCAATTTGATAAGTTTAGGACTTAATATACTTTTTTGAAAATTTTAGGACACTATCCCACTTTTGTGACAAATTTTAGGACTTTTATTGAAATTATTTATTGATTTTATTATTCTACTAGCTACGAAGCCCATGCTATGCATGAGAAGAGAACCGACTAATTAGTCTCTATTTTTTCCTTTGGCGGGAGATGTAGCTGATACTTGATGGTACTGACTACTGATAAACTTTTACCCTATGTCTGTATATGAATATTTGCTGGGGAATGAAATATTATGGGAAGAGAAGGGGAGTGGCATTTCTATCTCATGGATCTTTTCCTTTTCAAAATGAAAATGTTGCAAAAGAATTCCTGAATCTTTGTCTCTTCCCAAGAATGCTTCAACGAACAATGTTACCAAGTACGAAAGGAAACTAGTACGTGCTTATCACCACCGATGGCATTATTTCATTATAGAGAATTGCCTAAAAAGTCTTAAATCTATTATAATTGCATCAATTTAATTTTAGACTTTTTTTAACCTAATCAATTTTAAACATTTTTGTAATTGTGCCAATTCAATCAATTTAACTAATTTTCGCCTACAGGCCAACATTGATGTGATCAATTTTTAATAATATTTTATTTTATTTTTTGAATTTATTTATTCATTTTTTCTTTTTCCTTTTCTTTTTTTCCTTTCTTTCTTTTTTGGTTTTTTCCCATAGTGGCCAGTGAAGCTCCTGCAAGGGTCAGGAAGCCCTCGTTGGCTGCCGGCAAGGGTCGCGGGCCTTACCCGACCTTGCCCAAACTGGGTGACGCTTAAGGGGGTGGGTGATGGGGCTTTGCCCCCATAGTTGGTGAGGTCATGGCCACCTTCACCCTGCTGTTGTCTACGGTACTAGCGAAGGTAGCCATGGCCCTGCCAATTGTGGGTGAGGCTGCCTTCACTCGTGGCCAAGGAAGCCATGGCAAGGATGGCCTCACCCAAATCTAGGCATGGATTGGGATCCTTGCCGAAGAATCGCCAGAGTCTTGTTGGCCATTGTGGGGAAATAAACTAAAGAAGGAAGAAAGGAAAAAAGAAAAAAGAAATCGAAAAATAAATAAAATATTATTAAAAGTAATCTACATCAGCGTCGGCCGGTGTTCACGTTAGCACCAGCTGGCCAAAATTGACTAGATAAAATGAATTGACATAATGACAAAATGTTTATTGAATTAGAAAAAAAAATTATGACTGAATTGGCACAAAAAAATCAATTTAGGACTTTTTTGATAATTTTTCCCATTTCATTCAATCTCACACCCACTATTTTCTTATACATGTATCGAAAAATTCTTAAAAGCTCTGGCGTTCTTCCTTGTGGCTGTGTCAGGGAACCGAACTACTTCTGAAAGTTGTATCGTTATCGTGCGATCGGTAAGGGACAGAAAATACTCGAGAACGGATATTTTATATTGTGAGTAGGACTTTGTCATTCTTGCACTCCTGCAGCTCTTGCTTCTCTATGACCGGCATTCTTTCGCTATAGCAACAAAAAAATGAAAGAAAAAAAAAGAGAGAAAAAAACCGATGCAATGCCAAAGAGTAGGAAATTGCCTTGGCGCTTTATTTGGGAAATTGATTGCTCGAATATATAATTAAGCAATCCTCCATAATTATTTATTCATTAGACAAAATGGGTATTCGTCGGAGCTTTGCAAAGTATAGCTCGAACAAAAGTGAGTACAATTATGCACAACCCACCATACTTAAACTTAAAAATAGATTCATCCCTTGAAAAACTTCAAATCGCTAATTAATCTAGACCTCAACCAAATGATCGAGGATGTACATACGACCATTGGACTTGTTTCTTCTATATAGCCCCGCACAAGAAACCACGCATCAGGTGCTGGAACTAGTAGCGGCTGCTTCGATGTCAAACACCAAAAGATCAGTCGACTCCGGTTTGTTCATTTCACTGATCGAAGTCCAGGGAGAATCGGACCTTGCCTCGCCGAAACTCTGAGTCTCTTCATCGTTCCGCTGATCGGCCCTCAAAGTCCTGTTGATCTTAGCTAGTTGCTCGGCCACTTCCCTCATCGTAGGCCTATTCAAGCCATTATAGTTTAAGCACCTTCTGGCGAGCGAACTGACTGCCTCGATCTCCCGCACTTCACCTTCATTGGATGCCTCGAAATTTGTCATATGGAGGAGTGTCCGGTTCTCCACGGTGGAGATGAAAGATTGGATGATGTTGGTTTTTTCCCCAGATTTTGCACCCCGAGTTGGCGTCTCTCTGGTGAGGAGTTCCATGAGGACAACCCCGAAACTATAAACATCGCTTGTCGTGGTTAATTCACCGGTGATGAGATACTCAGGGTCGATGTAACCTATTGTGCCCTGTATTCTTTCGGCTATATGAGTCTTTCCTGGTGATATCAAAACAGAGGCTCCGAAATCAGATACTTTAGCAGAATATTCCTCATCCAAAAGTATATTCAAAGACTTAACATCGCCGTGAATGACCGGTGGATTAGCCAGGGAATGCAAGTAGTCGAGGGCCGAGGCAGCTTCCAAGGCAATCCTGAGGCAATTCTTCCATGAGCGTAGGACGGTCAATCTCTTGTCATGAATGTGGTGATAGAGAGTCCCGTTCAGAATGAATTCATAGACCAACAATGGCACTTTTGTCTCCAAACATATGCCCAAGAGCTTGACCAAGTTCTTGTGATTTACTTGTGAAATGATGCTGATTTCTTGCTGGAATTCATCGTGTGTGCTCAGAGACAAGTCCTTGTTCATATCTTTTGGCTTCCTGATAAGGACATCTCTAGGCTTCTTGATCGCGACTAAAATGTCACCATCGATTCTTCCTTTGTAGACTGAAGCAAAACCACCCTCACCAAGCTTGTTGCTAGCATTGTAGTTGTTGGTGGCTTTAGCCAACTGTGCCTCTGTGAAGATCTTCACTCTCTGATGCTTCAAGAACTCTCCTCCATTTTGCCTGAAGCATCTCTCTTTAGCCCGCCTATTGCATATGAACAGGACTAGGCCATTGGCAATTATGCAGGACGTTACCGCTACAATGACTGCCACACAAAATTGAGGAATGGATGGATTAGTTTCTCTCCCGAACGATTGATTTACTTTGACAAATAATGAATTTGGGTGAAATTGTAAGTTTCATGTACAGTTGGCACTTTTAGCCTTTCAGCCGAAAGGGGCTGGGGTGTATTTAAAGAAAAAAAAAAGTGCGGTGGATGCAGTGGATGGATATACGACCAAAAAAAAAGGAAAACAGAGAAAGCCTTACACCTTACAATTTTTCGTGATTTCCGCACAAAATGTCGCGATAAAAAAATTCTTAATTTTTTTTTTTGATGCGATGATCATCGAGTGATTGGGTACCCGTTCCCCAAAGATCCTGTGAAACAACTCAGAGGAGAAGCGGCACTTTTTAGAGGAAGAACTTTGTGAGACTAGAGCGGGGGTTTCTTGAAGCTATGTGAATAGGCTTATACTTGTAAGCAGGGCACACAAGCTTGATGACTCTAGATCGGTGCCCGCCACTTCTTTGGTGAAAGCACATTGGGGAGTTGATAAAGGTAGTTGAAGTAAAGAATTCGGATGCGAAAGTGTGAGTTTGAAGCATCGAGCATGGATGAGTTGGAGGCCGCTGATGGCTATATCGATGACTAGTGACTGTTCAAATTGGAATGTGGAGTGAGAACAATTTTAGGACATGTTAGCATAAGCTAGATCAATAGCAAGTGGACTCGTAGTCTAAAGTGGGAGTAGCTTAGATTGTTGAGTGACCATTGGAAGGGAATTAGAGTTACCTGCAACGATTATGGCAAGATGAGAAATTTGGCAACCAACTTTGCCATCACCATCCATGCCAAATGGGCAGTGGCATGTGTAGTTCCCGTCCATATTCTTGCAATTCCCGTGACATGGATATCGTACTCGATCCTTGCACTCGTCAATGTCTATATAAAACAGAACCAAAGGTGAAACTGTAAGCATACGTTCGTGTGTCTTTTTGCTCCTTAAAAATAACGTATTGGTTGTATCGAAGCATCTAAGTCAAACTCAGTGAAGAACTGGCTTGAGGAGGTTGGATCATGGCAAATATGGCCCAATCCAAACAAAATAATTTTTGGCTCGCAAAGAGAACAGAAGAACACCTTGACATCCTGGGAGTGGGGACCGTGGGGAGGCATAGGGATTCCCCGTGTACCCAGCCTTACAGAAGCAACGATAACCATTTCCCTTTTCGAAGTCAGAGCAGTTACTGTTGGCACCGCAGGCGTAGCTAGATCGGTTCCTTTGCGCTTTTTTACATGTCAAATTCCGTTGAACTACCCAATCCAGGACAACCTTCGGGCGGTTTATAGAGGACATATCAGCTGGGACAGGAAGCCTGTAAGCGGAGACATTAAACGACTCCTGGTCCACGACGAACGCTGATCCGCAAGAACTGAAGTTGTGAACTGAGATGTACCCCCCCATGCTGTTTAAGGATATATTGAGGTTCCTGAGGCCCTTGGGGATCGGCGTCTGACAGCACCCGACGCCAGAGCAAGTGCCCTCGGCTGCAAAGTCGACAGGCTTGCTGCAATAGGAGAAGCATCCACTCTCGAAATTGTTGGAGGCGTCTGAGATAAGAGCCAAGGTGTCGCAACCGAAGACAACGAGCTTGTTCTGGGTGTCCGAGAAGGTGTAGTGCCCGTCTTTGTCGAAATTGGTCCATTTGCGAGAGCGAGAGCCATAAAGCCGATAACCATTCTCGTTATAGCAGTTTAAAAGTGCCTTCAAGCCAGCGGTCATCGTCCCCCTCTCCACGGATATGTCGAACACCGGAATATTGTAGAGGAATAGGTTACCCGTAGAGTGGCTGCAGTTGGGGACGTGGTTGGAGGTCTGCGCGCAACTTTTGTCGAGCCCGAATGGGAAAGGCACGCTTATGTTGCCGCACGTTCGGTTGCAGTTGTCCTTCTCGGGAAAAGTGGCCAAGGCCAAGGCCATTGGAACTGAAAGAAAACACAACACAGCCGCTCTCATCTTTTATGTTTCTCCAATCTCTTCTTTCCTCTGGCTCTCCTCTTACCGGTTTTTATAATCCTACTTTCGTGGAGGATGCCAGCGGCACCCAAGTCAGTCAGCACAGTGGAAGACCGAGTCATCAATTAGATAAATTCCTACCATTGAAGAGCGTGAGCTGGGTTTCTTCTAAGTACTTACCTTAATATAAACGCGGCTGATATTCATATTGCTTTCATTTTCAATTAAAATTCAAATGTTCTGGAGAAATTTTCAATTCTCAAAGTATTAATTGCATTTAGCCCAAGGAAAATCAGTTTTTTGGAATCTACAAGTTTCATAATTGGTTATTCAATTATAAAAATTGAGAACTGACAGATAAGTTTCATTACTGGGAAAAAAGAAGAAGAAGCATAAGGTCCTTTGCCTCCATAACAAGGAATCTCATTTGACTTACTATTATCATAATGTTCCAATAAACTAATCAGTCACTTAAAATCTAAATGAGTGATCTAAATATAGATTTTTACACTTTATTCACTTAAAGCTAGTCTGGGACTTTCCGATTTTTGACATTAAAATTGGAATGGATGTAGTAATTAATCCATCCTGCATAAATGCCGATGTATCCTCCCTTTTGTTTTGTACACCAATTTGTCTACAACTTTACGAATATATCATTTACCAATGTAATTTGAGAGAAACACCACAACTGCGTGCCCATTGGCGTTTTTGCGCAGAGTTTATATATCTCTTCCCCCTCACTATCTCCATTTTAATCTCCTTCCATGTTAACTCTACTCTTTTCCATTTTTTTTAATGTCGGGAATTTTGAATCTTAGAGGACAATAACATCTTGCCTTCTGCACATTGTGAAAGACATAGATAATCCTTGAGGATAGTGCTAGCATACCTCATGCGTTCTTGATTTCTATATTTTATGTCAGTGGTTCTTAAAATATTTAAAAATAGTCCAAACGCTCAACCATAATTAGCCAGTTATTAGGAGAGAAACTAATACAACAACCTACTACCATGACCATCCACTTAAAGTCGAGTTCCCCAGGGTCGGAATCAGATCCACAGCAATCGATTTTTTGAGCCGAAAGCATGAGAATGCCCTCGTCATTGGGTCAATTTCAAGGAAGGTTCTTGGAATTGCACTATCCATACAAAATAAATAAGCAAACGAAGACCCGTTAGTATTTCAACAAGAAGTGAAGCCGAACTTCACAAGTCGTTGCCTCACGTTTCAACAAAAGAAGGCGGAATTCACAAACAAGACCTCGTCTCGCTATATACCGTGGAAAATTCACCAAGGAAAATGACATTTTGGAGAAGAAGTGACAAAGTCGTCCTTGCCAGTTTTTGTTTGATGTGTAGACATGAGATTTGTACCTTTCCCTTGCACTGCTCATGGGAAGATGCAGTCCGCTAGAAATTACCATCTATTGAGGATTAGAGGGGAGGTTGACCCAGAAAAGTTCATTAGTCCTCTCAAATATCAGCTGATATTTTATCAAATTTTTGCGGAAGGCTAATTTGAGGACCCATGCCACGCACAAAGACCCATTTACTGATATAATGAGCTAGAACTACGATAAAAATAGTAAACTGATTTATGGCACTTTCTAAAAATATTTGAATCGATCTTTCTATTGATCTTTCTATTTTTTATACAATAATACAATATCGGTGTTTATCATGAATAAATTGTAAAATAGACTAATGATTCTATGCCATTATATTCTTTTGACAAGTTATTGCGACAAAGCATAAAGTACTAATATAGACATAGAGTTATAGATGCAATGTTTTGTAGACTTGAGAGTGTTGTGCATTTAGGATTGGGTTAATACTATAAAAAAATCCCAAATTAGTACACCCATACTAATTTCATCTCAAATTAACGTGTCACAAAAACTCTTGAATTGGTATACCAATGCTACATATATCGTATAGTTCTTAAAAACTCTGGCGATCTTCCTTATAGCTGCGTCACAGAACCAAACTACTTATAAAAGTTTCAATGTTATCGTGCAATTGGTCAAGATGGAAAATCCCAAAACCTGGATATCTTATTTCGTTGAGTCCAGTTTGTCATTCATCCATTCTTGCAGCTCTTGATTTTTTACGAAGCGGTACTTCTCGCTATAGTGACAAAAAGAAGTGAAAGGAAAAAAAAAAAACAAGTGCGATGCAATGCCAAAAAGTAGGAAATTGCCCTCGTGCTTTATTTGGGAAAGAAAGTGAAACTGCATTTCCAAAAAACAATCTCCAATAGAATTGTTGGAATAGATATTAAACGCAGCAATCTTTCCATAATTATTCATTCACCAGATAAATTGGTTATTCGTCAGAGACCTTTGCAAACTATAGCTAGAGCACAAGTGAGTACAATCATGTGTAATTCCCCGTACTACACATAGATCTAAATACAATGTTGAGCTTGTATAAATTGTAAATTTATTGAAATTGATTTATTTCATGAATAGAAGATTGATTGAAAAGAAAATGTATCTGTTCCGATTTTAATCATTTTAAACTCACTTGGAAAATTCCTAAAACTGATGGCAACGTGACAACGTGAATCAGGCTCCTAATGATAGCGAGCCTCCATATTCGGGTTGAACAATTATTGAAGCTCCAATCATAGAGACATGAGTTGGCCATATAAGTCGTTGCGTTGCTTTCCAGGTGAAGGCCAACATCAAGATTGTACGGACGGTCTTGATAGGGATTCCTTAATAAAGAGCCAGGATGGATGTCTTAGGCCCACAAATTGGAATCCAGCTCTGCTTTTGTCGATTGCATCTGCTGGTTGGACAGGGAATGGCACTGAATGTCTCGTTTCAAGCTAAAGGAGCAACGAAAGTTGCTCTCCTTTAGAGAGTTAAAATCAAGAGCAATAGTGATAGAAATTCTACTTTGATTTTTCTAATGTTATTTGGTTGGAATCAGGTATGGTTGGTAAACAATGGAAACAAAAATCAATGGGTCCGACTCTTTTTAGTTTTTCTTGACTACTACTGCAAAGTATGCCACACAGCTACCATTGTAGATTCCATAAGCCATGATACCCAACGGGAGATTCAAGACCCTCATCATGCTTGGGTGACTCTCCCATTTTCTAAATTTTCCAAAAATATTTTTTGTTTCATATTGTTTAAGGTTTTTGACAACACCATGTAACACCACATGTGATGGTAGAATGGTAATAAACTGCAAATGTACTTTTGGATGGTAATTCTTATTTAATTAAATAATGCAATACACTATTAGAAAATTCTTGAGATTATTGCGAGGTTATTATTATTTTTGATGATTTTAATGTCTTTATATGATCATAAGCATGGTTTTGGGTACATGTCTAGACTACACGGATAGTATACGATATTTTTTAATATACATATAAGAGGATTGCTACTTTTAAACACTAGAATGTCATTATCTTTGTAATCCGAGATATAAAAAGTGACTTCCCTTAGTTGTTTCCCAAATGAAAAAAGTACTTCTCCTCAGAGATAATGGTTGATTCTTTCTTCTAGTATAGACATATATCTACACTATATGAATTCAACATTTTCAAGATTTAGAGATTCAAATGACTTAAACCATATAAAAGTAGTATAATTAAATTAAGCGGTGATTTTACGTGGCAAGAAATAAAAATACTAAAATAGGAATATAAATATACGGAAATGCAGGAAACATCATTATCTTCTTTTGGGTGCCACTGTTGTTATAATTCATCATCTTGCTTGCAGACCGAGACATCATCAACAAACTTCCATAGGTCGAGTTTAAGAGGACTGAGAAACACACTGCATGGAACCCCATGTGCTCCTCCTGGTCGTCCATGGCGGTAGAGAATGGTCGAGTGACAACCATCTCGTGTGGCAGATGACGACCATATCGTCATTAAGAAAGATCATCCTCCGGATGGAACAAACTGAACCCCACGGCGTCTTTTCTTGATGCTTTTTTTCTCTGGCGTTTGTCTCGTTCTTCGAAAGACTTCAAGAAGACTCATAAGTTTTCTTGCACAGGGAGGGATTCTCATGTCACCGTCACCACGCTGCCCCTGTGGTCACCAGCCGTTGGGTCCGGGGGTTTGAGTGCGGATCCAGTCTGGTCGTTTTAGTGCGGATCCAAGCCGCACTTGCATGAATCAGGTCACAAGATCCCGACGAATTTCAACCGTTAGATGAGGTCAGTCTTTATGGGCTCACACAAATCAAGTTCGGAGATTGACTGGGCTCATTTTAGTGTGGAGAACTTTTCTTTTTCCTCGTGTCCAGAGGGCCGAGTCAGCTGGGTCCAAAGCCCAAATAAAAAGGTAAATGTCTCCCCACATAATCCAAGGTACTTTTCTATATTTAATTTTTGTGTGAAACACATGTCAATTTAGTGTTGGCCAAGAGAGTGGGGCGTAATGGAGTTTGCGTTTTATATAAAAAGTGGCTGTTCTAAAGGACCCTATGGTCAAAAAAAGACTTTGAGACGGCTTATACGTCTTCATGTGCCGTCGCCATCACCAAGTCTTTCCATATCAGAATCATTCGGTCACCTCACCAGGCGGTGGGCCCGGAGGTTTTTGTCCACATCCAGGCCACACTTGCATGAACTGCATTCATAAAATCCCAATGAATTTCAGCAATTAGATTACCACGGTCTCATGTGGAGTCCACATAAATCAACATTGGAGATCCACTGGACTCATATTCATGCGGAGCATGTTGTTAATGTTTGGATGCAAGGTCAGGCCAACTGGAAAGGCCAAGGTCTCCTCAACCGTTGTTTGTTTTATCCGTTCGGACATACCCTTATTCATCTAATAAAGTGTTGCCTATTATATCAAGCATTGTATAAATTGAAGCAAACTCATTGTACATGATACTTATTCATCTTAGTATTTCAAAGGCTAACTTCTCTTGAACATGATTTCCAAATATCTTTCCAAACACTTATATTTTGGCCCAAGGGGAAAGCCTTTCCCAAATCCTGCCAACGTCATTTATCTCTATTATCCGAGATGTGAAAAAGTAGAAAACAATAGTTCTTCAAGTATAAAACAGATGATTTTATGTAGAGATAATCATATCATTTTCTTGAGAATCCCACAATCTCTCTTTTCTTTGCTTTTTCTCTTGCATTTTGTCCTGTTCTTAGAAAGACTTCGAGACGACTTGGAAGTCTTCATCTACCGTCACCAAGTCTTCCACCAGGCATTGGGCATGGAGGTTTTAGTGCAGATTTAGGCCACACTTGCATGAACCAGATGCACAAAGTCCCAAATGAATTTCAGCAGTTACATGACATCGGTCTTATGTGGAGCTGACATAAATCAACATTGTAGATCCTCTGTGCTCATCTACATGCGGAGCATCTTGTTAATGTTTGGATGCAGTGTCAAGACAACTGCAAAGGAAAATGTCTCCACTCGAAGGTTGAGAAAAAGGTAATTGTCTATGTTTCACTTTGTCGTGAAACACATTACTTTAGATTTTTTTTTTTGGGGCTACCGTTTCTTTAGATTGGATAATAAAAAAATGACCACCCGAAAGAAGACTCTATATTCTGACCCAAAAAAAAGAAAGAAGAAGACTCTATGATCAAAATAATTTGTTAAACAACTTTTATCTTAATCTTATCGTTTTCTTTTAAAATCTCAAATTATTGACTGAATAATTAAACATTTAATTTGTATAAAGAGGCATAACTAACAAAAGCAATCAACAACTATGATAATAACCATAAAGTTCGGCAAGGGCGATTTGGATCCCATCTATAGAGAGGACAATAACACAGTCACCATGGTTGCAATCAAGAAACCTAAAGATGTGCATGAGTCTCTAATGAAGGGGGATTTCCAGCCTATTTATGGCGTGTTCTACAAGAATTCGCCATCATATTTAAAGTTTGCATTACATGGATGTAACCTAATTTAAAAATTCATGAATAAAATTCACCTTCAAATGATCATCACTCTTCTATCATAAGCACTATTTTGGCATGATGAAGCACTTGATTTATGTAATTTGATCGAAATCATCGCTATAGCCCGTTGGAATTTTAGAAGAATAGTTGTGTTACAACTTACAGGGATTGAAACATCGAGAATCAACCTGTGGAAAGCAGCAGAATCGGGTCGAAACTATTTCTTTATTTTTGGTAAGAGGGTCGAAGCTTAATTCTCGCAGAAAATATGGAAGCTTTTGAGGCAACCAAAGCCCCTCCCTCGCTCTCTCCCATATCCCCTTCTCTCTCCACGAAGTCTACACAAAGTCAAGGGGGAAGACTATGGAGCGAGCCCGACAATTGCCATCAGCCATAGTTACACTGACTTTTCTTCTAATTTCGTTCACACCAACCCGAAGTTATCCTCACACCACCTATAAACACAAAGTCGAACAGTCCGAATACTCTTGTTAAAAAAGAAAAAAAAGCTAATGACTTCTTTTTGACTTTGTGTCTAGATTTTTTGGGTTGTCATAACAAGCCAATCACGCTTTCAAAATAAAATGATTTTAATCAAAATTAAGATACGACCATCATTTTATTCACTGCCTAAGCAGGGCCTTCTCTTATTAGCGATCTTAATTACTACACAAAGTACCACAAATAATTTAGAGATTTTTTTTGGTAACGATTTAGATTGAATTATTTTCAGAAATTAAGAAGGTATCCCCTCAGGACACTTGTCAAGTAACCAAAAAGTGAATGCATTATTAATTTTTATTGATAATATGTAATTAATATTTATAAATCAAATTCTTTTTCATAACAAGGTGGCATTGATTTTTCAAAACTCAAACACAAGATTGACTATAATTCATATTACATGGACATTGTGATTGACTTATTTGATCATATCGCCATGCGGCCTATTCATAATATTAACAAGAAAATTCTAGGAAAAGGGAGTGTATTCCATCTTACAGACAATTCTAAACATATTAATTGCTAAACACTGATATATTGCATAGAAAAGGACAAAACTCCTAGGTTTGAACCACTATTATGATGTATTTAACTATACTTTAATAACCATCAACCAAGTCTCATTTTCATATTTTTTTTCCTTCGTTTGAACCATATGATGCTAATCTCAATTAACTAGATATTACCATCAGAAAATTCTTGAGATTATTGTAAAATTAAGATGTTTGATGATCTTAGTACATCTATAGATAATCCAATGATTACGGGTACATATTGAGTCTACACAGAGAATATATGATATTTGTTAATATATATATATATATATATAGTTCCATATACTCGATCTAGAGAAGAAAGAAGATAGAAGAAAGCAAGCAGATCTAGAGATCTGGGCTAACTGGATCTGTTTATGATATTGAAGAATTCTAAAGGTTCTATGTCTCTGAGAAAGTCAAAGAACTCAGCTAGTTTTGTGAATGTGGATATGATATCGTAAAGTAACTCGAAGGATAGAGTTATGGTATATAGAAATTTAACTAAGTAGAGGAATGAGATATAAGTGAAGATTAAAGATTATATGTAAAGCAAAAAATATGTAAAGTATGAAGAGTAAAAGTATGCAGAAACCGACCATATAGGTGATGAATGGAGATAATATAGGAATATGAGTTACAGATCTGGAAAACTGTAAATTACAAGTGCATAAACTAAAGCAAGTAAAATATAGGTGCAGGAATTAAATCAACTACAAAAAGAAACTAAAAACAGTTACAGATCTAGGGCGGTAATCCACTCTCCGTCACTGAACTGATATGGAATATGAAAGTAGATCTACCGACTATGGATGAGTCAGGATCTGGTATGAAGAAACTATGGTATGATTTCAAAAACTTACTTCAAAACCAGGGGATACTTCCAGGTGAAGAGGGTTTTCGAATGGTTCTGGGTTTCAGAGAGTGAGGGACTGTGGAGAGGGTTTCGAGGGTTTTGAAGAGCTCTTAGAAGTGGTACACAATTGCCTCCCCTTCTTCTGAAAGTATTATCTTCTTTTATAGTGCCCGTGCTACAGTATTTACTATTTGAAACAGTAGTAAGTGCATAGTAAAAGTTTGAATAGTACATAAACAGTATTTTAAAATATAAATGAACAGTACAACAGTATTTATGGGGACGCCAAGTGATATGTTGAAGTTGCTTCATGGCTTCCTTCCTGGCTGTCTGATGAGTCTTTGGCTATTTGGTCATCTTGGTAGAGTTGACCAATTATGGCATAACATTCTTCTTTGGTGGCAGCTCCAGCAAGGACTGTCATTATTTGTGTTTTTTCTTGGAGATATGCGGTTTGGTCCAATGATTTTTTTGGTTGGTTGGACTTCAACCATTTTCGAACCATGGACTCTGTTCCCCATTCTTGGAATTTAAAATTATCCCACCATTTTATTTTGTGTTGTCGAGCAAGTATGGGTATGTTTTCTACGTCGCTGTATGTAAATTCCCAACCGGTTACCCATGATAGTCGGAATATGGCAAAATAATGGAGTAAGCATGGGAATCTCATGTCATGTTGAGATGGATGGAATTCTTTTTTGAAAAGTTGCCATCCTGATATTAGTTGGGGGTGGATAATTTGTTCAGAAGGTCCGAAATATGTCCACCAATTGTTGAACCAATTTTGGAGATTTTGTCTAGTGAACTTATCTTTGAAGTATACTAACCATGTATGCTTTATCTGATTATTTTGTCTGTAAAAGGCATTCCACCAGGCTTGTTGATAATCCCAATATGAATACGAAGCAGAGTATGATAGGCTTTGTGTGAGTCTGGCATTGAATCTTTTGAGTGTATGGGGTTCTTCGGTCCATTCATTTGGGTGTATGATTCTAATAATCATGACAGTTGAATATAGAATATGGTTTTTGTCATTTTTTTCACAAAAGTGGTTGAATTTGGCTGATTCAGTTTCAACCAGGATTTGCTCATAAAATGCCAAAGGTTTATTCATATCATATGGTTTGAAATACCAACCTTCAGGGAATATGTTTTTTGCAAATTGTATTGGGCTTTTATCATAAAAACCATCATCAACTGTGAGGATCAAAGCGATTTTCTCTTTTTGAAAAAACATGGATCTTGTTTGTGAGGAGGATGCTGCTGGTCGAATGACCACCTCATTGAATCTATTTTTCTACTCCATCAATTGGTATTCTTTTTGTCTTTGTATGCCAATGGTGAAGGATTGCTACTTTCTACTATAGGTTTGGAAGTTTGGCTATTTTGGCTTTGTTTGTTCATTGATTGGATCATTGTTTGGAGGGCCATTGGATTGGTTCCTGATGGTAGTATGTTAGTCAAAAGGTTTTGTAATTGAGTGAGATTGATGATAGGTTCAAGAGTATTAGGTATGGGTTGGCTATCCGGTTGGCTATGGTAATATGCACGATCTGGTACAATACCTGATTCTTCTACGGCTTGTGCCCAAGATTTCATGGGGGCTATGGGTTTTTTGATTATTTTTGTATTGGACGATGATGATTCATCTGCTATGGTTTTGCCTTTGTCTTTTTTCTTGGATCGTGGCATGGTTGTATTCCCTGTAAAAATTCTCGTGTGAGGAAATCAGGCAAGGAGTTTGATGAACAATTTATAAATTGTATATCAAAATCAAAAACTGAAAGAATGGCCTGCCATCGTGCAAAAATTTGTTTTGATGCAATGTTTAAGACATCTTTTTGCAAGACATCTTTTGCTGATTTGCAATCAATTCGTAAGAGAAATTTCTGATTTAATAGATCGCCTTGGAATTTAGAAATGGAAAGGACTATAGCAAGTATTTCTTTTTTGATGGTGGAGTAATTTTGCTGGGTTGGGTTCCAATGTTTGGATATAAACTGTACTATTGATTCCTTATTGCTATGAGCTTGTTTGAGTATTCCTCCATATCCTATTTCTGAGGCATCGGTTTCAACTATTTTGAATGCATTTGGGTCAGCTAAGTGAAGAATTGGTATGTTTTTTATGTGAGTTTTGATTGTTCTAATTGTATTGGTATGGAGATCTGTCCATGGTGGAGGATTCTTTTGTAACCTTTGATGTAAAGGTTTACAAATAATATTAATATTGGGGAAGAAATCAAGGACATAATTGAGACTTCCTAGAAATCGTTGTAATTAGGTTTTATCTTTAATTTCATCAGGGAATTTATCAGCAAACGAGATTGATCTTTCTATAGAGAATATTGTTCCTGAATGGATATTATGTCCTAGAAACCTAATCTTAGTTTGAAATAAAGAAACTTTAGTGGGGGAAATTGTGAGACCGCTTTGTACCATAATTTTTTCGAATGTTGAAATATGTTTGAAATGTTGTTCTATTCCTGAAGAGAAAATAAGGACATCATCGATGTAGGTTATAATAAATTCTGAATAGGGATTGAATATATCATTCATGATTCTTTGGAATTCTGAAGGGGCATTTTTTAGACCAAAAGACATTACATTCCATTCGTACTGACCAAAAGGGACTGTGAAGGCAGTTTTATATTTGTCTTTTTCATTAATTTGTATTTGCCAAAATCCAGATTTCATATCAAATTTTGAAAAGATTTTTGCTTTACAGAGTCTATTTAGTAGGTCTTTTTTTTATTAGGAATGGGATAGCGTATCCATCTAAGGGCTGTATTAAGAGGTTTATAGTTTATAACAAGTCTTGGGACTCCTCTTTCTAATTCCGCATTTTTATTAACATAAAAAGCAGAACAACTCCAAGGTGACTAGCTTTTTCTTATGAGTTTTTTCTTTAAAATGTCTTTAATTTCTTCTTGACAAAAGTTTAGGACTTCGTGATTCATTTGAGTGGGACGGGCTTTTGTTGGTATATCTGTTTCAACAAATCCTTGTTCGTAAGGGAGTGAAATAATATGGTTTTTTCTTTCCCAGAAAGCGTTAGGTAGGGTGGAGCAGATAGTTTGTTCTATTTGATGTTGAAGGGAATTTATTTTTTCTTTAATGTTTGTTTTTATAAGGTTTTCCTCTAATCTTTTGAATTCTAAATCTTCTTTTAAGAAATCAAGTTGCGTTTCTTTGTCTTTAACAAGAGAATTGATTTCTGATATAGATTTTTCTTGTAAAGAATTTAAAACTCGATTTTGAGGTTTAGTGATGAAATCGAATCTTATCTTCTTATTAAGAAAGCAAGTTTCAATTCCTTCATTATCAACGGTGAAAGGTTGGATTAATTGAATGAAGGGAGTTCCTAGAATGACTTCATGTCTCATATTTTTAACAAGGAGGAAGGAGGTTTTGTAAGAAACTTGGTTTTTCATTACTAAGGCTTATGATAATTTATAATTAATATTAAGTTTATCTCTAGAAGCTGATTTCAAAGTCTCAAAGGTTTTATCAAAATATTTTGTTGGGATAAGGCCTTCTTTAATGCAATTAAGGTCTGCTCTTGTATCAAAGAGAGCTGTTGTTTCAATTATATATTCATTGTTAATTTTTATTGAAATATTTATTATCCATTTTCTAGATGTGATTTCTGTTAATAACATTAGAAAACCTGGGTTTGTGGCTTCCCTTTCTGGGTAAATAACAGTATTGGTTTCAAGGTTATCGGTCTTAGATTTTGAAATAGCTAATTGGATTCTATATATGTCATTGGACATATTCTTTTGAGCATTTTTTAAAGCTTGAATTTCTACCTTTTGTGTTTTAATTTCATTCTGGAGATCATTTATGTTCACAGGTCTAACTTGGGTTTTATTTCTGCTAAGAATTTCTTTGAGATTGTAGGAAGAGCTTCCTTTAGCAACTATATTCATGGAGGAATGGAGTCGGTCAAGGTATATTTGTCGATCTTCTGGATTTTCTATTTGATCAGCTGTGTTAAGGAGAAATTCTTCTTCTTTAGTGAGCATATTTAGTTGTGGAGAAGTGTCTTTATAGTTAGAATCGGATGATGTGTCTAATTCATTGGCTTGTAAGCCTTTTTCTATTGACTCACTAGAAGTAGAACTAGTATCAGTTTGGGCAAGTATCTCTTTTAATTGGTGTAGTGTGTTTTCTTCTAGACATAACTCATCTAATTTTTTGTTAATTCTGCAGTATTTAACAGTATGGCCTTTGTTACCGCAGGAGTAACACTTGACATCTTTGTAATTTTTCTTCGTACTATTATGTTGGTTTTTGTGTCTATAATTTTCTTTATGAGTTTTGGTATTTTTATCAGATTTTGTTTTTTGATGATAAGACCTCCGGTTCTTATAGTCTTTTTCTTTGGAGCAATCTCCCTTACATTTGGATTTTGTCTTGCTATCATAGAAATGGTCATATTGGGCACAGAAATCTCCTAATGTTTTGTTGCCTAGCTTTTTCTCTTTTTTAAGTTGTTTTTGTAATTTGATAGTATTACACACTTGGGTACCTTGGTTGTAGACATGTGAGACTATTTCTCCATAAGAAAGGTGGTCATAAGGAATTTGTCCATTATTGTCTTCTCGTATTTTGTCTCGAACTTGGTCTCCTATGAGTTTTGGTATTCCATCTAAAAATTTCTCTTTCCAAAAAGGTTGATTACAGTCTGGTCGAATTAGGACTCGATGGAGAAATAAATCTTTATATTCACGGAATGTTCCTAATGATTTACATTTCATATTGGATAAGAGTTCTTCATTCCTATCTCTAAGATGGGATGGATCTCCTATAAAATGTTGAGAAATGGAATATATGAGGGTATTAACGGCATCTGGAATAGAATGGCCATTATCGTCAAAAATTATTTGTCCGACATCATCTCTTTTGTAAGCTAATAGGATTTGTGTTTTCTGTTCCTCAGTAAGATAGTTATCCCACCATCCTTTTAATTGGCCAGTGAATCCAGCTATTAAAAGGTTAGCAACGGCTTAGTCTGAGACATCTTGTTGGGTTTTATAAGCATTAGCAAGCATTATCATATTATTAAGTATATTTAAGAGATTTGATTCGGCTATGCCATCAATGTTCCATTCATAAATAGCATCAGGGGAGTACTTATATTGTGTTCTTTGGGAAGAGGATTCCTCTAAAGCTATGTCTGGAGGAGTGACTCTTTGATGATACAATTTTTGGGGTTGTCGCTAGTTAAAATTGTTTACTTCATTGATGGATTCTTCATCAGAAGACTGGCCTTTGTCGGGGATGCTAATGGTGGCTTTGGATTTGTCAAGAGTATCTCTGACAGTTAATCCTTGGATGATAGGAGTTGTTATTATAGGTTTTGACTCTTCTTTTATTGAGAGTCTCCTTTGTTCTATGGCTTTGGTAAATTCGGGACTAAATTTTTTTGGTAGTTCAAATGTTTTGAACAAGGGTTGTTTGGCGGAGTCGACTTTAGGATTTGTCTGAGAAAAATCCTGGATCGTGGATTCTATTCTAACCAATTGTTTCCCTATTGTTGCCAGATGTTGGTTGGTATAATTGTTTTGTTCAATTATCTTGGGAATATTAACAGATTCTTCCATTTTATCAGCGATTTTGAACGGTGCTGCTGTGACTTAGCTATCTCCTACTTGGATGGTTATTCTCCTAAGTGGTGGATGAAGCGATTCTATAACATCTTCATTTTCAAGTTTCCATTTATAATGGTGGTCTAAAACCATTATTTCTTTTGGTTTTAAGAATTGTTCTTCAAACCAGTCAAAGGAGAATACGTGGGTTTCATATTTGTATATATAGTCATAATATTGTTTTTTGATTCCTTGAGCTATATTAGCAAATGTTTTGAAGAACCATTCTCTAATGGTTGTATTTTGTATAGAATTAAATTCTTGGTTTAGAAAGGCTCTATTTGGTTCAAAGCCCTTTTCTAAAACATTCAATTCATTATTTAATTCACTATTGATTTGAGAAAAGTTGGGTGAATCTATTCTTTCTATAACAGGTTCAGTGTCATATTGTTGATAAATGGGTCTGGTTATTCCTGATCTATTGTCAATGCCATTGATTTCTGGCTCAGGAGGTGCTGTTGGAGTTTGTATATGTGGATTTTGAGGAGTGGTTTTCTGAGTACTGGAGGTACTTGGTGGTATGGTAATTATCCTGGGTAAATTGGGATGTTGATCCACTAAGGTTTGGGCGGTTGTTGTATGGAACGAGGGGTTTGATCTTAAATCAAAAGATCGTCTTGGAAATTGGATTGTGACTCTTCCCTCAGGATGTTGGACTATATTAGTGGGTTCTGAATTTTGGACAACTGGTTGGGGAACCTTGTTTTCTAATTCCCATTGGTCCGGTAAGGTTACTTCATCCCAATTTATGGATCTAGGGATGGTGGTATTTGCTCTGGAAATATCAGTTTGAAGGAAAAGGGTTTCTCCTTTTGGACTTCTTTTGAAAGCATTTTCTCCAAAGGCGGAGGCCATGGCTTTATATTGCACTTTATAAACGATGGCTAAAGGAATAGAGCCTTCGGCTACATTATAATTATGGATCTTTACCGGTAGAGTAAGGGATTTGAGAATGTTTTTATCTTTTAGTGAGACTGTGAAATTAGGGTAACAGTCAAAATGTATGGGACCTTTGCAGAGGCTTGTTTCTATGGTTCCTAATATGGATTCCTCATAATCTAAGAGACGTGAATCTCTTAGAACTAAAAGGAGGGCTGTGTTAAGTCCTTCTTTTGTAAGGGGTTTTGCTCCTACTTGGACTAAACCTATGTGAAGGTAGTTGTATTTTTCCCTATGTTTCTTAATGGAATTTGGGTCAAGAAGGTAAACTTTTTGGTATGAATCTAAAAGTTGAATGTCTCTTTCTTCAGTGGCTATGATGTAGTCAGATTTCTTGAAAATATTTCTAAATTTGGATTGCTTATAAATTTCTTTAAGCTGGACTTTGGGTATTTCCCAGTTATCAATGGATCTATTGAAATCTTTTATTTTTATTTCTTCTCTATGAATAGGACCTAGATCTGGGTCCCTGACAGAAAGAGAATCAAAGGAAGACATGGATATTGTATCTAGGGCCATACTTGACGGATCGGAACTACTTCTTCTGTAAGCGAACCGGTACTAACTCTTCGTATCCCCACAAAGGGGCCTTTACCAAGCCACACAGGATTTATCACCTCCCTAGGACTTATGACCTAACCTGCTTGGTCGAAATGTGAAGAGTATCAACGAATGGGTACTCGATCTACCGCTGGGTACGGACCTATATACTTGATCTATGGCTTTCCTGATGGCTCTGATACCATGAGGGGTTAGGATCGTTGGATCTATAGAGAGAGATGAAATAAGATAGAAGAAAACAGGTAGATCTGTAGGTCTGAGGGTTAACTAGATCTGTTTATGATGTTGAAGAACTCTAAAGGTTCTATGTCTCTGAGAAAGTCGAAGAACTTTGCGAGTTCTGTGAATGTGGATATGATGTTGTAAAGTAACTCGAAAGTTAGGGTTATGGTATATAGAAATTTTACTAAATAGAGGAAAGAAATATAAATGAAGATTAAGCTAAACAAAATCACGAACATTAAATATTATATGTAAAGCGAAGAATACATAAAGTATGAAGAGCAGAATTATATATATATAAAAGATGATTATTTAAAAAAAATTGAAATGTAATTATTTTTTCTCTCGCATTTTATCGTGTTCATGCATCGGTAAGGTGATACTAGTCTCATCATTGTCACCAAGTCTTCCCCGTACGAGATATTACTCGGTCACTAGGCGTTGGGCCCGAGGTTTTAGTGCATATCTAGTCCACACTTTCATGAGCTGAATGCACAAGATCTCAATAAATTTCAATCACTTGATTATGTCGATTTCACATGGAACCCATGTAAATAGACATCAAAGATCCACTAGGCTTATTTATATGTGAAGTGCATTATAAAGGTTTCCTTGGGTGCTGGTTCGGGCCAACTAGGTCCAAAGCCAGCATAAAGATAAGAAAGCAGATTAAAAAGAATAGTCTTCTCTGGTTAATTTTTGTTGTGAAACACATTAATTCAATTTGGTCTCAATAGAGAGGCGCAACATATGTTATTAAAAAAAAAGACTATCCGAAAGATGACTCGATATGATCAAAATAAGTCTTTGACAACTTTCATTTTAATCAAGTCATTTTATTTTAAAACCTCCATTCATTGGTTGAGCAATTATATATTTGATTTGTATACAATAGATTCCGTCTCAGCGTTTCAGATTCAGAATAACCTCGCCAGCCTCTCAGGGGAAGGAGATTTGCTAGATGCATGTGAAGCGGCAAATGGCATGCATTTATGACATTTATTTAAGTCGCATAGTCCAGATTTATTGTATTGGAAAAAAAAATAGAAAAGAAGCCAATATCTCGTTTTGAGCGCATACACAGCATCGCGAACCACATCATTATTTATTTTGAACCCCACGACATCTTTTATTTATGCTTTTCTGTCTGCCATGCTGTGTTGTTCTTCAAAAGATTAGTTTACTTTTCTCTCGCATTTTATCGTGTTCTTGCACCAATAAGGCATCACGAGTCTGTTGTCACTATCACCAAGTCTTCCACCTACAAGATATTATTCGGTCGCCAGGCGCCAGGCCTCGAGATTTTAGTGCGCATCCAGGCCCCACTTCCGTGAACTGAATGCATTCGATTCCAATGAATTTCAACCGATAAGTGATGTCGGTTTCGCAAACCTTTTTATGGCAAGGAAATAAAATCTTGTGGAACTACAATTACAAGCGTACTTTTGGATGCTAATCAATCTTAACCGAATACATCCATATGTTTTTAGAAAAATCTCAAAATTATTGCCAAGATTTAATTTCTTGATGATGATTTTAATACTCCTTTTACATGGACGATAAATATGATTATGGATAGGGTACATATCTTGTCTCCACAAAAAGTATACGATATTTTCTAATATTCATAGAAGTGGATTAATCTTTTTAAAGCACCCAAATGTCCTTATATTTGCAATCCAAGATTTTAGAAAATAATAGTTTCCAGAGTCAAATAATAATTCTCCGCAAGGGTAATTATTAATTCAACATTTTCAGTTTTCGAAGAGTCAAACAACTTAAAACCTATAAAAGTAATCCACGGAATTGCAAAAATCATTGTTATCTATTTTTGGATGCCGCCATTGTACATCCCCTTGCTCCGAGACCAAAGGATCATCAACAAAATCCCGTAAATTAGTAAGAAGACTGAGAAACACATTGAGGAAGCCCTGTACTCCTACCGCTCCATGGCTCGTTTAATCCACATTTTGTCATTGGGAAATCTCCCACCTTTTTCTCTGGATGGATCACACTGAATCCCCCACAACGTGTCCTCTGGATATACTTTTTTTCTCTGTCATTTCGTCTTCTTCTTCGAAAGACTTCAAGCTTACTTGAAGTCTTCTTGCACCGAGAGAGAGCACTGTGAGACCAGTCAACCCGTGGTCACCAGGATTTAGGTTTGGTGGTTTTAGTGCAGATCCAAGCGACACTACCATGAATCGAATTGCACAAGATCCTAATGAGTTTCAATTGTTAGATAAAGTCAATTTTATATACAATCCACATAAATCAAAGTTGGGAATCAACCAAGTTAATTTATGTGCGGAACATGTTTATTAAATTCTTTCTTGGGTCGAGGGCCAGGCCAACTGGGTCCAAAGCCAGCATAAAAAGGTAAAGGTCTTCCTGCATCTTAATCCAAGGTACTTTTCTATAATTTTATTTTGTTGTGTAACACATGTTACTTTAGTTTGGTCAAGAGAGAGGTGTAATGGACTTTGCATCTAACATATGAATGACTGTCGAAAGGACTTCATGATCCAAACCATTTGGTGATAACTTTCAGTCAAATCATTTTTGTCTTACAATTCACAAATTATTGGCTTGCGTGTTTAAACATGTATGCAATAAATTCCATCACAACATTCACATTTAGAATATATCTTGCCAATCACACTATGGAGGAGCTTTACTAGATGTACGTGAACAAAAAAATTGCATATGTTCGTGATATTTAAATCGAACAATCTAGATACCTTGCTATATAAGAAATGGCTAATAACCATTTTAATCGCTAAACACTGAACTATTGCATACAAAATGACATGATTCCTATGTTCATTGTCTCAGAACCTTTAAATAGGGGCAATTTTTACCTACAACAAACTATGACAATTCAAAGTACATTAAAATAAATAAAGAATCTCTTGTCTAAACTCAGTCCATTGACCCAATGTAATTGTAGCCATTGATTATGCAAGACTCATTTGTGACTAACATCTATAATGAATCTAGTCCAATTGTCCCAGGTGCATGAAAAAACTTTTGCCAATAAAGAGACATGTTTCGAAAGTAGTTTTGCTAGAGAACATAGTTATCCCATTGATAGATTTACCATAAATTAGGTGGTTAAAGGCTCATGAAGATCCTATTTTGGATCCTATAATGTAATAATAAAGTAATCCTTTACATCGTCCCATGAATAGACTATTAAACCTTCTATTAATTTATGATGTATTTAACTATAGTTTAATAACCATCAACCAAGTCCCATTTTCAATTTTTTTTTCCCTCTCGCTTGAACTACTATTATGATGCTAATATCAATTAACTAGATATTACCGTCAGAAAATTCTTGAGATTATTTCAAGATTATGATTTTAATACTTCTTTATATGATCCAAAATATGATTATGGTACATGTCAAGTGCACATAGAGAGTATATGGCATTTGTTAATATATTGTTTCGTTGATTTTAATTCCCACGAAAAATCTTTCGTTGAACAGTGCGTTTTGATTTTTAATATAGGAAACTCAAGTTCTGTGTTAAATTTGGACAAAGAATGTCAAATGCAAGTGCGAATATTATTCCCAACCTATATATTACAACTTTTACAACCAACACAAAGATGCTCAATGACCAGCAACCTTGAGGAATGAACTGTATCGGAATCTAATCGACGATGTAATTTGAACTGAGCAAATTGTATAACTTGTTTAGGCATATGGCTGGAATTTAGTCAACAGCAATACCTTTGAATAGGAAATACAATGCTGGAATTCAATTGACGATGCTGAGCTTGTAGAACAACACCGAAATCTAATCGATGATGCTAAATCAAATAAAAATACATGCTAGAATTTAATCAAACGACAAAGATCTTGAAAACTACAGCTAATTAATCCATTGAAACTTATTTATTTCTTGGGTAGAGGGTTGAAAAAGAAAATGTCTCTATTCCCAATTTTAATCATTTTAAACTTACTTTGGAAATTCCTTCAACCGATCGCAACATGACAATATAAATCAGGCTCTGATGAAAGCCTATCTCCACGATCAGATCGAACAATTATTGAAGCTCGAATCATAGAGATATGAGTTGGCCATGTAAGCCATTGCTTTGCCTTCTAGGTCAAGGCCAACGTCAAGCTTGCACGGACGCTCTTTTCAAGATTCTTTAGTAAAGAGAGGGAATGATGGATGTCATAGGCCCACAATTTGGAATCCAGCGCTGCTTCTGTCAATTGTGAAGTGGATTCTACTTTGATTTTTCTAATGTTATCTGGTTGGAATTAGATATGGCTAGTAAACAATGAAAACAAAAATCAATGGGTCCGACTCTTATAATTTTTCTTAACTACGACTGCAAAGTATGCCACATAGCTACCATTGCAGATTCCACAAGTTCCACAAGTTTTCTTGAATAATCAGGCAACGCTGCATTTGCTGAAACTCGACGAGAGATGCAAGACCCTCATCGTGATTGGGTGACTAAATTTATTGTTTCATGTTGTTTAAGATTTTTGACAACAGCATCAAACAACACGTGATGCCAAAATGGCAGTAAACTGCAAATGTACTTTTGGATGCTAATCTTATTTAATTGTTAATATACATATAAGGGGATTGATTTTTTCAAACCCCAGAACGTCACTGTCTCTGCTATTCGAGACGTGAAAAGTAACATTTTTTTTTAGAAGACAACGGTTCCCGGAGTAAAGAAAAGACAATTTTATGTAGAGACAATCTTATTTATTTTCCTAGGAATATCAAAATATCTCTTTTCTTTACTTTTTCTCTCGCATTTTGTTGTTTTCTTCGGAAGATTCCGAGACGACTCGTAAGTCTTGGTGCACACCAGGTCTTCCCACACGAGGATCACGCGATCCCCAGGCCACACTTGCATGAACCGGATCCACAAAATCTCAATGAATTTCAGCAGTTAGATGACTTCGTCTCATGTGGAGCCCTCGTAAATCAACGTCGGAGATCCACCAGACTCGTCTTCATGCAGAGCATGTTGCTGACGTTTGCATGCAGGGTTGGGCTAACTGGAAAAGAGAAGGTCTCCTCAAAGGTTGACAAAAGGTTGGCCTCTTACATTTCACTTTTGTCGTGAAACACGTTACTCTTGTTTGGCCTCGATAGAGATGCGCATTAGATAATATGAAAATGACTGTCTGAAGGAGGACTCAATGATCAAAATAATTGTTTATAATTTTCCTCGCCAAATCATTCTATGAAATATTTAATTTGAATGCGATATATTCTATCGAAGAGTCTCATATTAGAATAACATCGACAGTCTCCTTGGGAATGAAGTTTTACTAGATATATGTGAATAGATGAATTGCATGCATTAGTGATATCTGTTTAAGTTGTATAGTCCATATTCTTTGTAGTAAAATAAAAAGGCAATATCTTATTTTTAAGTATATTCAAGATTTTTGGGGTTTTGATGGCAAGTCAATTACTATTTAATCTAAGAAGATTCAAATAAAATTAAAATAAAATTGAGATGGGTTTTTTCCTATAAGAGATCTTAATTACTACAAATAATGTTTACTAATTATGTAGAGATTTTGATGGCACCATGCAATACAATTATATAAACTTTCATATATTAAGAAGGGGTCACCTTTATGATACTTATTGAGTAATCGGACAGAAGAAGATGTATATGAATAATATTAGACAGTAATTTTTATCGTAATAGGTGTAATTAACATTTATCAATCAAATCCTTTTCCAAACGGTATACTTCACACTTGCTCTTAAGAACTCATAAACAAAATTTCATATGTTTATTTAGGGCAATGTCTTATGCGTCTTTTCTCCCACTGTGTACTCAAAATAAAAATCCAATAAGAACGCAACAAAATTTTGTCTATACAAGCAATTTTATATGTAGTTAACGCATGCTCAGTCTCCAACTAGATAATTAATCAATGGAAAAACTGACAAAATATGAGATTGATAGGAATAATAAGCAAGAGAAAATTGAGAGAGCGTCAGAATTTAAATAATTTGTTCTCGGATCATGTTAAACTTTCCATTTTTCTGAAAAATTTAAATTATTAAAAACCATGTCAACAAATTATTTGCGAGTCACTACGTCACAAAATAATGCGGCATCATACATACTTGTTGTCTTTTTTTGCTGAAAGCATGAGACCCAACATGGAGCATGCCTTCGTTTAATTATCCGGCAATCACATAATCTGTCATCTAGCAAGTATAGTTCACTATATCTTTTTGGAAAAATAGATCATGTATCGCCAGCATAAAAGAAGTTCCATATAAATAGTCTCACCCATATGGATTTAAAGATTGTACTACCAATCTTTCAGATCAATGGTGCATGCGGTCGTTCTTGTAAAATTTAATTTACACTAGTTGCATATATTACACTTATTCTATCTTTTCTCTGATATAGCTTTCCGCATCTTGCAATATGTATTGATAAATCATATTAAAATTTTATATTAAATGATGTGGCAATTTCTTATTGGTTTATTAAACAAGCCGGCCACTCAAAGAATGGATCCCACTTATTTGAATGCTCAATTGAAACTTATCACATCATTTAGTGAAAATGTTTCGGTAGAATTTCTTATTGCTATATGTGCTCGTTTCCTTTTAGATACAAGATACATCAAAGTTTGAGAAACAGCCACATGTATTCATTTTCATATTTTGTGATCATCCGTTTCATAAGGATAACGATTTAAGGCTCATCGTGTGAGATGAACCGCTATCAACTGTTATAAACGATATTAGATGAAAACATGATTTTAATATTTAAATATTTTATCACATTTTCCTTAATTTGTAAACTATCTTTTGCACCGGTAGTTTGATTAAAAAAAAAACCTTTGTATGTCTTTTTTTTTATGTATTAGTCTGTCTTGCAGTTCTCCATATATGCAATCGGATCCTTCAATTTGTTCTATTGACACAATTAGCCCTTCCGCCCTCCATTACTGTACTTAATTTCACCCATTTGTCCATGTAAATATATAACGGGTTCGGGTGAACGGCTCATACTTAAATCCCACTCAGTGAACAAGGACAGAAGCACAAAGGTCCCAAAAAGGAGAGAGACACACACACACACTCAGAGTTTTCTGGAAATGAAGGTAGTGCATCGGCTTCTACTGGTGGCTGTGACCTGTTGGTTGCGAGAAGGCGGTGCTCCCACCGTGGCCGGAGACCCTGCACACGCGTGTGGGGGCGTGCCCGTACCTTATCCGTTCGGGCTCAAACCCCAGTATGCGAGTTCCGAAGAGTTTTTGCTCAATTGCAATACGTCCGAGGGGAGCCGTCCTCGACTACTGCTGGGGAATAATACGATACACAAGATCTCAGTCGGGGACTCCACCATGGTCGTAAGCCAACCAGAACTATACGACTGCTACGACAAGGATGGCAACTCAACAAACAGCAGCAGTGATCTGTTCATCGATCTAACTCCATTTCCACAGTACAGATTGTCGGGCACACGGAACAACCTCATAGTCCTCGGCTGTGACATCTACGCGCTCATGACCGACGAAGGTGGGACGTTCCGGAGCGGCTGCATCTCCTACTGCAACAACTCCGTCGACTTGGCAAAGGAGACCACTTGCTCTGGTCTCGGTTGCTGTCAAACATCCATTCCGAAGGGGCTCAAGACGCTCCGCTTAGGAATCTTCTCCTTCGACCGACACGCGTTGGTCTGGCAATTCAACCCCTGTGGAGTGGCCTTCATGGGGGACAGAAATTCATCCAATATCTCCAACAGTGATTTGGACAAGAGGGCGGACCTTGTTTTGGACTGGATGATCGGATGGGACGTGACTTGCGCACAGGCCGTGTTGAACCGGTCGAGCTATGCCTGTGGCAACAACACTGACTGCAACGACTACCCAGTTGGACCGGGTTATCGCTGCTTTTGCAAGGCTGGGTACGAGGGGAATCCCTATAATCGCTTCCACGGGTGTCAAGGTAATTACTATATGTGACTCTCGCAGTATCGTCCACCACCTTAGGCATGCCTAGCGTCGGCATTCATGCGCATCCGACCCCCACAGCCCTCTCTCTCTCTCTCTCTCTCTCTCTCTCTCTCTCTCTCTCTATAGCATACCAAAACGCACTCCCTGTCCTTCACCGCAACAGCTACTCCACTTCGGAGATGACAACAAAGTGCCCCACCAGAGGGTGTAAACGGTTCGGACCCGAATTGAATACGAACCAAACCGAAAATTCGGTTCGGTTCAATTTTTCTATTTTTACCTTTCGACATTGATTTTTCGACTTTTGCCATACTTACCGATTTTTCGATTCTCAATTTTATTGAGAATTTTGATTCCTTTTGATCTAACCAAATTAATAAAGTTAATGATTATTTTTTGATTAATCGAAATGTTCGGTTCGGTTCATTTTGGTTCGGTTCGGCATGATTTCGTCTCTCCTCTCCTTAGAACTAGAAGCTGTAAAAAGTAAAATGCAAAATTTACCTTCATCTCTCCTCTCCTTCCATCCAGACCCACGAAACCGGAGAACCCTAGCCTCTCGTCTCCGTCACGCTTATTCGATGCTTATCGTCTTCTCCATTGCTTCCTCTGTTTCTCGGTTGGTTTCCTCGTGTCTTCTTCTCCTTCGGCGCAGGAGCACGAAGTCCCCTTCCTTTGTTTTTCCGTTGATTCCTGCAACCACGCACGGCTTGTGTCACACTTTGTTCACTCTCTCCTCTCGCTTCAATGTCGGTCGTCGTCCCTGCTTTTGCGTAGCTATTTCTCTCCCTCTCTCGTTTAAGGGCGGCGAAGCTCGACAGATTGTCAAGTCCATGCCTTTGGCGGGTCTCAAGACCTCGCATTGAGCTCCTCGTCTCCAGATCTGGGGATGCCTCCTCCATATCTAGTCTGTCCATTAAGATTTCGGTGAGATCTCAAAGGCCATGGCCAGACAGGCCATCAATGGTGGTACCGAGACCTCATGAAGATTTGGCGGCGAGAGAAGAGACAGAGTGAGGGAGAGAGTGTATTGGGTCAGTAAATAGAGAAAGCAAAGATGGTCGTGGATGACACGACAGAGACAATTTTGCCTTCTCTCTCAGACGTTTGTGCCTTCTCGCCTATATACACATATATTGAACGTGGTATGCATACTATGACGCATTTAAAGGGTTATAATTTATTGTATGTATGTAAAAATCAACCTCCTCCTTCTTAGGCTTAGTCATTGTCCCCATTGACCATATACGCCCCTTGCTGGGCTCTTGCAACGTAGGGTTCGTGCTTTATTGCAAAAGCTCGATTTTCGCAAGTTCCGTATGCCAGATCCTTTCCTAGCTCGTGTGCCCTCAATGGGTCTCATACATAGAGTTCAAGGCAGCATCGATCTCCAGTGATGGCAAAGAAAAAGGCCATTGCCGAGCTTGGATTAGACGTGGAGAGAGACAGAGAGTAGAGAAAAAAAAAGATAACTTGAGAGAGAGTGGACACATGTCACAGCACTATAACCGAAAGCTAGATGAGATAATGTTATCTGTCTAATAATCCATGCACAAATTTTTTCAATTTGCTTTTGCCATTAATTGAGATAACAGTTCAATTTATCTTCTGCATTATGTAGACATTGACGAGTGTAAGGATCGAAAAGAATATCCATGCCATGGAAAATGCAAGAATAAGCCCGGGTCCTACACATGCCAATGCCCATTTGGAACGGAGGGCAACGCTAAAGAGTGTTGCCAAATTTCTCGTTGGGTCATAAGTGTTGCAGGTAATTCAATATATATTCCATCATCATTTATTAGATGGTTCATTGTTGATTCGTGGTATATTTGACGTATGTTGTAGGGATTATTATTATACTGTACTTAGTCGGTGTAATCCCCCGTAACACAAGCAGTGAGCCACAGGCTGCCACGTGTCCCTATTCAGTCCCAGTCTAACGCCCATTACATCTTTCCTTTGTTTTTTTTTCCGAACCTCCCTTCTCGTCCTGTTTTTTCCCTTTTTTTTTTTCTGAAGCTAACACTTTGAAACTCCACTTGAGCGAGGATACACGGCATCTTTTAAGAGAATAGCTTACTCCAACCAAACGTACGAATCTTGGGCCAAAACGAACAACAAGAGCTTCTGATTTCAAGAGGAGAAAATCCTAATAATGGTATAAATTTTGAGAATTTCTTTCTTCTAACATCTTTCGAATTGCTGAAGTAATAATGGCTCCTAAACACTAGAGGGACACTAAGGCCCAACGCCTTTGTTTTCTATATATTTCATCTTCACATTATCCCTCGTTGAAGGTTGGAGCTTGTTCGGCACCGTAAAACCAGCCCATGAGCCCACATGTTTCGCATGAAATCCAATCATGAAACCATTCATTTTTCTTAAAATGAGAAAAATGTTTGGTGGCCATTTGAGAGAAATTAATTCCCGTCGTTGCCCCCACACAGGGCATGGGAAGGCGGCGGGCAATTTTTCATTTCAAGGTGTTTAAAATTAGTTTTAGAGACATATATAATATGTAGAAAAAAAAATGGTTGTGTTTTCTTTCATCTGTGGTTAGAGTATATATTCTTCAATCATGTTTTTCAATTGGCATGTTATACATTAACTAAATACAAATTTGAGCAAGATCTATGTTCGTGCATAATTTGTTAAAAGATTTCACTGAATTTTCATACCATTTATAATTGGAAAAAGCTAAAACAACGGGAAGTGAATGCTTCCTTGTTCTTTTTTGTATTACAAACCTTCTTAATTAATTGGGAGGAGTAATAGAAGACGCTAGTGATATGTACTCGAATAGAGTTCGATTGATTACTCATTCCATTTTGTAATGATGCGCATCAAGTTTTAGATAAGGAATCACATAAGGATTGTTACATGATACATATTGTGTAGCTCATTTGTCTCAGAAATCATTGTTATCACCGTTTAAATGGTAGTTGTATTTTGAGAGATAGAATAATCATCCAAATAGATGGTAATGGATGTGGATTATGTAATAATAGATTGAATGGGTAGTCTTTTGAAATTAGCTTCTTTTATGAACTATGCAAACCGGATAAGGATTACGTGCTCGAATCATTAATCTAGTGAAATATATACTTTGGCAGTGACTATTATGGCGCTCTTCTTCACGTTTGTTTGTACTTTAGCCTTAAACAAACGGCAGAGGAGGAAAATCAAAGAGAAAAACTTCCACCGAAATAGAGGAGAGCTCTTGAAACACCAAAGAGTTCAAATCTTTACAGAGGCTGAGCTGGCAAAATCGACCAACAATTATGATGATAGCAATAAGCTTGGCGAGGGTGGTTTTGGTTCAGTCTATAAAGCTAGAATAGCAGGGGACGGTGTGGTCGCGGTCAAGAAGCCTAAAGATGTGCACAAGTCTCTAATCAAGGGAGATTTCCAGCATGAACTTCAAATTGTGATGCAAATAAATCATAAAAATGTGGTGAAGCTCCATGGCATTTGTTTGGAGACTAGAATACCATTGTTGGTTTATGAATATATATCAAATGGTACCTTATTCCAGCACATCCATCAAAATGCGTCAACCATATTAAGATTGTGGAAAAACCGGCTTAGAATAGCTGCCGAAGCAGCTCTTGCACTCGAGTATATGCATTCATGTGCAGATCCCCCAATCATTCACGGCGACATCAAGTCAGTGAATATACTTCTAGATCAAAATTACTCGGTAAAAGTATCTGATTTTGGAACTTCAGTACTTATATCACCAGATCATAGTCATATCGTAGCCAATGAAATACAAGGCACATTAGGCTACATGGATCCAGAATATTTAACCACTGGTATGCTAACAGTTAAGAGTGATGTATACAGTTTTGGAGTTGTCCTAGTGGAGCTGCTCACAGGAAAGAAGCCTACTAGTTTTATTACCAAGTCCGAAGAGTCCATCAATATCATCCATTATTTTATCTCTTCCGTGAAGGATAAGACACTCTCCAATGTCATAAACTTGGAGGCCGCTAGTGAAGATGAAATGGAGAGAGTAGGAATGGTTGCCGAGATTGCAATGAAGTGTTTGGACCCAAGTGGTGCGAGGAGGCCGGCAATGAGGGAAGTGGCTGAGCAACTCGCTAGGATTAACCGCGAGCTCAACAGCTCAACAGTTGAAGAAAACAATGAAGAGACCGAAAGTGAGGTGGACAAAGAAAACCTCTACTCCCATGCGACTTCAACTACTTCCAAGTTGAGCCAACATGGGACGTCGGGCTCTCTTTTCTATTCAGTAGGTTCCAGCATATGATCCTTTGTTACTATAGAGACATGTTTATAAAATTTCCATAAAGACTTCTAGGGCTGATTGTGTATTATACATATGTGGGTGTTATGTTCGTCATTTGTTTTGGACTTATAGTTGTGCAACCATTTGTGCAAGTTTAAGTGTCTCAATCTAATATTATATATATGCAGCTGTGCAAGGTAGACTTATAGAAGGCTGACATATGGTCAGTTTGACATTGTCATAAACCCCCTTTTCCCTTTATCTTTTCTTCGTTGTCTTTTTTTTCCCTTACAAAAGATAATAATAGGTCAGAAAAATAATTTTTTTGGTCTATCAAAAAAATAATTTATTCGCTCATTTTTATCTCTTTTTTTCTTATTATAATCCCAGTTCATTTTTTTGATAAGTAAAAATCTCCATTTACTTTCGGTCTTCACTTTTCCCTAATTATATTGCAATTAATATTAATATAATTTTCCTTTCCATGAAAAGATAAAAGAATTGTTGGCCAAAAGGCCAGAAAAAGTATCTACTTCCAGTCTTTGTTCCTTTTTTGTAATTGGATCTTAATTTGATGTGATGGAAAAACGAAAACAAAATCTCAATTTGCTTTACTTTCTCTTTAATTCTAGTTCATTTAATCAGTTTAGATGTTGAATCTAAGTGAAAGTGGGAAAGTTAAACTGATTTAAAACTGAAAATACCATGTCTTCTAACCTTGATATGATTACTTATAAATACGATAAAGAGATGAAAAACACTATATCAGTCAATTCATCAAGAACAAAAAAAATCTTGTCCAAAATGAAAGGATCACAAGATCAAGAAAGAAGTATTAGGGAATTTACGTGATGATAACTTCATTTCAGAGCAAACTCGTTTTATTTTTTGGATGAAAGAACTTAAATTGTTTTGTAAGTTTGGTATTAATAAACCACGATTGAAAACATTAGCTAACAAGAGATATTTAAACTACATTAAAGGCAATAGAAAATTTTCTTCTAAAAGGACGATAGACATAACTAGTGCTTTTTTGTACTTTCTACCAAAAATTTACAAATTAATGGCTCACACTAAATTAATATTTTAGTCATTAACTGGGGTCTTGTGTAATATATCAAACGACAGTGCAAAGAAATAGTCTCAAATTATACTTTAATTGATTTGCAGGTGTAACAAAAAAAAAAACTCTTATCAAAAGATTGAAAACAAATGTATTTCTTGTAGTTTACCTTCGAGTAATGCATCTTTGCTCTATTTCTAAGGCTTCCTCACAAATCAAGTCGGCACGATGCCTCTCATTATATTGAAACTAAAATCAGAAGAATGCTTCTCCGCATCGCAGCTGTTGAAGTTTGGCCAATTGTGATACCTAGTTTTTTTGCAATTTAGAAAGAACGCATCCGGCTTGGTACCCCCACGGGACTTATCCCTCCGGGGAACCCACGAACATAAGCTGGTCTAACGCCTTAGCTGAAAACTGAGATGTCTGCTCAGGTTGCAGTGGAAGCATAACCCATGACTGTCTTCCAAAATTCCATGAACTTTATTTCGTGGACCGACTGCATGTACATCCTCTGCATTTTGTCCCTTAAATCAGATGGGTCTGGCATGACCAGATTGTCAGATGCGGCGAGCGTGGCCAATGGCAGTCTCTCCCTCCAGTTTGTTTCGCTCGCTCACAGCTCGCTTTTTGCTCAGTCGAATGCTCTCTGGTTCGCTCAAGCTCTCTCTCGAGATGTGACATCCGAAGCCAACGTCGGAAGGCAAAGTTCTCTCGACTCAAACGGGTTACTCCGTTACTCCGACCATCCACGAACGTCAAGAAATGTGCCATATCATTAAGCGAAAGCACAGTAAAGTGCAAGCATTAGCTTATATTCAAACAATTACAAAAGCAAACGCGAATCGATCTCGGGCTAAAAAACAAATGTCGATTCAGCCTCTCTCCAACATTCCATCAACAGGTGCTATGCATGTATGACACATGAGCTTTCAACTCGGAGGCGACGCTATTTCGGGCAAAAACATGACATGCCAGATTTCTAACATCATCCTCTCCCAAACCCGCCTCGGTTTCAAGGGATTAAGCCATGAGCTCATCAACAAAAATCCACGTTCTTGGTTCCGTAACAGGATGAAGAAGGCAGAGCAGAACGTTTGAGAAGAAGTACTTGCCTGGTCGGGGACGGCGATACAGCTGCTACTCGCTCACCTGTGAAGCTCCAATGGACGACCCGCACTCCTCCTTTCTTTCGACAGACTGGTGGTTGTTGACACTCGAATTTTTTTATTTTTTTGTTTTGAAGGCCCATTTATTTTGCATATTTAAATATATATTAATTTATAGAAAAGAAAAAAAATTCAAAAAAATTTCTAAAATTCAGAAAAAAAATTAATTAAAAAAAAAATCTCGGTTGGTTGGGCTGGCGTAGCCCAGCCGAACCTTTTAATTTCTCAGTCCAACCTTTTAATTTCTCAGCCCACTCTTTTAACTTTTTAGCCCAGCCCATCTTCCTTCTATTTTCATTTAAGCCCATCACTTTGCCTATTGGATTTTTCCTTTCTTTGACCCATACATACAAGGAAAACACACGCACACGAGACACCACACGCACACACGCGAGAACGCAGCAGCAACGAGCGACGACGTGGGGCGGCCCCCTCTGACCCTTAACGTCAGCCACGTGTGATGGAAACGGTTAGAGAGCAGAACGTGGGGGGAGAGGGCAACGATGCCGCTTGAATGACCCCCCACCACCGAGAGAGAACAAAAAAAAGAGGAGAGCGGGCAGGATTTTCGGAAAGAAGAAGAGGAGAACACAGGAGAGAAGGTGAGGACCGAGAAAGAACAGGCAAAAAAAGGGGGCAGTGTTTTTCTGGTTTTGGAGGGTTCTGAGAAAAAAGAGATCAGGGAGAGAGGAGGGAGAGATAGCCTGAAAGAAAAAACCGAGACAAAGGGGAGGCTCGAGTGGAACAAGAGAGGAGCTCCCGCAGCCACCGCGCCTCGACCACGGCCGACAAGCCGCCGACGCATTCTCTTCCTCTTTGCCAAAGCTCTCGGATCCGAGAGAGAAGAATCCGGAGAGGAGGCTCGAGTGGGGAGATCAGAGTCCGAGCAAGGCAGCAACTGAGGGAGAGCGAGAGAACTTCAGCTGACGCCTTGGCCGCGCACAAGCTCCGCCCAACAGCCCTTCAGTCGGCGCCGCCCTCAAACTGTACCCGGTAGGCCCTTCTTTGTGTTCTGCTTTCACCTTGTTCGCATACACCGGGCTGGAGTTCGCGGCCGTCCGGCTCACACGAACTCCGGCCCCGCCGGTTCCCCGTTGAGTTGGTCCATGTTCTGGCTTGCTTTGTCGAGAGTCCCCGCCCGAGTTCGAGTCTCTAATACACTGAGAATCACTCTTTTCCATAGCGCACATTAGGTGTTCGACAAAATGTCCCAAAGAGATCCGAAAAATCAGTTCGCATTTCAACTTGGGATCGATCCGTGTTTGCGTCCATGGCTGCCAAATCATGCTTGCTGTTTGTATGGTTATTGTGTCTTGGCGTGGTCTTCGCGAAATAACCGTGCGTCGTCAGGAGAGCGAGTGTTTTCTTTGTTCCGACGAACGGATTATCGGTCGCCGGAATAGGTGGTCGGATTTAGTCGACGCTGGTCGGAGTGAGTGACTAACGCGTGGGGCAGTTCAGCAATTGCAGGAAGAAGTATGGTTCGGTAAAAATAAAAATAAAAAGAAAAGAAAGAAGAAGTTGCAGAAGGGAAGATGGGGAAGCGTCGGTTGTGCATGGGGGAAGAAACCTGCAGGGAAGAAGACCAAAAAAAAAAATTAAAGAAAAAAAAAAAGAGAAAAAGAAAAAGATTAAAAAAGGCCAAAAAAATGAAATAGGGGCCAAGGAGATGGGCTTCGCCGTGGGCCCGCTTCGACTGGGTTGAATTTGTCACGGGCCGGTTTTTTTTTGCTGGGCTAATAAGATAGAAATAGACTGGGCTGAAGATGGAAGTTAGAAGCGGGCCATTTTCTATTAAAAAAAAAAAGAGAACTTTCGTGGGCCTTTTTCTTAAAAAATAATTTCGTGGGCCTTTTATTAGTCTCTAGTGATTTAGGGCCCGGTCTTTTGACCCGGTCCGAATTATTATTTTTATAAAAAAAATTAAAAAAAATCAAAATTCAGAAAATAAAAAATATTGAAGTATTGAAAATTCCAAAAAAATTATAAGTGTTTCTTTTTAAAAAAATTTGGAAAAGCCAGAAAATATAAAAAAAAAAAAAAAATTTTGAAACTTGTTTTCTTTAATTTCAGAAAATTCGTAAATATTAAAAATATTAAAAAAATATTATAAAGCATAAAAATTCAAAAAAATTCAGAAAAATCAGAAAAAATTGCAAAAATTCAGAAAATCCTTAGAAAAGAAAAAATATCAAAATTGAATAAGCCTTTAAGGCTCTACAATAGGCTTTTTTTTGAATGTGTTGCAATGTCTTTAGTTAACACACAATTAAGTTAGGTACCGAAAGGGCGTTAGTCGCACGACTAACGTAATCAAGTCCCCGATCCTAGATTCTCTGGTTGCGTAAAGGTGAGACACGCTCCCATGTCTCACTCGGTTCCTAGTCGACCTCGATAGACTAGTGGCGACTCCTTGTTTGAAAATTTTGTGAATATCCCAACGTCGCGCGGGGTAGGGACTTAGGAGAGCCCAAGTTAATTAAGGGCCGTCAGTCCGAAATTAACAATACCCCTAAACCTATTATTTTGGAAAATTTAGATCGCGACAGTGGTCATGACAGAACTTGATGCCTGCTCACAGACGAAAGTGGTGGCCGGCGGCAACTAAGGCAGCCCCGGGCTAACTCCGGCGACTTTGCTCCCTCCACCCCTCAAAATCTGCCTCTCTCTCTCATTTTTCTCAGTTTTATCTTCTTCTGTCTTTTTCTTTCTGCCGAGCCCCATGGTCCCCTCTTGCTCACGCCTTCCTCATTTTTTTTCTGCTCCCCTCACCCCCTGCTGCTTGCCGCGGAGGAATGTTTTTTTGCTAGCGTTGTGGCCACTCTCCATACGACAGCGCAACAGGGGGCACGCCCTCTGCTGGTGTCACGCTGCCAACGTCACTGCGTTGGAGCGGCGTCGTTGCGCACCGCTGCTGTATACGCGCAAGTGTGCGTACGTTTATATGTGTGATTGCAGAAGGTGAGACATGAAACAAAAGGAAACGGGCTGGGCTTTGCTTAAGCTTTAATGGGCTTTGAAAACATAAGGGAGATGGGCTAAGGAAAGAACAAGCAAAAATGGGCTAAGGGAATAAATAAATGAAAATGGGCTGAACGAAAGTTTCTTAAAAGAGTTGGCCGGACTCGATTCCATTTTTTCATCTTTCTTTCTTTTCTTTTCTTTTTTTAATTTTTATTTGCATTTTTATATATTTTTTTTTCCTTTTTTATAAATTTTTATATTTTTATAATTCTGAAAAAAATTGGATATTTAAAAAAATGTCGACAAAAATTCGAATGTCAACATTCATAATAAGGGATCTCATTTAACTTACTGTTATCATAATGTTTTAATAAACTAATTGATCACTTAAAATTCGAATTAGGTGATCTAAACATAGATTTTTATGCTTCATTAAATTAAATCTAGAGTGGGCTTTCCGAATTTTGACATGAAAATCCTAAGAGGTGTGATCTATTATTTATACTGCCTATAAGCAAAGAGATTCAAGGAGCGACTTCTCACATAATTGCCACTTCACTGTAACTTCTCCGACTCCCACTTTCTTCTTAACTTATCCCTTTTTGTTTTATACACTAATTTTTCTACATTTTAACGAATATATCATTTACCAATGTAATTTGAGAGAACCACCACAAATGCGTGCACATGGCGTTCTTGCAGAGAGTTTAAATACCTCTTCCACTCCACCATCTTAATTGTAATCTCGTCCTATGTACTTCTATTTTTTTCTCTCTTTTTTTTAACCTTGGGGAATTTTGAATTTTAAAGGATAGTAGCTTCTTACCTTGTACATTTTTTGAAAGACATATAATTCGTGAGGATGGTACTAGCACACCTCATACACTCTTGATTTCTGTATTTTTGGTCAGTGGTCTCGGAATTTTTTAAAATAATCAGTGGACTTAATCATAATTAGGTGGTTGTCAAGAGAGAAATTAATACAACAACTCACGACCATGACCATCCGCTTAAAGTTGAGTTCCCAGGGGTAGCAATTGGACCCACATCAATTGATTTTTTGAGCCAAACACATGAGAACGCCCTTATCATTGGGTCGATTTCAAGGTAGGTTCTCGGAGTTTCGCAATCCATACAAAATACATAAACAAAATAAGACCTCTTAGTATTTCGACACGAAGTGCTCCATATAAACTTGGGAGACAACTTGACAAGTTGTCGCGGAAGACGGACTCCACAAGTCATCGTTGTTTCATGTTTCAACCAACGAAGGCGGAATTCACAAACAAGTCTTTCGTCCCGCTAGGCGCTACGTACTGCAGAATGTTCACTAAGGAAAATGACATTTTGGAGAAGCAGTGACGAAGTGATCCTTGCCAGTTTTTGTTTGATGGGTAGACATGAGATTTGTACCTTTCCCTTGCCCTGCTCATGGGAAGATGCAGTCCGCTAGAAATTACTAACTATTGAGGATTAGAAGGGAGGTTGATCCAGAAAAGTTTCTTAGTCCTCTCATATACCGGCTGATGTTTTATCAAATTCTTGCGGAAGGCTAATTTGAGGACCTGTGCCACCCTTTTTACTGGTATTATTAGTTAGAACTACGATAAAAATAGTAAACTGATTTATGGCACTTTCAAAAAATATTTGAATCGACCTTTCTGTTGATCTTTCTATTTTTAATACAATAATACAATATCAATGTTTATCATGACTAAGTTTTAAAATAGATTAATGATTCTATAAGTCATTGCCACAAAGCATAAAGTACTAATATAAACATAGAGTTCTAGATGCAATGTTATGTAGACTTGAGAGTTATGTGCATTTAGGATTGGGTTAATACTACAAAAAATCCCAAATTGGTACGCTCATACTAGTTTCATCTCAAATTAATGTGTCACAAAAACTCTCGAATTGGTATACCAAGTACGTGTATCGTATCGTACAATTCTTAGAAACTCTGGCATTCTTCCTTATAACTGCGTCACAAAACCAAACTACTTATAAAAGTTTCAATGTTATCATGCAATTGATCAAGATGGAAATTCTCAAAACCTAGATATCTTATTTCATTGAGTAGAGTTTGTCATTCATGCATTCTTGCAGCTCTTGCTTTTCTATGACGGTACTTCTCGCTATAGTGACAAAAAGAAGTGAAAGCAAAAAAGAAAAAAATGCGATGCATTGCCAAAAAGTAGGATATTGCCTTCGTGCTTTATTTGGGAAAGAAAGTGAAACTGCATTTCCAAAAAATAATGTCCAATAGAATTGTTCGAATAGATATTCAACGCAGCAATATTTCCATAATTATTCATTCATTAGATAAATTGGGTATTCGTCACGGAGCTTTGCAAACTATAGCTAGAGCACAAGTGAGTACAATCATGTGTAATTCCCGTACTTACTTTAAATAGAATCATCCTCTTATAGGACTTCCAAATCGGTAATTGATCAGCTGTAAGAAAAAAAAAAAGGACCTTTTAATCAAAAGATCAGTATCAAGCATACGACCGTTGGACTTGTTTCTTGTATGTAGCTGCACTCTAGATTCATGAATCAGACTGTGGAGCTAGTAGTGGCTGCTTGGATCTCAAGTGCCGAATAGTAGGTCGAGTCCAGTTTGTTTGGTTCACTGATTGAAGTCCACAGAGAATCGGTCTCGTCTCATCGAGCAAACTCTGAGTCTCTTCATCGTTGCGTTGATCGGCCCAAAAGTTCTTGTTGATCCTAGCAAGTTGCTCAGCCACTTCCTTCATTGTTGGCCTTTTCACACCATTATAGTTCAAGCACTTTCTAGCTAGCCAACCAACCGCCTCGATCTCCCGCATTTCACCTTCATTGGAAGCCTCGATATTTATTATATGGATGAGTGTCCGGTTTTCCACGGCACAGATGAAAGATTGGACCATGTTGATAGTTTCCCCAGATTTGGCCCTCTGAATCGGAGTCTTTCCAGTGAGGAGCTCTACAAGGACAACCTCAAAACTGTAAACGTCACTCTTCGTGGTTAATTCACCCGTGTTGAGATACTCAGGGTCGAGGTAACCTATGGTGCCTTGTACTCTTTCAGCCATGCGAGTTTGTCCAGGTGAAATCAAAACTGAGGCTCCGAAATCAGATACTTTTACAGAGTAATTCTCATCCAAAAGTATATTTAGGGTCTTCACATCGCTGTGAATGATTGGTGGGTAGGCCGAGAAATGCAGGTACTCGAGGGCCAAGGCTGCTTCCAAGGCAATCCTAAGGCGATTCTTCCACGATTGTAAGATTGTCAATCTCTTGTCATGAATGTGGTGATAGAGAGTCCCATTTGGGATGAATTCATAGACCAACAATGGCACTTTTGTCTCCAAACATATGCCCAAGAGCTTGACCAAGTTCCTGTGATTCACTTGTGAAATAATGTTGATTTCGTGTTGGAATTTGTTGGAAAATATTGTGAGCAATAAGGGTAAAATAGTAACTTAGTTTGTGAGAAGGATTAAGCACATATAAGCATATATATATTTGTAACCCTATTTTTTTATGTAGTAAGAAAAAACAATTATCTTTTACATGGTATCAGAGCCATACGTAAAACCCTAGTCGCCATATTGCCGGAGACCACTATTTCGTCACCGGAAAAAGGCCCTGTCGCCAGCCAACAACAGTGCTATTTGCATCACCACAACGCCTTGGTGTCCGAAAGAGGGCCGCGCTGCCAGCCGGTGACCTATGACGCCGACCGGCGAATCCCAGCCATCGTCATTTGGGTTGCCTTGCGTTGATTAGTCTTGGAAATGCATTGACCAGCCGTGGTGTCCCTTGGCGTCTCTCGGCCACGATTCCTCCGAAGAGAGACGATTCCCCAGTTCGTCTCACAGATCCTCGTCACATGAAGAGGTCAACTCCTATGCAGTATTATTTCACAATCTCGACCAATCTCGTGTAGCCAGTCCAGACGCAAAATCAATCCCTGGGGTGCAGCGATTCCCAAGTTTGATCTTTTTGACGCGGAGGGAAGAAGAATCTAACGCCCGCACATAAAAGCAACATAGCGAAAAGGGTGCAGGTTTATATTTTTCCTTTTATTCTTTCTTGAGTGAATATGAGTTAGCTGAAGTTCAACTACAAAGCAACCAGCCATGGATGTTGATTAAAAGCCCACAATGGAGGAGACAAATATTAGTCGGTGATCACTTTGTGATGAGGATAGAGTTGCTGAATATTTGGGTTTGCTACTGAATTTTTTGGGTTTAGTCTATATTTGTGTTATATGTTGAAACGAAGGAGATGGTGAGAATAAATATGCTAGTACTTGGGTGATTCGTATTATTGCTGATAAACGCAATGAGTTTATGAAGTGTGATCAAATTGATGCAATTAGTGGTGATTAAATTGAGGTCCTTCTGTTTGAAATTATTGTTTATCTGAGTGCATAATTTGAATTAAGTATTGGTGACTATGGAGTTCATCTCTTGGGCTCAATCACACTTTTTATTCACTAATGGCGAACAATGGATTGACTTCTGGATCAACTTCTGGATCCCTTTTTGGCCATTTTCAGTTAACATCTATCAAGCTAGATGGAACTAATTATCCATCCTGGTCTAAAGCGGTTGAGGTCTATCTTACTGCCACTAGACAACTTGAATATCTCACATCTACAGTACCATCTGACAAGAGTAAAGCCGCAGATTAGATTGCAGGAGATGCGCTGATTCGGACCCTATTGTGGAATAGCATGGACCCTAAGGTTAGTCCTCACTTTATTCAATGTGACTCAGCTAAGGCAATTTGGGATAAATGCGCATTACTCTATTCGGGGCAAAATAATATGATGCGAGTATGTGATACGTGGGAAAAGTTGTTTGATATTCAACGTGGAGATCAATCTTTATCCGATCATTATGCTCGGTTCACAACTCTTTGCCAACGATTGGATACTTATCTTCCTGCCTCGAATGATCTAGATGTTTTGACTAAACGTCAAGAGGATTTGAGGGTAATTCTATATCTTAAGTCATTGGGGCCTGAGTATTCATCTCTTCGTCAACATATTACATCCCTGAGTACTCTTCCCACAGTAGATGAAGTCTTCTCCCAGGCCCTCCGTTCTACAATTCCTAAGAAAATTCCTTCCACACCAACAGCAGAGGCTAGTGCTATGCTTTCTCATGGTCTAAGTGGACGTGGAGGTCGAGGTCGTGGTTATCGAGGTCGTGGAGATTCTAGTAGACACAGTTTTGTTCATCGTGGAGCTCATGGACCAAGAGTTGGGAATCATGGTACCACTAGTTCTGGGAATGGTCGTGGTTTTCGCTATTGCCATCATTGTCAAAGAGCTGGACATACAGAAGCCTATCGTTATGCGCTTCACCCGGAACTCAAACCATCCATTGCTGCATATGCAGAGATTGAAAATTCTCTTGATCCGCCCTCCATGGTTCTACCAAATTCGACTAAAGTCGAGAAGACAAGTGATCCCGTTACATTGACACGTGTTGAGTATGATACATTGGTTCGCTCCCAACAAGTGACAGGATCTTCAGCTCCTACTACAACTCTGGCACAAACTTCTAAAGGTAGTTCGTCTTGTTTGTTGTCTGCAGCGTCTAATTCTTGGGTTATAGACTCTGGAGCTACCAATCACATGACTGGTAACTCTAACCTACTATATTCTTTTCATTCGATATCTCCTTCATTATCAAACTCAGTTACATTAGCAAATGGGTCACAATCTCAGGTTACTGGTATAGGAGTTGCTCATTTGAGTCCCTCTCTTTCTTTGTCATCTGTCCTTCACTTATCAAAATCTCCTTATAATTTGATTTTTGTTAGCTCGTTGACCAAAGAACTGAATTGTTCTGTAACCTTTTCCTCTTCACGTTGTGTCTTTTAGGATCTGAGGACTGGACAGATGATTGGTGGGGGACATGAATCAAATGGCCTATACTATCTTGATAAGAAGGTTTTAGCTGCTGTAGCTATGAAGCATACATCTACTAATGTATATCGGATGCATTGTCGTGCTGGTCATCCACCATTGCACATACTTCAACGTTTATTTCCTGAGTTTGAGTCTGTGAGTTCCTTTCAATGTGAAGCTTGTCAACTTGGCAAACATCATAGAGCTTCTTATCCTTCTCGCATTCAAAGTCGTGTGTCTAGTCCATTTGAGTCGGTTCACTCAGATGTATGGGGTCCGAGTTGTGTGTCTGATGTCTCTGGATTTAGATATTTTGTTACATTCGTGGATGATTTTTCTCGAATGACTTGGTTGTTCTTAATAAAAGACCATACTGAGATTTTCCGTTGCTTTCAATTGTTCTATTTCGAAGTATTGAATCAATATAATATCTCTGTCAAATATTTACGGTCAGATAATGCTAGAGAATACCTAGCTGCCACTTCTGGTTTCCAGCCATTTCTTGAATCCCATAGTATTATTCATCAGACTTCTTGCTCATACACTCCACAACAAAATGGCATAGTTGAACGTAAAAATCGCCATCTTCTTGATGTTGCTCGTTGACTCATGTTTCATATGCATCTACCTAAACATTTTTGGGGTCCTGCTGTTCTTATAGCATGTTATTTAATTAATAGACTTCCAACTACTGTCCTTCAGGGGGAGACACCATTCTCAATTTCACATCCACATCATCCCCCTTTTTCTTTACCTCTTCGAGTCTTTGGGTGTGTATGTTTCGTACATTCTCTTACTCCAGGTCTTGATAAACTGGCTCCTCGTGCTGAAAAATGTGTCTTTGTGAGATACTCTCGGACTCAAAAGGGATACAAATGTTACAATCCTACTCGTCGTCGTATGTTTGTGTCTGCAGATGTGACATTTTTTGAAGAATAGTCATATTTTCCTTCTTTGGTGGTTTCGCCAACACATGGTGATGGTGACGAGTGTGTCCTACCAATGGTTCCACTGCCTTCCATTTCTCCACCTATGATAGTACAATCTTCATCATCATCCGATTCATCTGTCCCCCCATCAGTTACAGTGCCAGCCTCTGATATTGATCCGCCTATTGCTTCTCGAAAAGGTACATGTTCTTATGTTGGTTGGCCTATTGATCGTTATGCTCCTTATTCTGGTCTTTCTGATTGTGTTAGTACGCGTCATCCTATTTCTAATTTTTTGTCCTATGAGCGTTTATCTCCTACCTTTTCTACCTTTGTCTCGTCGTTGTCTTCTGTTTCTATGCCTAGCAGTGTTACTGAAGCTCTTGCTCATCCGGGTTGGCGTCGTGCTATGGAGGACGAAATGCAGGCACTAATTCAAAACCAAACTTGGTAACTTACTTCCTTACCTACTGATAAAAATACATGTTGGTTGTCGTTGGGTTTTCACAGTTAAGATTCATCCGGATGGCACTCTTGATCGATTGAAGGCACGATTAATTGCAAAAGGGTATACTCAAACTTATGGTATCGACTATGATGACACCTTTTCTCTAGTGGCCAAAATTCCATCAGTTCATGTCTTTATTTCACTGGTTGTATGATTTAGTTGGATCCTTCATCAATTAGATGTAAAAAAATATCTTTTTACATGGTGATCTGGCTGAGGAGGTCTACATGGAGCAACCACCTGGGTTTGTTGCTCAGGGGGAGAATATGGTATGTCGTTTACACAAAGCCTTGTATGGACTTAAACAATCTTCTCGTGCTTGGTTTGATAAATTTAGTGATGCAGTTATCAAATTTGGATTAAAGCGGTGTCAAGTAGATCATTCAGTTTTCAACTCTGTATCTTCAGCAGGTTGTATTCTTCTAGTTGTATATGTGGATGATATCATCATGACCGGTAGTGATTCAGGTGGTATTCAGAAACTTAAGCAATTTCTACATAGAGAATTCAATACTAAAGATCTTAGACGTCTTCGATATTTTCTTGGTATTGAAGTATCTTATTCACACGCTGGTATCAACTTATCACAACCAAAGTATATATTGGACATCCTTGGTGAGGTTGGATTTCTTGGAGTAAAGCCAGTAGATACTCCTATGGATCCCAATATGAAACTTGATGCAGAACATAGAGAATTACTATATGATTCAGCGAAGTACCGAAGATTAGTTGGTAAGTTAAACTATCTTACCGTCACAAGACCTGATATATCCTTCGCAGTTAGTGTAGTAAGTCAGTTTATTAGTTCTCCTCGTACTACTCATTGGGATGCGGTGCTTCAAATTGTTAAATATTTGAAGGGAGTACCAGGTAAAGGACTACAGTTCAAGAATTATGGCCATCTAAACACCACAGGCTTCTCTGATGCTGATTGGGCTGGATGTCCTATGGATAGGAGATCTAATTCAGGCTATTGTGTGTTTCTTGGAGGTAATCTAGTTGCGTGGAAAAGTAAGAAACAGCATGTAGTCTTTTGATCAAGCGCTGAAGCTGAATATCGAGCGATGGCACATGTGACGAGTGAATTACTATGGTTGAGAATGTTACTATCGGAGATTGAAATGTTTCCTTCAAATCCATCAATCTTGTACTGTGATAATCAATCCGCTCTTCATATTGCATCTAATCCTGTCTTCCATGAGCGAACTAAGCACATTGAGGTTGATTGTCATTTTGTGCGAGAAAAAGTTCAGAAATGAGAGATTATTCTTCAACACACAAAGACGGAGGATTAGCTTGCAGACATTTTTACGAAATCTTTACGGGGGAATAGAGTGAGCTTCTTATGTAACAAGTTGGGATTATTTGATATTTATATCCCAACTTGAGGGGGAGTGTTGGAAAATATTGTGAGCAATAAGGGTAAAATAGTAACTTAGTTTGTGAGTAGGGTTAAGCACATATAAGCATATATATATAACCCTATTTTTTATGTAGTAAGAAAAAACAATTATCTTTTACAGAATTCATTGTGGGTGCCCAGAGACCCGTCATTGTTCATGTCTTTCGGCTTCTTAATAGGGACATCTCTAGGCTTCTTGATTGCGACTAAAATGTTGCCGTCGATTATTCCTTTGTAAACTGAAGCAAAACCCCCCTCATCGAGCTTGTTGCTAGCATCGTAGTTGTTAGTGGCTTTAGCCAACTCTGCCTCAGTGTAGATTTTCACCCTTTGGTTCTTCAACATCTCTCCTCCATTTTGCCTAAAGTATCTCTCTTTAGCGATCCACTTGCGTATGAATGAGACCAGGCCACTCACAATTATGCAGCATAAAATTGTCGCTGCAGCGGTTGCTACAAAAAATTAAGGAACGGATGCATTAGTTTTCTCCCAAACAATTGATTTACTTCGACAAATAATGAACTTGGACCATAAATTTTGATCTTAAATGTAGCCACTTAGATACTTGATAGTCATAGCACCTGGGCAAGTCCTTAAAATGCTTCATCTCGGATTACATCTAGGATGTAAAACACATGGAGGGTATTCCTTCTACCTGGGGAAGAAAAGGATTCAAGGGAACATTGAGGGGTTGGGTCGTATGGGTAATGTCACGTTAAAATAATAAACATAATCTTATCAACTCATCAGTGATATATTCGTTGGATAGGCAGAGAGGCCCAGTCAATATCGCAAGACACTCGCTTTTAGGTGAGGAACCTTGATTTACTTCGACAAATAAAGAACTTGGACCATAAATTTTAATATTAAATGTAGCCACTTGAATACTCGATAGTCACCAAATGGTAGATGATCCGGATTATCAACACCACAAAAATGCCTCAACTTTTCCAGATCAATTAAACTCCCAATCGCAACTTTTCCTCTCCCTCTCTGCCCTCCATTGGAGAGCCGTAGCCCCCCACTACCACCTTAGCTGATGGCCATCACTAAAATATGTTCTTAAATTTATCCACTTAAATACCTGTCACACCGGTCACACGGCCCCCACCAAGTGGAGTATCCGGATTAAGCCACCAAATCTCTCTCTCTCTCTCTCTCTCTCTCTCTCTCTCTCTCTCTCTCTCTATGGTGGTCATGTTTCATGGTCGACCCCGCATCAGAGGTTTGAGTTTTGTGTTTTCCAACTCAATTGAGGTGATTTATGTATTATTTGGTCATGTGAGTGAAATTGGTTTCATATACGGTTGGACTTTTTAGCCTTTTAGCCAAACACAAGGGGTTGGGGTGTATAAAAAGAAAAAAGAAGTGTGGTGGGTGCAGTGGATGGATATACGACCACTAGAAAGGAAAACAGAGAATACCTTACACCTTGCAATTTTTCGTAGTTTCCATACAAAAAGTCGCGATAAACTAAATCTTAATTTTTTTTTTTTTTGATGTAATGATCATCGAGTGATTGGGTACCCGATCTCCAAAGATCCTGTTAAAAAACCCAGAGGAGAAGCGGCACTTTTTAGAGGAAGAACTTTGAGAGACTAGAGCGGGGGGTTCTTGAAGCTATGTGAATGGGCTTATACTTGTAAGCAGTGCACACGAGTTTATAGAATCTAAATTGGTGCCCACCATTTCTTTGATGAAAGCACACTCAGGAGTTGATAAAGGCAGTTAGAGTAAAGAATTCGGATGCTAAAGTGCGAGTTTGAAGCATCGAGCATGGATGAGTCGGAGGCCACTGAGGGCTATATCGGTGACCGGTAATCATTCAAAAGTGAAATGTGGAGTGAGAACAATTTCAGGACATTTTAGATTAAGCCAGATCAATAGCAAGCGGACTAGTAGTCTAAAGCAGGAGCAGCTTAGATTGTTAAGCGACCATAGGGAGGGGAATTAAACTTACCTAGGGGAATTATGGCGAGGTGCGGACCTCTGGAGTGCCAAAAGTTGGCACAAAGGGATACTTAAGTGCCAAAAGTTACAAAAGGTACACTTAAGTGCCAAAATCGGAGCAAAAGGAATCACTTAAGTGCCAACGGCGAAAAATTCCGGCCAAATTGCCACGTGTCAATTTTCCGGCGACTTAATTTGCTGACGGAGCATTTTTTTAAAATAAAAAATCCATGTGGCAATTTTTTTTATAAAAATATCCACGTCAGATCCCCCTTTTTTTTTTTTAAATAAAATCGATTTTATAATAAAATATATTTTATAATTATTTAATATTTTATAATTAATAATTTTTAAAATCCACGTCAGCCAAAACGACGTCGTTTTGGCTGATTTTTGGCCGATTCAGTTTCCGGCGAGCCACGTAGGCAAGAAGATTAATAAAAAATTGCCACGTAGGATTTCCGGCGGGGTTCCGGCGACTTGGCACTTAAGTAATCCATTTTTTTTAAAAAGTGACACTTAAGTGTACCTTTTATAACTTTTGACACTTAAGTGTCCCTTTGTGCCAACTTTTGGCACTCCCGCTGTACTTTTGCCGAATTATGGCAAGACGAGGAATTTGGCAACCGACTTTGCCATCACCATGCATGCCAAATGGACAGTTGCATGTGTAGTTCCCGGGTGTATTCTTGCAATTCCCATGACATGGATATCGTATCGAATCCTGGCACTCGTTGATATCTATATCAAGCAAAACCAAAGGTGAAACTATAAGTATATGTTCATGTGTCTTTTTACTCCTTAAAAATAACGTATTGGTTGTACCGAAGGCTTGAAGCATCTAAGTCCAACTCAATGAAGTGCTGGCTTGAGGAGGTTGGATCACGGAAATTATGGCCAACCCAAACAAATAATTTTTTGGCTCGCAAAGAGCTTGATATCCTGGGAGTGAGAACAGTGGGGAGGTATAGGGATTGCCAGTGTACCCAGCCTTACAGAAGCAACGATAACCATCCTACTTTTCGAAGTCAAAGCAGTTACTGTTGGTGACGCAGGGATAGCTCGATGAGTTCGATTGCGCTTCCTCTGGCTCTCCTCTTACCGGCTTTTATAATCCTTGCATTCGTCGATGCCGATGCCTTGACGGCAGCCAAGTCGGTCAGTACATCGAAAGACCGAGTCATCAATTAGACAACTTCCTACTGTTGGAGAGCGTGAGCTGGGTTTCTTCTGAATACTTACGTGGCTGATTTCATTTTCACTTAAAATTCAAACGTTCTTGAGAAATTTTCAATTCTCAAAGTATTACATAATTGGTTATTTGATTATAAAAATTGAAAATCGACAGATAAGTTTCATTCCCTAGAAAAAAAAAAAAACCCAAAGTCCTTTGCCTCCATAACGAGAGATCTCATTTGACTTAATATTATCATAATATTCCAATAAACTAATCGGTCACTTAAAATCTGAATGAGTGATCTAAATATTGATTTTTACGCTTTATTCAGTTAAATCTAGCACGAGACATTCTGATTTTCGAAATGAAAATTGGAATGGCTGTAGTATATAATCCATCCTGCCAACAAGCTAAGAGAGTCAAGGAGCGATTTCTCATAGAATTGACATTTTATCCTCCAATGTAACTTCTCTAACTTCCAATTTATTCTTATCCCTTTGTTTTGTACATTAATTTGTCTACAACTTTATGAATATCTCATTTACCAATGCAATTTGAGAGAACCACCACAAATGCGTGCACGTTGGCGTTCTTGCGCAGAGTTTAAATACCTCTTCCACCGCACCATCTTGATTTTAATCTCCTTCCGTGTTAATTCTACTTTTATCCTTTTTTTTTTCCATCAGAGATACACACATTCATCTAATAATTACATCAAGCATTGTTTGAATTGAAGCAAACTCATCATTCATGGTACTCATTCATCTTAGTCTTACGAAGGCTAGCATCTCTTGAACATAATTTCCAAATATCTTTCCAAACACTTATATTTTGGCCCAAGGGGAAAGAGGCTTGGGGAAAGCCTTTCCCAAATACTACCAGTGGCATTATCTCTAATATCCGAAATGTGAAAAAGTAGATAATGATAGCTCCTAAAGTAAAAGCACAAATGATTTTACGCAGAGATAATCATATTATTTTCTTGGGAATCCCACGATCTCTTTTTTATTTACTTTTTCTCTTGCATTTTGTCCTATTCTTAGAAAGACCTCGAGACAACTTGGAAGTCTTCGTCCACCGTTACCAATTCTTTCGCCAGGCATTGGCCCAAAGGTTTTAGTGTGGATGTAGGCCACACTTGCATGAACCAGATGCACAAAGTCCCAATGAATTTCAGCAGTTAGATAACATCGCGCACATAAATCAATGTTGTAGATCCTCTATGCTCATCTACATGTGGAACATCTTGTTAATGTTCGGATGTAGTGTCAGGCCAACTGGAAAGAAAGAGGTCTCATCAAAGTCTGATAAAAAGGTCATCGTCCATGTTTCACTTTGTCGTGAAACACTTTCCTTTCGATTTTTTTTGGGGGCTATTGCTTCTTTAGATTGGATAATTAAAAAAATGACTGCCGAAAGAGGACTCAATAATCAAGCTGCTGACTGGATCATAAGAACCCACAGAATGAATTATCTCCCGTCCAATTGGATTGCAAACCCACCTCAATCACTGGAGTTAATCTTATGTTCAGACTTTGAATTCTCATGTAATCCTTTATTTTTGGATTACTAATGCAAGTCCTATATTTTTGGCCCAAAAAAAAGAAAAGAAAGAGGACTCAATAATCAAAATAATTTGTTACACAACTATTATCTTAATCTTATCATTTTCTTTTTAAATCTCGAATTATTCACCAAATAATTAAACGTTTAATTTGTATACAGAGACAGAGCTAACAAAAGCAACAAACAACTGTAATGATGACAGCCATAAGTTCGGCAAGGGCGATTTAGATCCTATCTATGGAGGGGACGATAGCGCGGTCATCATGGTTGCAAATTGGTTGTGGGAGAAAAAATTGGTCGTGGGAGACCTGCACCTGGGCCCCTCAACTTTCTTGTTGCTTTATTTATTTCCCTTTGGTCCACCATCGTGACTTTTCTAAGATGAAAATAAAACTTCTTTACCGAGAAATTTGCACTTCATCTTCTATTTCTCTTTTTCTTCATTTATGAACACAAAGGACAACGGAAGCCCACGAGACAGAGTGCCCACCAATTTCCATGTACATGCATCCATATGGCCAGAGAGAGGAGAGCGTGTAGAGAGGGGAGCCGAGAGAAAAAGCTTGCAAGGAGAGAGGAGAGAGAGAGAAGAGTCTGACATGTGGGGCATTCAAGACACGTGTTGCAAACTTACAATCCTTCTTATTTGCCACGCTGGCAAATGGGCTCTTCAACTTTCCTCTTTCTTTCACTTATATAAACCCATGCGCTCAGGATTTGTCGAACTTCATTTGTTACCCTTATGCATAGTTAAGGAAAGAAGTTAAAACTCGACACATATTTTAACAGTTGGCCGTGAGGATTGTTCCCTATTGAACTAGCCATTGCCTCTTTGTTCTTGTAGCCATTGTGACATGTGCTCTGGTAGCTTGCTTGTTTGCCCATAGATAACTACCATCTTGTTCATTATTGCCGCACTAGAATACATACACCCACTTCAATCTTCTGTTTCGAATCTCTGTTGGTTTCACATTTCTTGTTGGTCGTACTCCACCTGAACATTGAGAGTTTCACATTATTTAGAAAGTCTGTCGGATCCTCATTGATCACACATCTCTACCTTCTGCACTTTGCGAAGGGCAGAATTTATCATAAAAACAATGCTAGCACGCCCTAGATGTTCGGGATTTCTACATAATCACTAATCAGTCAACGGTTCTTGAAATTTACAACAATGTCAAGGATAAATCAAGTCTCTTCTGATGCTACTACTGGAAATGGCATTACTCTTTCTATTGCAATTGTCGATGCTACTGCTGCTGCAATTCCGACTGTTGCTGCTATTGTGCCATCACTTTCTGTCACTATTGTTACGTCTACTGCCTCGACCATGTCATAAGCAAAGCCTTTCCTATACATTTCCAAGATTGAGGTGATTACTGGTTGGAAAATACCAATGCCTTCAAAGATTATTACCATATCGTCAATAAAAGAGACCAACATGAGGAGATACATGCAATTTAGTCAAAGGAGATGATTTCGAAAGCTAATCTGGTGAAAAACAAACAGCACCAATAGAGGCACACGAATAAATATTGTTAACATGATTATTGACAACATGTAGAGCTAATGCTAGATTAGGACATGTCGATAAGTCATCCATACTAAAAATGCATTTTATGGATCCGATTTCTGGTATGAATTCTGATAGCTCGAGTGAATGTGAAATATGTGCCGCAACTAAACAGATTAAAAAGTATAGTTCATCTGTTTGTAGAATCTGTAGAATTAGACTAATCCATACGAACTTTGGTGTCTTCAAAACTGTCCATAATTAGAGGATGAAATATTATGAAATACCCATTGATTGCCATTCTAATTATTCAAACATATGATTGCTTAGGAATAGACATGAAGGCTTGAGCTATGAAATGTTACATAAAGTTGAAGTAAAAGAAATAGAAATTAAAAGAGTTAGATACTGATAGAGGAGGAGAGTATGTTTTGTTTAGTGATTATTGTAAAAAGGAATGTATTATTCGTGATATTACTCGTCCATATTCACCCAAGTCAAATGGTATAACTTAATGGAAAAATTCAATTCATAATTAGTTAATGAATGTTTTGATTGTTAATACGTGTGCACCTGATATTCTGTGAGGTAAACCCACAACCAACCACCCATTTAAAGTTGAGTTCCTTAGGACAGGAACCAAATCGACAATCATTGGTAATTTAAACCGATCAAAAGCGTGGGATCGTCATTATCGTTCGAGAAAACACCCATCTAAAGTTGAATTCCTTACGAAAGATTTCGAAGCCACCACAACCACCGGTTTTCCTAGCCGAGAGCATGGGACGCCCGTGCGATTGAGTCAATCCCTAGATAGGTTCTTGGAATTTTCCAATACGAGATACGTAAACTGAATAAGACCCATCAGCACTCTAACAATCTAGGTTGCGAATATGGGTAGTGTTGATCGTGTAGGAAGTTCAGATCCAACAATGAAAAATTCTAGGTCCATAGCATCATGACGGGATGACTTGACAAGTCGTCGGAGAAGACAGACTTTTCTTGTTCTTTTTCTTTTTTTTTTGACCGGGACGAGAAGACGGACTTCGCAAGTCGTCGTTCGGGTGTCTCAACAAATGAAGGCGGTATTCACGATCACGAGCAGCAAGTCTTCGTCCCGCACCGCCATTCAGTCAAAGAAAAATCAAGGAAGAAGACATTTTGGAGAAGTGACAAAGTAGTCCTTGCCACTATTTGTACCTTTCCTTGCACCAACCTGGAAAGATGCAGTCTGGGATACGATCAGAAGGAAGGTAGACCCAAGAAAGTTTCTAAGTCCTTCAAAATTATCACCTGATATTTCAAATTTCGTGTCTTCATGCCAAACAAGAAGATAAGGATTACTACTTCGTCACTTTCTTTCTCCAAAATATCCTTTTCCTCAATGAATTTTCCCCAGTAGAGCTCGGGGATGAAGACTTGCTCGCGAACTCTCCACCTTATTTTGCGAAAACGTCCAAACGATGACGAGAAGTTGAAGGTTGACGCAAGAAAGTTTCTTAATCCTCTAAAAATATCAGCTGATATTTCAAATATCGTGTCTTCATGCCAAACAAGAACTAGCAAGGATTATTACTTCGTCACTTTCTTTCTCCAAAATGTCTTTTTCCTCAATGAATTTTCCCCGGTAGAGCGCGGGGACGAAGACTTGCTCGCGAACTCTCCACCTTCTTTTGCGGAAACATCCAAATGACCACGACTGCCAAGTCCGTCTTCTCCGACAACTTGTCGAGTCATCCCCTCATGATGCTATCCCGCAGCACTCACCCATATTCGCGACCTAGATTTGTCCGTTCCCCTTACGGAAAGATACAGACCGCAGAACTTAGATTCCATTGAGGATTAGAAGGAAGGTTGACCCAGAAAAGTTTCCTAGTCTTCTGTTAATAGTTAAAACCATTGAGGGCCCCTGCCACGCACGAACATCCTTTTTACTGATATAGTTCGTTAAAACTACGATAATATTATATACTAATTTATAGCACTTTCGAAAAAATATTAGAGTTGGCCTTTCTATTAATCTTCCTGTTTTCAATACCATGTAAGATCCATGTTCGTTGCAACTAAATTGTGAAATAGACTCACGATTCTATTACATTGCATTCTCTTGATAAATTAGTGAGAAAAAGCATAAAGCACTAATCTAAATAATTAAGGAAAACTAGCAATGTGGTAAATTATAGACTTCTAGATGTGATGATAAGTGAACTTGTTTCTAAAGGAGGAGTTATATATGTTATAATAATTAAATATTAAACTACAGCTTTGTCTAACAATTTCAGCTAACAACATAAGCTTTTAAAACAATTGACAATGATCTTATAAAATCTCATATGGCTCAAATCTTTCCGGACCTCATCTACCTTCCTAATTAATATGTACACATTTAGCACTAGATAAAAAGACTAGACTAAGGTGTAAGGGGATTGTTAGAGTAATTAAATATTAAACCACATTTTCGTTTAATAGCTACTAGCATTATTTATCATATGATGCAATGCTACACTATGTCTAAACATAAATAATTAAAAATATGTGCTTTTTTTTAGCAGTCAATACAATATGCTTTTTGTTCTTTACAAACTATCATATACCGCCAAAACAGTAAAATATTTGCATTTTAAATCACAGTTAATTTTTGATAGATACTACTTCTTTCAACATTTAAGATCTTTGGCTTGCAATTTCAATTATTCAAGTTTACACTCTTCCCATTGACTTATTGCCTCCTAATCCAAAAGCATAATTATCGTGACCTCCCCAAGTAGCACCTTTTGAACAGGTGCATCCGAAGGCTAATGGCTGGCTAATGTTTAGGGATTAACCCGAGCTCTCCTCAAGCTCCAATTCAAAGCAAGTCAATTTAAAATGACAATCGTCACTAATTAATTTGTGATGAGTTTATTAAAAACTCAAATAAAGTATTAGGAGAAAAATATTTTATTTCTGCACAACAAAAGAAATTAAGATCAAAAATTTGATTACATCGTTAATTACTAATATCCTTCCCATTTCTAATCTTTGTTTAAACATCAAGATTCAATTTTTTCTTGGCTTTTCTAGGACTTCCCATGCTTTTGCAGGAAAGAAAAATTAATTTCCTTTTTTGACTTATTTTTTGGAAAATATGTAATATTTTTGCATTTTTCTGAATTTTTCTGTTTTAAAAATATTTTTAACGTTAAAATAATAATATAATATTATTTTAAAAGGACTCGGGTCGGGTCCTTGGGTAGGAACCGACCCGAGTCAGAAGGCAAGGCCGGAGTAGTCCTGATACGCAAGCCCAGTCCAGTTTTCCTTCAAAACGGAAAAAAAAAAATACAAGGGGGCCCAGCCCGAAGTAAGACAGGAGCCGAACTTAGATTAAACTAAACTAGCCCAAATAATATTTCTTGTCCTAAGCTCACCGCGAATTTGACCTATGGCAAAAGGTCCAGACTAAACCTATTTTAAAACAGCACTAGGCCCACTTTTAAATAAAGGAAGTGACCGGCCCGCACTTGTCAACCCCCGCTAATCAGGAACCCTACCCGACTCACGCATCACCCGACCCGGCTCATAGCCGCCTACCCGACTCACGCATCCTCTCGGACGAGTCTCTCGCCGGAAATATCTTTTGCCACAAACATCGGCCGCCGACGCCGGCCTACGCGGCCACGAAGGAGCGACGAGGTTGCTTCAGGTGGTCCCAAGTTCCGGCGACCCAACTAAACCGATCTGCCACTCCCGTGCCTCTCTCCTTTGGTCGGCCACACTCGTTCCTCGAAGCTCCCTCGCCGACCGAAAACCGCGCTCCGGTGCTCGCACGCGTCGACCTCGACCAAGGAAAAGAGGCATTGACAGCCAAGGACAAGATGACACGACGAACAAGCTATTACAGAGACGAACACAACCCAAGCTTTCAGATCTAGCTTAGGCATTTCGTCACAGGTAACGTGTGTTTTCTGTGGGGGTGGGAAACGCTAACGCTAGTCCGAATTCAGGCCGAGACTCACGACAACCAACGAGCAACAACCAAATGCAAACGACCGCGTCTAAATTCAGTTCGCCCTCATGCTTCTTCTCAGTTTTACTCTCTCAGATCTCACTATTTCCGGATATCTCTGTCGGGGCCTCTTTCTTTCAGATTTTCTCTCTCCTCTACCTCCTCTTTCTCGAGCTCCCGAAAGCCCTATTTATGGGCTGGAGGGTCCAGTCGACGGGGCGTTTCGGCCGCCGGTTCTTGGCGCGCCGACCGGCCTCCCCCTTGGCCGAACCGGCGTCCAATCGGCCAGTCCATCCACGGAAGATCTGATCGGCATTGAAGGTGCCCGATCCACGTCCCATCCATCCGGATCTCTCGCCGGCTACTCCTCTGCTCCACGTGCGGGTGTCGTCCTCTGTGCGCGACGTGCCGCCCAACGAAGAAGAAAGCAGGAAGGAGGAGAAGAGAAGAGGGCCGGGCCGCGGGAGAGATGAGGCGACCGAGATGGGCCCTGTGCCCGCCAAGCCATTCTTCTTTATATATAAATATTATCTTTTATGACTTTTGACTTTGGGATCTCAAAATTAATTTGAAGCTTATCCCCGAATACTGTTTTAGAAATTATAAAATATGGAATTAAATTAAAAAATTAATTTTAAATTATTATTTTATTCTAAATTTTATATGTTTTTTAAAGGTAACTTTTAAGAAACGTTCTTATTCACTTTATAACCATTTTAGAAAAGTTGCCTTAGATAAATATGTCGATTTTAAAATGAATGAGTTAAGTCATCTCGAGTTTTTTCTTTCCAAAAAATTCAGTCATCATTTCCATTGTTTCCCTTGAGAGATGATGGAGAACTATTAGAATTGATATTTACCATTATCAATTGCGACTTTGTTATATTTAGAGGAAATTTGCCAGTGATCATGAGTAACGTTATTAGGCAAATAATTTCTTAATAAAGTAAGGAGGTAGGGGAACCACCCATGAAGTGGAAGTCTCTGTATGTACAGGAAACACACTATAAATTAAAAGAAAGCAAAGACTCACTCGAAGGAAGGGGAAACTCTTATTACATCAAGTTTTGGACCGAATTAAAGGAGATGAAAGAGAGTCCACGGCAATTGAAACTGGTCTGAGCAAAATTTCTCTCGATCCGATGCATTTCTCTAGCTTAGAAATAGAAGCTCTAATTTAATGATCTAACCTCACATGTATGCAAAAGTTCGTTCACTAGGTAAAAATTAACGCTTTGATGTCTATAAGTCCCAGTCAGTAAGTGGAATCAACTCTGCTCACTTCAGGGGAGGTCATAACCCGTGAACCTGTTTAGACAGCATCACAAGTACTAAACATTTTTGCCATGATATACATAGGGAAAAAAAAGAGAGAACGTATGCTCTGATATCTCTTCTCTACTCTGATGCTTGAAGAGGAACTTATGTTTTTAAAGAGCATGCGCTAATTATCCATTTATTACTATGTTACTTAAAAGGGAGAGTAAGAGCTAACTACACACGTTTTATTGCCATGATATTTGAAGAGGAAATTAAGTTGGCAAAGAGTGACCATGAGCTAGCAATATATATCTCTTGTCGCTCAGATACTTACAGAGGAAGCAGTGCTTACAATGGAAGCGCATTCGCATATGCTTGCAGAAGAAGATCGTCTATAAAAAGTTTACTTCAAATTCATTAATAGATGAAAACTTATGCAGAAACTTGGGCTTACGAAGATTCTTGTTCCAGACTCTGACAATTGTAGTTCTTGGGCTCCTAAGTCTTGAACTGACAACCCCTCTATTATGCTTTGTTGCTTAAATAAAAAAGAAAAAATTAACGTGCTCTGATCCATAAATAGAAGAAGTTGACTCTACAAATGATAAATCATTTATTTCCTCTATTTTTTTTCTAAAAATGATCTTATTCCAAATTGCTTATCTTTGGAAAATATGATCTTAAACTTATTCATTTCATTTGACACACAGGGAATTTGTCATACATGCCAAGTGCTTTGATCTGAATTTTATATGTCACTTTGGCTGAAGGGAAAAAAAAAAGTCTTACTTTGGGTGAACATATTTATATAATTAAAAGGTATAGAAATTTTTTATATCATAAAAAGAAAATGTCACCAAAAACCCCAAACTGTGCCCCTTTGGGCAATTTTATCTTAAACTTTTTTTTATGCCATCAAAAACCCCAAACTATACAATTTGGAACATTTTTTCTATAAATTTTTTTTTGTGCCACCAAAAATCCTACACTATGCAACTTAGGACAATTTTACCTTTAACTTTTTCTAGTGTCACAAAAATCCTAAACTATGTTATTTAGGACACATCTATTCGAAACTCTTTAACTAAAGGGCATTTTCATCTTTTTAATTTTTACTTTTTTTTTCTTCTTCTTTTTTTCCTTTCTTCCCTCTTTGCCATGGCCAGTAGAGGAAAGTCGGCGAGGGCCACCCTCATCAGCAGCGGTGTCCGGTGAGGGTGACCCTCGCTAATGAGGGTTGCCCTTGACCAAATGAGGGCCACCCTCGTAAGATTTGGTGAGGGTGGCCACCGACCGGGCAAGGGCCGCTCTTGCCCGACATCAAGGAGGGCCACCCTTGCCCAACACCGGGGAGGGCCGCCCTGGCCAAACGCCACCGCTAGTGAGGGTGGCCCTCACCCGCTTCCCTTTGCAGAGGGAAGAGGAAGAGGAAAAAAAAAGAAAAAAAGTAAAAAGTAAAAAGACGAAAATGCCATTTAGTTAAAAAGTTTGGGTAAATGTGTTTCAAGTGGTATAGTTTAAGGTTTTTTGTACACAAGAAAAAGTTCAGAGTAAAATCATCCCAAGTAATATAGTTTAAGGTTTTTTATGACACAAAAAAAAGTTTACAGTAAAAATATCCCAAGTGACATAATTTGGGCTTTTTTATGACACGAAAAAAAATTTTATGGTAAAATTGTCCCGAGGAACATAGTTTGAGGTTTTTGATGGCATTTTCCCTATTACAAAAGGGGAGCCTTTTGGATAAACTTCCTATATTTTCTAAAGTGGAGAAAAAAAAATCTAATATAGTCTAGAAACAAAATTGAACATGTACCAAAAGTCTAAGGATCACATTAAATAAATTCTTGCACATGTCTAGGCTGCTATGTTGTCCCTAAACCATTAGTTTAATGACATTCACTTTCCCCATTTTAATTCCATCTCTCTCGTTTGTGAAACCCGTGCAATAAAGTCTTTTAACTGCCCAAATGAAACCTTTCTGCATTGGGCTTCTGTGCAACTCATTAGATTGGCAAAGCCCAATTTCTTAAGTGTTTTATAAGTCGCATTGGACCTTCCCACCAAATATAGGGCCCATTTAAAAAAAATTAAAGTAGTATTGGGCCTCCCACTTCCAATGAGATATAAGAATCATTTTCCAAAAGTTTCTTGGAAATCGGATAGTAAGGCCCTTTGGCTATCTAAATTCATTGGACTTAGCCTCTTTGCATCACCTCAGATGCGAGTCTCATTGTCCTAAAACTTTCGAAATGGCATTTGGGCTGCTCATGGACAATCCCAGTTTTGGATTTGTATCGGGCCTTGACAATATTACATTAGGCTTTCATAGAGGCCCATTTCCCGAATCTCTTGTGAGACTCGCCAACATGGGACATCAAGCTCTTTTTTCTGATCAGGGAATGGATTCGGCAGGTTTCAGCATTCAGAATATATATTATGTTTGGCATTTGCTTTGGAGTTATAGTTGTGCACGGCTGCATGCATTCGTGTTAGTTTAAGGGTCACAATCTATATGATACATGTACAGCTATTCATTGAAGTGGATTTATTCAAGAAGGTTGGCATATGGCCATTTTGACATTATCATAATCTCTCTTCCCCGTTTATCTTTTCTTTTGTCTTATTTTCCTTACATATAATAATAATAGGTCAGAAAAAAAAAATCCTACTCGTTCCTTATTATCTTATTTTTCCCTTAATATAATCCCAATTCACTTATGTGGCACTTCCGGTCTTTACTTTTCCCTCGTTATATTGCACTAAATTCTAATACAATAACCATATCCAAACAAAGATAATAACTGTCGGCCAAAAAGACAACAACAAGGCCAGAAAAAGTATCTACTTTCACTATTGTTTCCTTTTCTTTAAATTCGATCTTAATTTGAAAAAAAATCCCCAATTTAATTTACTTTCTCTTTATTTTTAGTTCATTTAAAATAATTTCAGTTTGGATGATAAATCGGAGTGAGAGTGGGAAAGGCAAACCGATTTAGAGTTCAAAAAATACCACATCTTCCAACCATGATATGATTACCCATAAATATGACGAGGCATCCTAGGCGTGCATCAGCTAGATGCTTTTTGCTACTAGGCATTCTTGTAGTTTACCGCATCTTTGCTCCATTTATATAACTTCCTTTACATACCACGTATTATTTTGAAGCTGAAGCCACACTAATGGCCTTGACGGATGATGGAAACCCCTTTCAAATGTGGCCTTATCATATTCCTCACGTTTCCAGATGCTTCACTTAGGCCTGTCGTGCGTGCGCCTTTTAAAATCTAAGTGATGGTCACTACCACTGCCACGTCACTACCACATGTAATGCTAGAATGGCAATTATCTGCAACTCAAAGCCATGTTGTCGATAAATTTCTTAATCGATGGATCCAACACATGTAAAGAAACACGTACTTAAACAAGAAAAATATGTATAGAATAAGGTTTGCTTTTCATCATCCTCACACATCTATTTAGCATTCTCAAGTAATTCTAGATCATTTATCAAATTGGTCGATCTTGACAATTCTTTGATAGAATTAGTGAATTAAACAGATAGAATTACTGTGCAAAATCTTTGAGCTTTGAACTTATTGGCTTTAAGCACGAAAAGTTGGTAACTTCAAAATGGACAATTTATCATACTCATCAAAAGCATGAGAAGCTTAGTTTCGGGCATTCATTTAAAAATTTGTCCCCGCAATAAGTGCTAGATCTCAAGAATATCAAATGTTTCAGATGAATCAATTTATTGTATTTATTTAGAATTTCACAATTTACATGACTTGTAACTTGAAAATAACATTAGTTTTTGAGATATCGCATTGAATAGAAAGCTTGACTTTAGAAATTAAGATCACAAAATAATTAAAAAATACATGGTTCCATCATGAAAATTTTGTGTTCTTAATTTAGTGGACACGTTGGTGGAATTTTCAAAAAAACATTAGTAAAAAGACAGGCTATATTTAATAGACATAGAGATGGCTTGTATAAAATCACTTGCCCACAGAATTGCTACTTTGGATCTCTCAAAACAGTTGTGGATCTAGTTATTGGGGTTAGGATTAGTGCGTTAGCATCGAGCAAATTAAACCATTAGTGTTAATCAATTGATCTATCCTTGTCTTTTAATTCTATCTACCATAAATCGAAAAATAGTTACTACATGTAGATCTAAATACAATGTCGAGTTTGTATATATGGAAAATTTATTGAAACTAATTTATTTCATGTGTAGAAGATTGATTGAAAAGAAAATATCTCTGTTCCGATTTTAAACTCACTTTGGAATTCCTACAACTGAAGGCGACATGACAACGTGAATCAGGCTCCTAATGAAAGCGAGCCTCCACTTTCAGATTGAACAATCATTGAAGCTCCAATCATAGAGAAATGAGTTGGCCATATAAGTCTTTGTGTTGCTTTCCAGGTGAAGGCTAACATCAAGATTGCACGAACGATCTTATCAGGGATTCCTTAGTAAAGAGCAGGGATGGATGTCTTAGGCCCACAAATTGGGATCCAGCTCTGCTTTTGTCAATTGCATCTGCTGGTTGGATAGGGAATGGAACTGAATGTCTTTGTTTCAAGCTAAAGGAGCAAAGAAAGTTGTTCTTCTTTAGAGAGTTAAAATCAAGAGCAATAGTGATAGAAATTCTACTTTGATTTTTCTAATGTTATTTGGTTGGAATTAGGTACGGCTGGTAAACAATGGAAACAAAAATCAATGGGTCCGACTTTTTTTTGTTTTTCTTGACTACTACTGCCAAGTATGCCACACGGCTACCATTGCAGATTCCGCAAGCCACGATGTATTCGCTGAAACCCGACGAGAGATGCAAGACCCTCATCGTGCTTGGGCGACTCTCCCATTTTAAATATTTTTTGTTTTGTGTTGTTTAAGGTTTTTGACAACATCTAACGCCACATGTGATGCCAGAATGGTAATAAACTACAAATGTACTTTTGGATGATAATTCTTATTTAATTAAATACTGTGATACACTCTTAGAAAATTATTGAGATTGTTGCGAGGTTATTATTATTTTTGATGATTTTAACACGTCTTTATATGATCATAAACATAGTTATAGGTACATATCTTGACTACACGGAGAGGAAACAATATTTGTTAATATACATATAGGAGGACTGCTATTTTTAAACACTAGAATGTCAATATTTCTGTAATCCAAGATATAAAAAGTGACTTCCGCTAGAAACTAATACTTCCTTGAATTCAATGTTTTCAGTTTTTTAAGATTTAACCGACTTAAAACATATTAAAGTAGAACAAGTAAATTAAACAGTGATGTTAGACGACACAACCTCTTTGAAATAAAAATACTAAAATAGGAATACAAATATGGGGAAATGCGAAAAAAATCATTACGTTCTCTTGGGTGCCACTGTTGTTATAATTCATCATCTTGCTCGGAGACCGAGAGATCATCAACAAAATCCCATAGGCCTCAAGTTTAAGAGGACTGAGAAACACACTCTATGGAACCCCTTGTGCTCCTCCTGGTCGTCCATGGCGATAGAGAATGGTCGAGTGACGACCATCTCGCGAGGCAGATGACCACCATATCGTCATTAAGAAAGCTCATCCTTCGGATGGATCAAACTGAACCCACGACGTCTTTTGTTGATTTTTTTTTTTTCTGGCATTTGTCTTGTTCTTCGAAAGACTTCAAGAAGACTCGTAAGTTTTCTTGCACAGGGAGGGATTCTCATGTCACCGTCACCACGCTTCCCCTGTGGTCACCAGCCGTTGGGTCCGGGGGTTTGAGTGCGGATCCAGTCTGGTCGTTTTAGTGCGGATCCAAGCCGCACTTGCATGAACTGCATTCATGAAATTCCAATGAATTTCAGCAGTACGACGGTCTCATGTGGAACCCCCATAAATCAACGTTGGACATCCACCGGACTCATCTTCATGCGGATCATGTTGTTAATGTTTGGATGCAAGGTCAGGCCAACGTTGTTCTTTTTTTTGTTTCGGACATACACTTATTCATCTAATAAAGTGTTGCCTATTATATCGAGCATTGTGTGAATTGAAGCAAACTCATCGTACATGATATTCATTCATCTTAGTCTTTCAGAGGCTAACTTCTCTTGAACATGATTTCCAAATATCTTTCCAAATACTTATATTTTGGCCCTAGGGGAAAGCCTTTCCCAAATCCTGCTAGCATCATTATCTCTATTATCCAAGATGTGAAAAAGTAGAAAACAATAATTCGTGAAGTAAAAATATAGATGATTTTATGTAGAGATAATCATATTATTTTCTTGGGAATCCCACAATTTCTCTTTTCTTTGCTTTTTCTCTTGCATTTTGTCCTGTTCTTAGAAAGATTTCAAGACGACTTGGAAGTCTTCGTCCACCGTCACCAAGTCTTCCACTAGGCATTGGGCCCGGAGGTTTTAGTGCGAATTTAGGCCACACTTGCATGAACCGGATGCACAAAGTCCCAAATGAATTTTAGCAATTAGGTGACATCGGTCTTATGTGGAGCAGACATAAATCAACGTTGTAGATCCTCTGTGCTCATCCATGTGGAGCATCTTGTTAATGTTTAGATGTAGTGTCAAGCCAACTGGAAAGGAAAAGGTCTCCCTTCAAAGGTTGATAAAAAGGTAATTTCACGTTACTTTATATTATGTTTTTTTGGGCTATTGTTTCTTTAGATTGGATAATGAAAAAATGACCGCCCGAAAGAAGACTCTATGATCAAAATAATTTGTTAGACAACTTTTATCTTAATCTTATCATTTTCTTTTAAAATCTTCAATTATTGACTGAATGATTAAACATTTAATTTGTATAAAGAGGCAGAGCTAACAAAAGCAATCAACAACTATGATGATAGCCATAAAGTTCGGCAAGGGCGATTTAGATCCCGTCTATAGAGAGGAAAATAACACGGTCACCATGGTTGCAATCAAGAAACCTAAAGATGTCACGTGTTCTCCAAGAATTCACCATCATATTTAAAGTTTGCATTATATGGGTGTAACCTAATTTAAAAATTCATGAATAAGATTCACCTTCAAATGATCATCACTCTCTTATCATAAGCACTATTTTGGCATGAGGAAGCACTTGATTTAAGTAATTTGACCGAAATCATCGTTATAGCCCAGTTCGTTGGAATTTTAGAAGAATAGTTGTGTTACAACTTACAGGGATTGAAACATCGAGAATCAACCTGTGGAAAGCAGCAGAATTGGGTCGAAACTATTTCTTTATTTTTGGTAAGAGGGTCGAAGCTTAATTCTCGCAGAAAATATGGAAGCTTTTGAGGCAACCAAAACCCCTCCCTCGCTCTCTCCCATATCCCCTTCTCTCTCCACGAAGTCTACACAAAGTCAAGGGGGAAGGCTACGGAGCGAGCCCGACAATTGCCATCAGCCCGAAGTTATCCTCACATCACCAATAAACACAAAGTCGAACAGTCCGAATACTCTTGTTAAAGAAGAAAAAAAGTTATGACTTCTTCTGGACTTTGTGTCTAGATTTTTTGGATTGTCATAACAAGCCAATCACACTTTCAAAATAAAATGATTTTAATCAAAACTAAGATACGACCATCATTTTATTCACCGCCTAAGCAGGGCCTTCTCTTATTAGCGATCTTAATTACTACACAAAGTACCACAAATAATTTACAGATTTTTTTTGGTAGTGATTTAGATTGCACCTTCATGCACTAGAATTATTTTTAGAAATTAAGAAGGTATCCCCTCAGGACACTTGTTAAGTAACCAAAAAGTGTATGTATTATTAATTTTTATTGATAATGTGTAATTAATATTTATAAATCAAATTCTTTTCCATAACAAGGTGGCATTGATTTTTCAAAACTCAAACACAAGATTGACCAGAATTTGTATTACATGGACATTGTGATCGACTTATTTGATCATATCGCCATACAGCCTCTCCATAATATTAACAAGAAAATTTTAGGAAAAGGGAGTTTATTCCATCTTATAGACAATTCTAACCATATTAATTGCTAAACACTGATATATTGCATAGAAAAGGACAAGACTCCTAGGTTTGAACCACTATTATGACGTACTTAACTATACTTTAATAACCATCAACAAAGTCTCGTTTTCATTTTTTTTTCCTTCGCTTGAACCACTATTATGATGCTAATCTCAATTAACTAGATATTACCATCAGAAAATTCTTGAGATTATTGTAAAATTATGATTTTTGATGACCTTAGTACATCTATAGATAATCCAAAATATGATTACGGGTACATATTGAGTCTACACAGAGAGTATATGATATTTGTTAATATATATATATAAAAGATGATTATTTAAAAAAAATTTGGAATGTAATTATCTTGGTAATCCAAGACATGAATGGTGACTTTTTTTAGAATCCAAGGGTGAGAAAGATGATTCCACAGAGAATGCTACAATCTCTCTTTTGTTTATTTTTTCTCTTGCATTTTATCGTGTTCATGCACCGATAAGGTGTTACTAGTCTCGTCATTGTCACCAAGTCTTCCCCATACGAGATATTATCCGGTCACTAGGTGTTGGGCCCAAGGGCTTTAGTGCACATCTAGTCCACACTTCCATGAACTGAATGCACAAGATCCCAATAAATTTCAATCGTTCAATTATGTCAATTTCACATGGAACCCATGTAAATAAACGTCAAAGATCCACTAGGCTCAGTTATATGCGAAGTGCGTTATAAAGGTTTCTTTGGGTGTTGGTTCGGTTCAACTAGGTCCAAAGCCAGCATAAAGAAAAGAAAGCAAATTAAAAAGAATAGTCTTCTCTAGTTCTTTTGTTGTGAAACACGTTAATTCAATTTGGTTTCAATAGAGGGGCGCAACAGATGTTATAAAAAAAATGACTATCTGACTCGATGATCAAAATAAGTCTTTGACAACTTTCATTTTAATCAAAGTCATTTTATTTTAAAACCTCCATTCATTGGTTGAGCAATTATATATTTGATTTGTATACAATAGATTCCATCTCGGCGTTTCAGATTCAGAATAACCTCGCCAGCCTCTCAGGGGAAGGAGATTTGCTAAATGCATGTGAAGCGGCAAATTGCATGCATTTATGACATTTATTTAAGTCACATAGTCCAGATTTATTGTATTGGAAAAAAAATAGAAAAGAAGCCAATATCTTGTTTTGAGCGCATCCATAGCATCGCGAACCACATCATTATTTATTTTGAACCCCACGACATCTTTTATTTATGCTTTTCTGTCTGCCATGTTGTGTTGTTCTTCAAAAGATTAGTTTACTTTTCTCTCGCATTTTGTCGTGTTCTTGCACCAATAAGGCGTCACTAGTCTCTTGCCACTATCACCAAGACTTCCACCTACAAGATATTATTCAGTCGCCAGGTGCCAGGCCTCGAGGTTTTAGTGCGCATCCAGGCCCCACTTCCATGAACTGAATGCACTCGATTCCAATGAATTTCAACCGTTCAATGATGTCGGTTTTGCAAACCTTTTTATGGCAAGGAAATAAAATCTCGTGGAACTACAATTACAAATGTACTTTTGGATGCTTATCAATCTTAACCAAATGCATCCATATGTTTATAGAAAAATGTCAAAATTATTGCAGATTTAATTTCTTGATGATGATTTTAATACTCCTTTTACATGAACGATAAATATGATTATGGATTGGATACATGTCCTATCTCCACGAAAAGTATACGATATTTTCTAATATTCATAGAAGAGAATTAATCTTTTTAAAGCACCCAAATGTCCTTATATTTGCAATCCAAGATTTTAGAAAATGATAGTTTCCAGAGTCAAATAATAATTCTCTGCAGGGATAATTATTAATTCAACATTTTCAGTTTTCAAAGAGTCAAACAACTTAAAACCTATAAAAGTAATCCACGGAATTGCGAAAATCATTATTATCTATTTTTGGGTGCCGCCATTGTACATCCCCTTGCTCCGAGACCAAAGGATGATCAACAAAATCCCGTAAATTAGTAAGAAGACTGAGAAACACATTGAGGAAGCCCTATACTCCTACCGCTCCATGGCTTGCTTAATCCACATTTTGTCATTGGGAAATCTCTGTTGGGAAATTAATCCAGAAAAAGCAAACTGTATGTTGTAATCAGAATATCAATACAAAAGATGATGACAACCTTATAAACTTACAATTCTTGGAGAAGATGAAAATACGATATCACTTGAAAATCACACAAAATTGGAGGTGAGGTACGGATGTCCGAATCTCCTTAAGGCAATTAGTTCCTGCCAATGGTGCTCCACAGATTCACGAACTATGCCTCCCAAGATACAACACCTCGAACCTGTTTGGATTAGCACTATGCAAACAGGACTCAGTCGAACCGTTCAATTGAACCAGCACACTCAGAAGAATCGGAAGAGTAGAATAGAATTTTGTCTTTTCTGAAGAACCCCCTAAAAAACCTTTTTGAAGCTCTATGTTCTTATCTATTTATAGAGCTTTCAAGTTCATGTACAGAAGCGATACATGAATTAAATGAATACATGTATCCAAGAAGAAATTCATGAATTCAAGAGATACGTGAATCCAAGAGATTCATGAATTCAAGAGATACGTGTATCCGAGAGATTCATGAATTCAAGAGATATGTGTATACGAGAGATTCATGAATTCCGAAGATACGTGAATCCAAGAGATTCATGAATTCAATAAAAATAGATACGTGAACAGAAAATACGTATATTGATTTGTTTGCATTCGTTGATCCATTAACCATATATATAACAATCCCCCACATTAATGGATTAACAAAATATTTTTGACTCGAAGGAATCTGAGTATACCTGTTGAAATATACCGCATCAAGATAGGTAGCTTTCACTTTGAACCTTCTTTAGTGAAAGCCTATCGGACTTACTTAACTAGTCGATGGACTAAGCCTTGAATCGCCAGTTGTTTGTGTAAGCCTAGACAATAAACCTCACACGGAGTATTTCCAATTCAATATTGGTTCTCGGTTGTGTTCGTTCTTTCGGCCCTGAACCTCTCGGGATTCATGCGTGCTTTAGAAAATCTAGCCTTAAAAGATTTTCATAGAGTCGGCCAGCTCCACGCATATAGGTGCATTCCTATTAAAGATATCCTACCATATCTTACTTGAATGTTACATTTCAAGTTATAGGAATCATTAAACGCATAGCGTACCCTTAATAACGCTATAGGAAAGCACTGTTGCATCATAGGAATGGGAGACAGTGCTCACACTAGAGTTTCCAGAATTTGCGTTATCCTATTGAACCTAGTCCATGGGATCTCCAATCGCATAGGTTAGGTTTCCACCCTAGAATCTCTTTATTGGGTTAAGGCTCTTAAACCCATTCCCCTTGATGCGCAGTTTATCTTCTCTCTTGACAAACCTTTTGTCAGCGGATCCGCAATATTTTCCTTTGACTTTACAAAGTCTAAAGAAATGATTCCATTTGAGAGCAACTGCCTTACGGTATTGTGTCTACGACGAATGTGTCTCGACTTACCGTTATAAATCACATTATGTGCCCTTGCAATTGCCGCTTGATTATCACAGTGTATGCAAATTGCAGGCATAGGTTTGTTTAGGAGAAGGAATTGCCACATTGGCCAAGCACCCCCACACTTTTAGAAAATTGTAGGATGGCAACTTTCCATTCCATAATTCATATGGAGTTTTACCTATCCTTTTGTGGGGTATTTTATTAAGAATATAATTTGCAGTTAAAATTGCCTCCCCCCACAAGTTCTGAGGTAAACCTGAACTCAAAAGCATGGCGTTAACCATCTCCTTTAGTGTCCTGTTCAATCGTTCAGCAACTCCATTTTGTTGTGGAGTATAAGGTGCAGTCGTTTGGTGAATTATTCCAAAACGAGCACAAAATTCTTTAAAATTGATTGAACCATATTCTCCTCCTCTATCGGACCTAAGCACTTTGATTCGTTTGTCAAGTTGGTTTTCAACTTCATTTTTGTACTTGACAAACATGCTCATAGTCTCATCTTTGCTAGTTAGTAAATAAACATAGCAAAATCTAGTACAGTCATCCACAAATGTGATGAAGTACTTCTTTCCACCTCTACTTTCTACAAACTTTAAATCACATAGATCACTATGGATTAATTGTAGAGGTTCACTTGTTCTTTCAACAGATTTGAAAGGTTTCTTGGCAAACTTGGCCTCAACACAAGTTTCACACTTGTAATAGGCATCCAACTCAAATCTTGGAATTAATCCCAAGTTTGCTATTCTTTTCATTGTACCATAGTTTACATGTCCTAATCTACCATGCCATAGATAAGGAGACACAACAGTGTAAACTGAAGACTTTTCTTTATTAATAGTCTTTGGGTACACATAATTCGAGTTTACATCAATGACAGCCACATTGGCTTTAAACAAGTCATTACACAAGTACCCTTTCCCCACATACATCTCTCCTTTCGAAAGTACAAACTTATCAGATTCAAATACTACTTTGAAACCTTTCTTGACAAGTATGGGGCCAGAAATTAGATTTTTCCGAATCTCTGGTACATGCAGCACATTCAGCAGGGCGACTTCCTTGCCAGATGTAAACTTCAGGATCATCTTTCCTCTTCTAGCAATCTTTGCTGATGTAGAATTAGCCATATAAAGCTTCTCATCTTCTTCAGCCTTCTCATAAGATGAGAACATGCGTTTATCTATGCAGATGTGATTTGTGGCACCTGTGTCTAGCCACCAGCCATTAGTGTTCAACACCAGGGATGCTTCAGACATTACCACAGCAGACAATCTCTCAATATTGTCATGTTCTGTCAAATTCAGTTGCTGGGCTGCACCATCATTCTTGCCTTTTTTCGGGCGCTTCTTGCAATCCTTAGCTCGATGGCCAGGCTTGTTGCATATAAAACATGTCCCTTGGAATTTCTGGAACTGTTCCTTTTGCTTGGATTTTCCTTGAAAGGACATCTTCCTTTTTCTATCTTGCTTGTATTTGGAAGATTCCACAACGTTGGCCTTTGGCTCAGAAGAAGTTTTTGCACTCCTTCTATTGTCCTCCTCGATTCTGAGGCGCAAAATGAGATCTTCAAGGCTCATCTCCTTCCGTTTGTGCTTCAAATAGTTTTTGAAGTCTGACCAGCCCGGAGGTAGTTTCTCAATCATAGCCGCCACTTGGAATGATTCGCTAAGTATCATTCCCTCAGCAGAGATGTCACTCAGAATTAATTGCAATTCTTGAACCTGACTCATGACAGATTTAGAATCCATCATCTTGTAGTCCAAGAATTTGGCAACCACAAATTTCTTGGTGCCAGCATCCTCAGTTTTGTATTTCCTCTCTAAGGACTCCCATAACTGTTTAGCAGATTCAATATTACAATAAACATTATATAGTGAATTCACTAAACAGTTAAGAATATAATTTCGGCATAAGAAGTCTCCATGCTTCCAAGCCTCCAATGCACCGAGTGTCATAACATCATGCTCATCTGGACTAATTATCGGGCACACCTCCGATAAGTACTTTGTCAGATTTAGCATGGTCAGATAGAAGAACATTTTCTGCTGCCACTGTTTAAAACCCACTCCGGTGAATTTCTCCGGTTTCTCATTAGCAGTAACTGGAGGTGTTGCCATCACAGTAGGCAAGGTTCGTTGAACCATCCCTCCAGAAACGGAGCCAAAAGCCATTTGGCTTGTACTGTTCTGAAAAACAGTCCCGGGTATACTAGTCGTAAAACTTGTACCCGCACCACCAAAATTGGTGTTGGCCAAAGGGCCCGCAGCATTAGCTACTACAAATTCAATCCCCGAGGGCTGAACATCTCCCATACCAACAGTCGAATCGACCATAGGAACGTCTCCAGAAACATTCTGGACATTGAAGGGAACTTGATTGTTTTCATCCATCTCAATAATCTGACTAGAACAACAAACAGTGAGTGAGGTAATTGCCTTAAGAATGTTGGGAAATTAATCCAGAAAAAGCAAACTGTATATTGTAATCAAAATATCAATGCAAAAGATGATAACAACCTTATAAACTTACAATTCTTGGAGAAGATGAAAATACGATATCACTTGAAAATCACACAAAATTGGAGGTGAGGTACGGATGTCCGAATCTCCTTAAGGCAATTAGTTCCTGCCAATGGTGCTCCGCAGATTCACGAACTATACCTCCCAAGATACAACACCTCGAACCTGTTTGGATTAGCACTATGCAAACAGGACTCAGTCGAACCGTTCAATTGAACCAGCACACTCAGAAGAATCGGAAGAGTAGAATAGAATTTTGTCTTTTCTGAAGAAGCCCCAAAAAACCTCTTTGAAGCTCTATGCTCTTATCTATTTATAGAGCTTTCAAGTTCATGTACAGAAGCGATACATGAATTAAATGAATACATGTATCCAAGAAGAAATTCATGAATTCAGGAGATACGTGAATCCAAGAGATTCATGAATTCAAGAGATACGTGTATCCGAGAGATTCATGAATTCAAGAGATACGTGTATACGAGAGATTCATGAATTCCGAAGATACGTGAATCCAAGAGATTCATGAATTCAATAAATATAGATACGTGAATAGAAAATACGTATCTTGATTTGTTTGCATTCGTTGATCCATTAACCATATATATAACACATACAACATTCCACAACAAAGAGTCAGTGGACTTGATGAAAACCTTTATTTTGTTCTTCCAAACATCATAATCCTTCCATCGGGGCAAGGAGATTTGGTGTTGCTCTTTCCTTCAATAATACTTAGTCCTAGCATGTTAACCATAATAGATCTTCAACTCAAGCGGTAATCGCTTCAAAATAATGAGTACCATGCTATGATACAAATTGATATTGCCTAGGGGGACAGTGACTAGGTGATTTTAAGAAACTCAACAAAATATCACAAAATTAAAAATGTCAAGTTTGAGACAAGCACGTGGTCAAGTAAAAACAGTTTGTTGATATAAGCAAAATCTAGTTATATAAGTAGTGTCATGTGCTTATTTATCAGACAATAAATGAAACTAATCAACAAGATAGAGAATGACGGGCATCGAATTTTATAGTGGTTTGGCTTAGTGTAAACCTCTAATCAATCTTCCACACTAATAATCTACCAGTTGGATTCCACTAGTTAATTGTTGATAAGTTACGATAGTATTCATTGCTTATACTCGAGCACTTCTTCTCAAAGTTAGTTCTACTTATACCCAATTTGATAGATTATGCTATCTCACATCTAAACACAAGCTCTAACACTATCAATACTTCTCGAAGATTACAATTTCAAACTTTTGAAAGACAATATAAAGACTGAAAATCTTTCTCTGAATTTAAAATTTGCACTCTTGGTCATTACTCTTTCTTTGATGCCTTGATTTCCTTTTATGCTTTGCAACCAATCTTTTCATTAGATAATCTTCAAGGAGATCAATCTCCAAACTAACTATTAGACTATTCATTGAGGTAATCTCTCCAAACTAACTATTAGACTATTCATTGAGGTAATCAATTAGTTGTTGAGGTGTATCAATTAGAGTTTCATGAATCTGGTTGACCATACAATCAAATGCAAGATATCTTCCTTTCGAGATGATTGTCAATAAAATATCTCACGTGATTAAATATCTTGCATTGATAATCATTAAGATTAATAGTCAATCAAAATCTTCGAAAATAGGAATCCATACTAGATCACAAGCTATTAAAGGACGAGATAAATATCTCAGAACAAAAATCTTGAAGTTCATGACAAGATTGATATAGTAGGTAGTGTAGGTGCTCCACTTATATCAAAAGTCGCTAGTTCTATCCAAATTCCAATAATCTAGTTATATCAAACTTCTATTTAAATCAGGCTTCTACTTATGTCAAGCTTTTACTTGGTTATATCCAATCGCTTCTTTTTAGACAATTTGAGGACAATAGTGATTTAGATCTTGCAGGCTATTCACCTTAGTACCTCGTAATCTTTATGAACTCCCCCGTTCTTATAGACTTGTTTTCATAGGTTGTTCTAGCTATTTTGATTTTTTGTTTTTCACTTAGTACATGGAAACTCCTTTTAAATCGGACATTAGCTGGGACTTAAACAACTCATACATATATCAAGTTTGTAATAAACCATGGATTGTTTTATCAACTCCAAAACATATTAGAAGATTTTCTCAACAAAATTAAAGACAAATTTATAAATGCTTGGAGGACTGGGGAATAGCAAGAATCACCAAATCCTTTCTTGGTTCTAACATACTTTGATTTATCCTTCAAACTTTAGTTTGGTCACCTCAATGTAGCAAAGGAAGTCGAAGATCTACTTTGTCAAGCGATATTTCAACTTGGATATTGCCCATCGATATCGGCTGTTAGGAAATTTACATTGCATGCATCAGGAAAGAAGTCGATGTATTAACAATTATTATTCCTTCATGCAAGCCATCTAGGATCAACTAGCCTTGTTTGAACCACAATGGCA